>VZTI01000622.1:113502-165168 GCA_013397865.1 Struthidea cinerea | reverse complement strand
TGATCCAGGGCACAAACCAAACTGATCCAGGGCACAAACTGATCCAGGGCACAAACCAAACTGATCCAGGGCACAAACCAAACTGATCCAGGGCACAAACCAAACGGATTCCTTGTGGAGAGTCCACACCCAGGCATTATTAAAGAATGCATAGGACACGGGGACAGGACCATGCTCCTTACAAAATAAGTACCAATATCTGCAAGGTTCTGACAAGCACTAGTGAGTATTACTTTTACAGCAGTAGGATTTTTGCCCAGCCAGTGGATACCTGGCATGAGACTGATTTCAGAATCAAATACCAAAAAGGAAGCACACACATGAAGAATGACAGAGGCATGGCAACGGATATCCCAAAAGGAGTGAGGCTTCTATACACCTTCCAGTTTGGAGTGGAACTGCTCAGACATGGAGGCCCCTCCAACACCACAGCAATGGTCAGTACTAAAAAAAAGAAAAAATATTATAACAGGTCAAAATCTGTTCTTGTTTCACCTCCTATTTCTGAATATTTCACCTTTAATCAACTGAATTATTCAATATTTCCCATAAGGCACACTGAACTGGTCCAGGTGAAGCCTTAGCTGGGCCCAAAGATTAATCCATGAGCTGAGTTTTCCTCTCAGTGTCAGCAGAAGGACTGAAACAGTAAAGGGAGTTTCTGTGATCTCACCCAACTCCCTGTAAAGGGAGGGCAGCGTTTGGCTCTAGCTGGGAACATTAAAATGTTTGATTGATCCCTGTGAGCCATCAGGAAATGCCACCAGTACCTGCACACCAACAGCATTGTGGTTTTGGATAAACTTCTGGTGTGCCCAGAACCAGGGTTATATAAAGCACAATAAGGAATGGAGAGCAGGGCACCAGCTTCCCATTCCTGTCCCACCACATGACACAGTTTTTTCCAAAGGGAATGTTTAAACATTCTCTATTTAATGCTTAATCACACGGATGCAGAAAAGGCAAAGGAAAAGAGGGAATTAATAATTATATTACTAGAATTAGTTATAACCACCTGTAAAATTACTCCCTTCATTTACCATAAGTGGACATGGAGAGGGAGATTGGTGGCATCTTGAATAAGTTTTAATAATTGATAATAATAATCTTCATTATTGTTTTTATTATGGGAAACTTCCAAAAAGCTGTGCTGATCTTTAATATTAGTTCCTCCAGACAATTAGAACACTGAATTTTTTAATATAATGTTAAAAACCTAGAATCTGTGCAGTTTTCACAAACCGTAAGTATTCTGCAAGTGCCAGATCCTGCACTGATTATCATCTCCTTGTTCATTAGTGAATCTTCTCACCCATTCAATCAGAATGTCTCTGGTCCATTTCCCATCACTTGGGATTACGAAAAACAGCTTGGCACTCAGTCAAACTAGGACAGCTTTGCTGATAAAGCCAGCGGGGGAAGCAAATAATTTGTCAAATCTCACTGGTCCTAACCATAAAGAGCCCTGGAAATCAATCCCCGGAAGCGCTCTCGGTCTGATTCCGCCGGCAGAGAGGAAAGGGCAGCACCGTGCTCACTGCCACCAGCTGACTGAGGGACAGCACTGTGCAGCATATCTGCTGCTCACAGGGAGGGAACCTGCAAGATACTGGGTCAGACTGGAGCGGGGCAAAAGGAGAATTAAGAAAAGACTTCTTCAACTGCACCCTCGTTAGGTGAACGTGGCCCCATCCCTTCTTCGTGCCCACAGAGCTGTGGCCTGATGGATGAAGGAGAATTCAACAGTTTCTCATCAACAAATCTTGGTGAACTTCAATTCGATATCAAAGTACCTGTGAACAGGCTAGGAAGCAGCCAGGGTGACACCTTTAGCAGTGACAACTTTATCTGGGTCAATGTTCCATGCGGCATGACTGTTGTTTTGTGCCACCTGTAGTTTTGAAAACAAAACCTCAAGCCGTGCATGCAATCCATTTGCCAAATTAATGTTCAGAACTCCACATTTTTGCTGATGGCACTCGTCAAAAAGTTCATTTCATTTTTGTGAAAAAACATTCGTACATGTTTCTAAAAAGTCAGACCTACCTGAACTGTGCCCAACCCGTGTGCTAACAGTGCTCCCCACAACGTTTGCCCACATCCCCACGCTGAGGTGGGCAATTCAAACCTGCCCGAAGCCTCTGCCGAGAGCCCTCATCTCTCTGCAGGGACACTGGAGGAGCTGAGCTGTTTGCAGCACAGTCAGCATTGTCACAACTTGCTTGTTGGCAAGGCAGGAGTTGTCCCCAAGAGCTCAGTTTTGTGTTTCCCCAGAATACTCGTTGCAATGTTATGGTCGTTGTATCCACAGTTCTTTTCACCTAAAACTGTTCAGTGAAGGAATGTGAAGAAGAATTTCACGTGCTTTTGCTTCCCCTCGGTGTCTCAGGGCCGACACTCACTATCAGAAAGGAAGGTAAATTCTTTAGTGTGATGATGGCCTACAGAGAAAAACAGCCTCTATTTTGCTCCACCACTTCGTATCTCTGACACGGATTTCATGCTTCCCAGGCAAGCACAGATCCTGTGCTCAGGGCAGGGCCTCTGTCTGGCTGAAGATTTAAGATGCTGCTGTCTCCTCTTTGTGACCAGTTAACCTTTATCCCAAAGGCTCATTTCTCAGCTGCTCCAGACAGTTTGCCTCCCTGCCCTCGGGCTGCTCAGTGCTACCCTCCTGTTTCTTCTCATCTGGGGCTGGCTCCTAAGTTTTAGGAAGCAGCAGGCGGCCCTAAGGCTGGCCCTGGGCTGGCAGAGGGCATCGCTGCATCCCCAGGGCTCCGTTTCCCGCAGAGCACAGGGTCCATGCCCCCAGACAGGTTCTGAAGGACGGAGGTGGGCTCAGGGCTCAGGTGGGTTCCTGTTCCTCCGGCGTTGGTTCCCCCAGGCTGCAGCCGGTTCTGCCCAGAACCAGGGTTATGTAACCGCACACGGGCAGCCTGCCCAAACGAGACAGTGCTTATCCAAAGAGGCAGGATCCACACAACTTTTCAGCACTGAGAATGAGCCAAATTAACTTAAGCCTTTCACTTGCACGTTTGTGGACTCTTCTGGACCCTAAAGCTTCAGCAATAACAGAGTTACACCCGTGTTGTTGGGTACGTGCTGAAAACACCCACACGAGCCAGGGAAGCAGTGTGCATGTACAGAACCATTTCACGGCTTCAGATGTTACAATTGCTGTACAAAGCAGAGTTTCTTTGCCCCAAACCCTTTGTTGCAGCAGAGTGCAATATATCAGAACTTATCGCCTTTGACACGACAAAGAATCTCCTCTGCCAGCATTCTCAGCTCACAACCAGCCAATTAATTCTCATTCCTCCATCAGGGCAAGTACTCCAGAGTTAATAACACACTAAGGAACACCTTCTTGGTGAAATTCTTCCTTCCTGGGATGTTTACACAGGTATTCTGAGAGGGGAGAAAACCTGAACCTGTTTTTCTCTAAAAGAAAGCACATGAAATGATTAGAAGAATCACAGACATACGGTTTTGTTCTTTTGAAGTGAACACTGGGAATGTGAATTACAGCAATTCTTTAGGGACCTTGCTTCTTTGGAGCTGGCTGGATGTGAGCGTCTGTCTAGAAGGTATTTAAGTGTGTTAGTATGGCATGATGACTGAGCTAGGAAGACCTGTACACCCAAGACAGCTGATCTTTGGTGTGTTTGGAGAGCAGAAAAGGAGCTCTCTGCAGTTTCTCAGACATACTGGGAAAATTAAATGCCTGTTCAGGTGTGAAATTGTGTTTTACTATCCACTATGAGAACAAGAGACTGCAGAGGAGTCTCTCTGAGGAATAACTTAGCTGGGTGTAGAACAGCCCCTGTGCTTTATTTCAGAGCAGACATATGGGCCCACAGCACCACCAGGGATACTGGATCCCAAAAGGATACAGAAGTGCAGAAAGTTAGATCCCCAGAGTGAAAACTAAAACCCTAAGCTGGGGTCAGAAATTCCCTGTGTGGTTCAGGAGCTTAAAAATTCCCTGCCCAAACTCAGCCAGCAACTGAGCAGGAAGTGCCTAAAGCCAGGCTTGGTTTATAGGTGCTGATAAGAGTGCAATAAAACCTCAGCTCAGCATGTCCTAAATCCCAGCTCTCCCACAACACATAAGATTTGCAGTGAAGTGGTATCTGCTTAGAAACGTAGTCCAGAACTTTTCAGGAATGGAGCCCCCTGGCCCATTATTCCCAAAAAAAAGCACTTTATTAAACTGTTTTATCAGCATCATCTGTTCTATATTAATTGCATGCAAACATTTGTATTCCAGAGCAGTAATTCGTTTCCCGTGAGTTCCAGTCCTCTCCAGACATGAGAATGTTTAGGCTTATGTTGCAGTACAAATGACTGACATGGCTCTAGATAGCACCAGATATAAATACCCAGAAGTGTATACTTCTAAACAAATTAGATCAATTCACGTGAAAGTGTTTAGTGCATCCCTGCACTGATTTAAACAACATGTAACAGCATGGTGCCATATGGCATCAAGACACATACCTGAAAAAATGTCTCCTTTTGAAGCCAGATTATAATACAGGATCCCAAGCAGAAACTCTGTAAAGAAAAATTGTGGCCGTTTACCTTGTGTCAGTAGAACTATTACCCGTGTTATATTTAGCTAACAGACAAAAACGTTACAGGGCGTGAGCAGACTTGCAGGAACATCCTTTGGCAGCTGAATCCCGGAGAGACATTGACTGTGGCCTTGGGAGGAGAAGGCTGAAGGGAGATTAGCGTTTTCCTGTGGGTGGGAGGCACCCCAGTGCCTGGCTGCTGGCTACAGAGGCTGAACAGTGACGTTACAAGGGCTTGGGGGGATTAAGAAATGCCAGGAGGTATCACTCGCATTCAGCAGATGAGGACTGGGTAAGAGTCATGGGTGGCTCATCGTGTCTCTCCCATAAATCACCATAAATCACCTCTTTCCTGCCTATCTGACCTCTTCTCCCCGCGCTCACGTCCAGGAAGCACCAACACACTCCGTGCCCAGGGTGTGAGGGGTACACAGAAAATTGCTCCTTCCAAAAAGCTCAGACAGCCCTCGGTGGGATCGTCACCATTATCTGTGGTGCACATGGACTGCTGGGCTGACGTGTTGAGCAGAGGAGAGATGATGTGTGAGACAGAAACAAATGCCAGTGGATCCAGCAGTCCTAATTACCCAACTGAAAGAAGCAATATTTTCCTACTCCGTTAGAATCAAAGAGAAGCCATTCTTGGGGGTGGGAGGGAACTAGTTACCTCTTCTCCTTTCCCTTTTTTTTAATAAGGAATTTAAAGGTGTTCCTCGTGCTTTCAAATATTGGATTATTTCTGGCTGAGCATCATCCCAAGCTACTGCATTCTTGTCTCACAGAGTGAGATACCGCAGCCACAGCTCCAGTCACTGCGTCTCTTCCCGGAGCCTTGGTCTGAGCCGATGGATCCCGGGGACACATCGCGGCTGCGGAGCTCCTGAGGAACAGCGGGTGCCACTGCCCATCCCCGTTTGTGCGCTCGGGAGAGGGCACAGCCGGGCCAGCCGAGCTCGGACCGCGCACGGACGGCGCACGGACGGCGCACAGGCCGATCGCGGAGCCCGGGAGCTGTGCGGCGCGCCCGGCACGGCTCTGCCCCGGCAGCGCAGGCGGCGGGAGCGGTCCGTCATTCCCGTGGGAAGCGATCCCTGCCCGGAGCAGCGCTCGCACACGGGTGCGCCTGGAGTAACCGGCGGGGATGGACACAGCAGTGAGCGAGGGGAGCAGAGCTGCGGCTCAGACAGAGAGCACCGGCCTGTGCTGGAGTCCCACATGTGCAAGAAACTCCCTTCCTGCCCTTTGCCATCGGCTGAGAGCGCTGGCGCTGCCGGGGCAGCTCACGACAGCCGCTCACGGGAGCGCACGGCAGCCTGCGCCCTTCCCGAAGGAATGTTTTCTCAGCAGCAGAAGGCAATGTGCACCTCAGTCGCGGGCAAAAAGGAGAAGCTGCTCTCCCCTGAGATCTGGCCCTGCTCACGCACGGGATCTGCCTTTGCTGTCAGATTGAGCGCTACGGGGACCGGCTCCTCACGGCCCCAGGCCGGGCTCCCGCAAACGGCCCGGGTCAAGTGCCGGGCCTGGGCACGATCCCAGCAACAATACACCCAGCTTCCCCGGGAGCAACTGGCTCCCACTGTTTCCTAGTGCCGTTTTCCACTTGCTTCCTGAGTGTTTACATGTCTTGTGCCCTGGGGCTCTTCAGGACAGCCCGGCCACGGAGAACGCTCCCCAGGAAGCCCGGGGCACGGGGGGTGACGGGCGACAATGGCCCCCGGAGCCGGACGGGCCGACGCTCGCAGCCTGCCTGCAATTAAGATAACTCCTAAGCAAATAAGCACATCCAGTCCGGAGGGCTTGGGCCGTAGCTGCCGGAGAGGAGCTGTTGAGGCAGGGAACCTAAAAGAAAGATTTGGGGTGCAGATGGACAGATGGACAGATGGAGGAGGGCACCTTTGGCTCCCTGGATTCATGGAGCCAGACCCTTTTTTTCACTGGGAGAAGTTTACATCCCATGATGGAGCTGAACACAGTGGTTTCATTTTTTCCCCCCTCCCTTCAGTGCAACAGAGGAATTTCTCAAACACTAACTTTTCTCAGAAAAATCTGTAGCTTGAACGGGTAACTGTGGTGTAAACGATGCAACATTTCTCTCATGAATACAGGCGGGATGTGCCTTCCTTCCACACTTAGGGCCAGGGGTAACCCTTGGGCAACTTCTTGGAATCTGAGTTCATGGACAAGAAAGGCAAGGATGAAGGTTAGTCATAATAATTTTAAAAGGTATTTTGAAAAGCAGAAATGGACCAGCCCTCCAGTGCTCCTGCTTACAAGGGGATGGTCTGTGGTGTGTTATTCCCACTGAGAGAAAACAGAAGGAGACCTTGAGGAGAGGGGGGAAGCATCTCTTCATTCAGCATTATGAAGAGAGAATAAAACAATAATGTTATGGAAATGCATGGCAAAGAGAAATTAAATTATGCTGTAATAAAGGAAATTGAATTAATTGTTTAAAAGTAGTTATGATTTATTTTTAATGATAGAAAAGACAATGATCCTGAATGGAACATACAATCCCATATATATATCAATGTCCAAGTCCTTTTCACACCCTTTCCTATATTTATAATTAAGAAGGAAGTCTTCTAATGACGTGCCTTGGGAAGAATGAGAAATTACTAAGGTGGGTTAAATAGCAGTTTCAAGTCCTCCTGGAAAATTAATTATGATCAGAGGTCATACTCATCAGCAGGTCTGCAGAGAATGAGAGACATTCTTTGGACACATCATCCACGTGTAAATTCCTTGTGTTTATGTGTAACCAACATACAGCATATAAATAGTAGGTGACTTCACGTGGGGGGTTTCCTATGAACTGCTTTTACACAGGCATGGAGAATTTGCTTTTAAAGATAATGTCAGAGTGTTATTTTTGTTCCATAATGAGCAGAGATCCTAAAATAAGAGTATGGCCGCACAGAATGGTGGCTTGGAGTACTTGAATGAAATTAAAATCTTTAGGCATTGAATACCATCTTCAAATATAAAATTAGTACTGGGCTGAGTGAGGTCAGCAGAGTAAATGTCTGAATGCTGTATCCCTGCAAATCTCCCCCTGCCCTAAAGACTCCTGCACTTCACAGAATCACAGAATCACAGAATCACAGAATCACAGAATCACAGACACCTTCCACTGTCCCAGGCTGCTCCAAGCCCCAATGTCCAGCCTGGCCTTGGGCACTGCCAGGGATCCAGGGGCAGCCACAGCTGCTCTGGGCACCCTGTGCCAGGGCCTCCCCACCCTCACAGGGAACAATTCTTTCCTGATATCTAACCTACTTTCTGTCAGTTTGAAGCCCCTTGTCCTGTCACTCCAGGCCCTGGAAAACATCTCTGCCCATCTTTCTTGTAGGCTCCCTTCAGGTACTGGAAGGTCACGATTAGATCACCCCAAAGACTGCTCCTCTCCGGGCATCCACTCGCCCAGGAGCATCCTCCAGGAGCTCATCACTCCTCATTAACCAGCTCTGAATGTGGAGCACACACACACACGGTTATCCCTGCTGGGTGCACGGTTTATGGAGGAGGAGCTAAATTGTCATTAACTGAAAGGCTCTGAAGCACTTTAACACTGCCATAGGAACCCAAACTCCACTGACATGGCTGCTGGGGGTTACTCAAAGTCATTTTAAGGTCCACGATTGACTACTCTGTTTTCATCTCCCAGCCTCGTACAAAGGCTTTGAAAACTCTCAGTCTGTTTTCATTTTACCTCTTGGATATTGAATCTTTTACCTGTAGGAAGAGTTGTGTTTGCTGCTCTCAGTGTGTGATGGATTTTGTAAACTACTTAAAGCCTTCTTGAGAGCTGAGCTTTTCTGGATGAGAGCACAGCCACTGGGAGAGGGTTGATTCCCCCAAAAACGAGTGGCTTTAATTCTCTAACTGAGCATCACCTTGGGAAACATGGCAAAAGCAAACTGACCTCGACGGTGTACATTCCTCACCTTCCCTTTTTCACAGACAGCGGGAAAGACACACTCACTTTGTTCTCCAGCCTCCAAGATCTGCCTTTCTCCTGCACACACAAGTTAAATTACGGTGCTATACACCACAGGATATGTATGGTATCTATATGATATGGTATCTGTGGTTCCTACACATCATATAAATATTTGGGTCCATTTTTGTCTAGAATTTTGTTCCTTGTGTACTCAGCTTGCATTTATCCATTGAGATAACAGTTTCCCTTATGTAATAGGTCCTGGAACTCTCACCATGGTAAAAGGCAAGAAGACAATAATATTTTGACAAACTGAGGTTTTCCAGCTGAGAGAGGGAGAGCTGCTGGGATCAGGTGAGCCTGAGCTTCCCTCTGGTTTTTCACCTACACTGCAAGGCACTTGTGACTAGTCCAACCTGAAACAGCCCGGGACTGGCCCACCTGAGTCACTGCTTTTCCCCTCACGGCTGCTTGCCAGAGTTGCTGAACCCTCTGATTACAAAAAGGGCAAGAAATGGGTGTTCTTTGGGTGGACTCCATGATGCTGGAAGTGGTTCTTTATCTTGGCCCACACAACTGAAGTTGTTGCCCTGCTGGGCATACTGGGAATAAAAAGGTTTGAAGCAGGTCCAGTTCTGCTTCCCCCAAAGATGCAGAGCAAAAAGGCTTGAAGAGCCTTTGAGCTGTCATCATTCACCCCCTCCAGCCCAGGCTCCCAATGCCACTGTGAGATAGGGTCTGGGAGGGAAGGGAGGCACTGACAGGGGGGGTTCGTGCGGGGGGCACTGGCAGTCAGAGCAGAGCCCACCCCCTCTCCTGGGTCAGTTTGCTGCTCCTAATCCTGAGGCAGCATTACCGACCCAAGTAGCAGCAGCAGCAGCAGCAGCGAGATCTGTTTGTGCTGTTATTGCCAGACAGACACTCTGCATTGGCAGCCGGGAGTAGCTTTGAACTTGTATCATTTCAAACACATTTTCTCACTTGGCATGGAGCTGGGCCAGTAATGATGGCACAAATGCTGAAGGACTTGGGTACATCCAGGCAGTGTGTCGGGGTTAGCCTGGCTCCCAGTGACTCCTGAAGCCTCTGACGTGACCAGATGTAATCTGCCTTGTCCTGGAGGTGCCTGCTCACAGGTCACATCTTGTGCGTAACACGAGGTGACAGTTCGAAGGAAGCAGGACATATCAGTTATCCCGAATCAGCGGATTTCATTTTTAAAGTTTATAGTGAAAGTTTCCTTTAGAAATACCTCCTTTTTCCTCTCACTATTTTCATTTGTTAGTGAAAAAAAATTACGTGCTAGGGTCAGCAGTGTACTTGGCACATGCCTGTCCCAAGGAAAAGGATGAAGCAATTACACATGCGGCCTCGCAGCACGGAAAATACCAGATTACAGCCCAATTCTGACAAGATCTATGTGGCCATGTGGCCACATTCCTTTGAGTATTCCATCTCCATGGAATATTCCATCTCTGTGGCCAGACTCGTTTATCCTAAATTTACACTGCCTGTAGCCAGCACCAAAGCACTGAAATGTGGCTAAGGTCGAGAAGCACCCCAGGAGCACCAAATGCCTCAGCCTAAGCCAGGGCGTTGTGGCAGCTGCTGCACGAGCCCTGGGGACACCCCACGCCGAGGGGGAACGCATCCCTTCCACTGCGGAGACACCCCACACCGAGGAGGGACCCCAACACCCCACACTGAGGGGGCAGACAGTGCCCTGCACTGCAGGAGCACCCCACGTTGAGGGGGACTCCCCATGCTGAGGAGGGGACACACTGTGCCACACTGATGGGGACACCCTCACGCCACACTGGGGGCACACGGTGCCCTGCACTGCCGGGACGCTCATGCGGAGCAGGGGACCCAGCACCGCAGCCCGAGGGCGCAGGCATCGCCCGCTGCACACCCGATAAAACCCCGATATTCTCTGAGCCTTCTCTCAAAACCCCTCAGAGGGTGGCGGTGGGGCTGCCGAGGGGCTCGGCGCCCACGCCCGGGCGGAATTCCCGGGCCATCCCTCCCTGGGAGGATGAAGGGACGTTGCGGGCGGTGCGGAGCAGCAGCCTGTGCAATACCCCGAGCAGCCACCCGATGCCGCCGGTGATGCACAACAACCCGAACCCGGCCGGGTCCGATTTTTGCCGTTTTCCGGGAATTTCCTGCCCCGCGGGCCGGGGCTGGAGAGCGGCGCTTCCCCGCGGCCCCTCTGCGACCGCTTTTGCTTTACTCGTGCTTTACTCCGTCCGGGAGTGCCCGGCACACGCAGCCCTGCACAGCCCAGGAGCCAAGCGCTGCTGAGCGGCTCTGGAGCATCTTTGGCGGCACGGACATCATCCCCCCGGCTTCAGACGGAGCTACCCACCAGGGAGACTCCCAGCCTGCCTTCCCGGGTTGGAATTCCAGCCCCAGGTTCCCAAGAGCAGGCTGCGTCCCTCCCCTGGCCCGTGCCACCTCCGCTATACACATAAACCATTTATTCCAGTTGTTTAAATGGGGTTAAGCACGTTTCCCCCCATGGGTACACTTTACATCAGGGATGCTGATGAAATTCCTTTTGATTTCTTCTTTGCTAGAGTACAGCTAAGGAAGGCAGACACGTGCAGAGATAATCTTGCGAAAGGATGCCAGGACTAAATGGCACATCTGTGCCCTGAAGAGCAAAGGAGAATCAAAGGAAAAAGAGGGAGGAAAAGAGTTCCAGGGCAAAAATAAAGATAGGTATTGCTGAGCAGAGGAAGCAGGGGAAGGAGTGAAAGCAAAGTAATACATGCTGACAAATCCAGGGATATTTTGAGATTGGAAACAGGATAAGGTGGCACTTGATGTACCTCATGACAGTAAAATGACCCAAGTGGTAAAGACATCATCTGGAAGCGGTTTTGTGAGTGGTTACAGCAATGTTCACCTAATAAGAACTCAAAGCAAAATATTCCTAGTAATTGGAGAAAATTTATTAAAATTCATGCTGCAGAAAGGGAGCAAAGACCTTTTCTATACTTGTTTGCACCAATAATTTACATAAGTAGAACTATACTGATATAAAACTTTTAAAGAGAGAACTGGCCTTGTGTTTGGCAGCTTTTTTAAGTTAGATTTTTATGGCCTGGCTAATTGTTCTCCTTCCTTTACTCCCTGAAGAATCCTGATTGGCTTCAAGTTAATTTGCTGAAAGCCAGAGATCTAGTAAAAATGTAATTTTACTCTTGCTAACAGCTGGAGAACCAAAATCAATTTCAGCAGCTTGCTGAGTAATGAAATTAGAGGGCTCACAACTGACAGGAGCCTCCCATGCCCGAGTTGAAGGGCAGTGCCATCACTTTGATTTAACCCCCTGATGCAGACACCTTCCAGACACCGCGCAGCAGGCAGCGCTGGGCTGATCTTCCTAAGCTCAAAGGATGCTGCTATTAAAAGAAGAGGCAATGGCAGATCACAGAAAGCCTGGTTTGAATCAAATTCTGAGCTAACACACAAAGGAAGGAGCTCAGTGAGCTCTAATAGCTGTCCATCAGCCTTCTGCACAGCTCACACCTTTCCAGGACCTGGGAGTAGGAACGGCTCACTGGGAGAGTTTGTTGTACTCACCAGTGTCAACTGTTCACCTGGGGAGCTGCCAGAGCTGAGTTAGCTGTTTTTAAAGCCAGTGTCTGCATTTCATTTTCACCCAAATTACCTCAGAAGGTGCTGGACAACGTGCACCATCGTTACTCAGAGTTCAGTTCTGCTGTACATCTTCCCCGAGGAGAAGTTCCGAAGGGATGCTGCAAGGGAGCTGACTCGAGTGAAACAACCCTCCTGATCCCCTTCCAGTGTTCCTGAGCTCCCCGTGGCCGCTGACCTACCACCCTCCACAGCGCTGTGAGGAAGAGGGGCTGAACTCGTTATCAGCAGCCAGCACACAGCCCGAGTTATGGTTTGTCTGCAGTAGCCCAGGGCTTTAAACAGACAGAGGGTGAAGAGAACCCCCCGAGCAAAGACAGAGCTGTCTCCATCACTGCTTAGGGAGCCAGTTTTTAAAAACAGACCTAGATTCCTGATGTACTTGCTACCATGTACATATAACTCCTCTGAGAGTGAGGAAGGCTGATATTTAAAACTGAAAACTCCATTTTGCGAAGCTGTAAGCCGAGCCAAGGGCCTGGAGAGTTAACAAATGCCCTTGGACTGTTATTGCTGCTGTTGTACTGCTTATCTGGCACCCCCCCGCTGTAATCCAGAGGATCCTAAAGCCTTCAGAAGGACGAGCTGAATAAACTCTCAGCTGCTTGTGGTGGGCAGATGTGTGACAGACCTGGAGAGACCTGCAGGGCTGAGGAGGAGCCCGGCAGTGCCTCCAGTGCACAGGGAAACTGCTCTGCCACGAGCTCCTCTTTTACTGGGTGGGTCCAGTCATTGGGAAAGGCAGGAGAATACAAAAGATTTGGCCTGAATGAAAGCCCCAGACTTTCTCTCCTGCTACCAGCTCCTTCTGCTCGCTTGGGCACAGGTTGCACACATTCCCCCCTGCCACTGCTCTCTCCCCAAGTGTACAGGAAAGCAGAGCTGTGGGATTTGCCAGTCAGAGGCAAGAACGCAGCTTGGGCTCAGCTCAGGTAGGAGGGACTCATCTTTTTTGGGGCAGATAGGGTTAGAACAAGGGGGAATGGTTTTAAAATAAAACATGACAGGTTTAGATTAAATAGAAGGAAGGAATTGTTCCCTGTGAGGGTGGGGAGACCCTGGCACAGGTTCCCAGAGCAGCTGTGGCTGCCCCTGGATCCCTGGCAGTGCCCAAGACCAGGCTGGACATTGGGGCTTGGAGCAGCCTGGGACAGTGGAAGGTGTCCCTGCCCATGGCAGGGGTGGCACTGGGTGGGCTTTAAGGTCCCTTCCAACCCAAACCAGCCTGGGACTCTGTGATTCCCCTTCACAGCCACCACAGTAACTCAGCTCACATAGGTGACAAACCAATTACTCTGCCATCAGTAACAGGATTGCCAATGTAGGGTTGGGTTTATTTTATTCCCCCTGAACAGGATCTATCACGTACTCAGTAGTATTGTTTTTACAGATGATTTATTTGGTACTTCTGAAAACTGACTGAGCCTCCTGAGAAATAAGGAGGATGAAACTGATGCTTTGCAAAAAAAAATTAAAATTAAGTGATTTAAAGGCAGAAAGGAATGCTGAAAGATGATTACTTTATGCAACCACAGGAAGAATAAAATCAATTAGAGTGAGAGCTTCAAGGACTGGCTTAGAGATTAGAAAATCTGATATTGGAAACTGGCTGATGAATTTATTTATTCTTTTGTAAGCAGGTTCTGAGTTTGAACCTGACTACTTTATATGGCAGGTGATTTATTTATCAGCAGCATATAGGAACCTCCTTGCACATCACCAGTTAGTGATGCTGGCCAAGTGTGTAGCAGGGACATGCTCCTTGCAGGATAAGGATATCTGTGGTTGGAATCTCCTCTGAACTGATGGGCGGCAGCAGCAATGTGACTTCCAGACAGCTGATTTATGTGGGCATGGAACTGCTCATTAAAATCCATAATGTTTATTTGCAATATGCAGCTGGCAGGGATTCCCTGAGACCCAGTTCTGCCAGCAGGTGAAGCTGCTGGGTAAGAACTGTCTGGCAGCAGCAGACTGAAACTAGGTGTTTTTCCACGCAACTGGAAGGCAGGTGAGCAGTGTCATTTCTGGGAGGAAACAAAACCTTAAAATCAACGTATGCAGCTGTGAAGACCACAGCACCTTCTCCTCACCCTTTCCCTCAGTATTTAATCAAAACCAGAGCTGGGTTAGAAGCAAACTCCTGACTGACTGTGCAGACTTCAAACTTATGTGAGCTGGAAGAGTTCAGAACATTCGTTGCATCTCCAGGGTAAGTACCAACACACACACACGCACAAAAACCCCAAACCCAACCCATCCTCACCCCCTCAAAAACCCCAAAACAAAATACGCCCCCAAAATAACACCAGCCCAGACAGCTATCACAGCAGGTGGTGGCAATAATTGCACAGATGAGCCACCTGAGGCTAAGGGTAAAACCAAGTAGGACAGAGCAGAAGTAACAAATCAAATCACAAGAGGCTTGTAGGTGTTTATTGTTTTTGAAGGGTACAATGCCCTCACATATCTCTGTAAGACAAACCACCATGCCCTGTATTTATATAACATTTTCATTCTTTGCAGGCAAGAACATTCTGCAAAAACTGGGGACATTTTCCCAGGCTAATCCAAGCCACTTCAGCATTTATATTCTGGGTTTTTCAGCACTGGTGCAGGTGTATTTATTTATTTTTAACACTAAAAAAATAATTAAGGTAGAAGCTTGACATCCTGGCTCGCAGCCCAGAGGTCTTAAAAATGTTTAAAAACAAGAACTCCTAGAGACTGTAGGTTATAAGAATGTAGAAATACAGAAGTTTACAAAAGAAATGGAAATCCAAGAGGCCATTCTTCAGAAATTTTTGTTCTTTTTTTTTTCTTTCTCTTGAGCAGGGCCTCCATCCTGCCCAACAGTGCGGATTCTCTTGGAGGATTCCTTTTAGCAAAAAATCCTGCAGAGAAGTATGAAGTAGCTACTGGCAAACAACAAATTCTCCTCCTTTTGATTTACTGTGGAGGTGGGCCTGTGCAGGATTTACACACCTTGTAAACTCTGGATTTACAGGGAACATAGGTTGTAAATGGGCACGGCGTTTTGGTGAACATTTACTTTTTATATTCATTGTGATTCAAGCATGATTTAATATGCATATTTGCAAAGTTTCCAAGAGGAAGTTGGATTAATTTTGCTCCATTTGTGATTCTCTGCATCACTCACTCCGGCAGCCTAGCGTTTGCCAAATTTTAATCTGCCTGGGATTTTTAGAAATAAGTGCTGAATAAATAAGTAACTCACTAATCAGATGGGTTGGCCAACATCCCAAGGCACAATTAACCTGCCTCAACCAGAGCTGGGAGTGCCGAGCTGTGTTCTGCACTGCTCAGGGTGAAGGAAACCAAACTCCCCTCAGTAACACCTTTCAGCAATGAGATTATTTAGGTGGCTCTAGTTTAATATAAATTCCTCCTGATCTGTGCAGAAAAATAAGTGTGCCTTGTGCCTCCCCGTGTCTCAGAGGAGCACGGATCTCAACCCACCCTTGCTCTTTACAACACGTGTTGAGCTTGACTTTTCTTTGGAAAAGATGCTGCACTCTGCATCCTGGTGAGATACCCCTGGGCCTGCACAGGAAGGCCAGCTCAGGATGAGCTAAAGGGGTCACAGCAAAAGCAGTGTCCAGCAGGAAATATATGCACAGCGGGATAAGGACCTCTCACCAAAGCGGGGGATTAAGGTTTCACCTGTACAGCCATTCCAAAGGGGTTTGTGGTGACAGGCACAGAAGCACCACGCAAACCTGCAGCACGTGTTTGGTTTTTATAATCTCTGCCGTGGTAACACTCACAGGTCTGATGTCCTCTGCATAAGGCTACGGGCCTGGTAAACACAAAAAACAACATTTTGTGAACAAAAAGCGGTTGTGATGGAAATATTATTTAGAGCACATTTCTACAGAGATAAATACAGATCTACTGATAGTAGTCACATCAGATTACTGCTGCACAGGGGACTAAAATTTTTTTCTTTACAGTTCATTACAATCATATACAGCAAAACGAAGCAATTTTCTCCTGAAGAGTGGGAATTTTGAAAAGCCCCCCAGCAGAGTGCCGACGCTGTGCGAACACTGTGCCTCTGTGCAGGCGGCAGTGGAGCAGAGCTGTGCACTAGGTGGTGGTCATGGACCACCACAGAGCCGCAGCCGCACGCCCGGGCAGTGCTGAGCTCAGAGGACAGTGGGGAGGAAATAAATGGTGAGCGTTTACAGCACAGCATCCCGCTGGTCCGTGCAGAGCTGGATGTCAGCGTTCACGGGGCACGCTGGGGAGCAAATCCCCCCAGGGCTGTGCAGACAGGACTCTCACACCTTTTCTGTGCAGCGGGGAGAGGCAGGAGCCCCGGGGCTGCTCAGCCAGGAGGGGCTCCGGGAGGGACCGAGGCACAGCCTGCAGGCACCGTCTGCAGGACGGGCAGGAGTCTGCTCAGAGCATCTTTGAGCCCCTCTCTGACCATCACAGCAATGCTGAGGGTGGGGGCTGAGGGGCAGAAGGCAGGGCCTGCCCACTGCCTCAGGTGTGTGTGTGTCTGCTGGACACGATGGTGGAAGGGTGCTGGCAGCCAAACAAGGGTTATTCAGAGTGGAAACCCTCCATCTCCCAGCCAGCCTTACATAAACTGCAGGTTGATGTTTTCCTAGAGACTCTGGTTTAGGAGGCAACACACTCAGGTTTTCACAGCATCCCTCAGGGTTTTGTTCAGAGTAGAGAACTATGCTGCTTTGTCAGGTAGAAAATTATTTTTCCACCATTGGTTTTTCTCACTGCAACTGTGGGTTTTTTAAGACTTACATTCTTCAGAGACAAAAATTCTAGACCACACGTAACAGCGAGCCCTTAAAAGAGCCCTGTATTGCCTTCCTATTTCTAGAAGCTACGTGTTTTTAAAACAGTGCTTCTCCTTAACTCCTTTGGGCAATCAGTCCAAGATGAGAAAGGTGAGGGTAGGGGTGGGGACAATGCAGTGAGGCTGCAGCATGAAGTTAAACAACAAAAGCAATCCGTTTGGCTTGATTTAAACTTCAGTCTTCACCTCAGAGACTGCAATAAAGCTGAAGGTCACGAGCGGATGAGCCCTGTTGAAGGACAGCCCGAGCCCTGTCCGTGACACTCCAGCAGGGTTTCAGCAGCAGAGTGGTGCTGCAGCTGGGCCATCCGTCCCCATCCCGGCCTCCTTCAGTAATTCCAGTGATAGAGACAGCAGCACCACCAGACTGAGAGATTCACCCTCAGTGCTGTATTTCAGCCCACTCTATTTTCTTCCCTTCCCTTTTCTTGTGTAATTAATATGTTGTCTTTCAGCTTTCTTGACTGTGCCCCCCTCTGCAGAAGCTTTCCCTTCCTAGCCACCTGCCCACTGAAGCCAGCTGAGAAGACAGCAGACATCTGGATGTCTCAAAGCCCAGCAAGTCTTTTCAGCAAAGCGTTTTTCCACACTCTCGGAGCCCGTCTCCTGATGAAGGGAATTGCGAAGCGGAGCCCGTTAGCAGTGGGAGCAGTAATGGGAGTAATAGGGTAGTGCCGAGCTAACTGTGGCGCGTAGGGACTGTGACACTGGCTGACAGTGATTGATTAAGAGGTTGAAACTCTGGCTGTGGCACTTGGCTGTTAAGAATAAAACGAACTTTCACTCCTCACTCGTACACATCCATCACGGGCAGACAAGCATTCGCTTCTCCTGTAATGACTGCAGTTTCTTTTGTGAGAGGGAGGCATGAGATGGAAATTCAGTTCCTTCTGTGATTCGAAAAGCATTTTAATTCATCAACTTTTCTGAAAGGATCTTTAAAGAAGAAATAACACTTTTTGGTAACACAGCTGGGTTTCAGCATGTTCAGCATCTCAACTATCAAAGACTCTTCCTTCTTTGGCTGAGAACCTGGCTAGGGATTTTGAAGAGAATGGCTGGGTGTTGTCCCCATGAGGATGCAGCAGTGCCCAGGGCAGGGCAGCCACCAGCACCTACCAAAATGCAGCGTTTGGAATGGATCTGCCAAGTTGAGAATATTCCAAAGCCCTGCCTGGAACAGAGAACATGTATGGATGCTATGAAGGACATCTCTATGGGATCAGCTTGTGCGTTACAGGGTGCTCTCACGCTTCTGTACTGTCCCGTGTGTACAGCTCCGACTGTCTGGTTTCAGGACTGACCCTGATGGTATTTGTGTGATCCAGGGCCTGGCTAATGCAAGTGAGAAAGGCCTGTGGTCACAGAATCCCCGAGTGGTTTGGCCTGGGAGGGACCTTACAGCCCACCCAGTGCCACCCCTGCCACGGGCAGGGACACCTCCCACTGTCCCAGGCTGCTCCAAGCCCCGTCCAACCTGGCTGGGACACTGCCAGGGATGGGGCATCTTAAAAAAGATGTAAGTGGTCTCCCCCTGCTTTTGTCTCCTGCCTTTAGCCTTAGGGACCCTCATGCCAGCAGTTCTTCCTGGGACACTACTGTGGCCATGGGCTGTTGTGGGAAGATGCCTGAAAACTTCATCAAATATCAAGTCCCCACACTGAATCAATAGGAACAGGCCCATCCAAGCTGGTAGAAAATAAGGATTATCTTTAGGAATAATGGCAATGCCACAAATCTCTGAAGAGGTAATTGTCCTTAGGAAGACAATATTACACAGTCATTTAAAACTGCAATTTGAAAGTGTCACTAAATAGAGACAGAGAGTATGAAAGCACAAAGGCCAGCTCAGTTCCACATTTAAAGCAGCAAATGATCAGATGAATCCTTTACTGCCTGGACTGGCTCATATGCAAGCGATTTGATGAACCACTTCTCTCGGTGCTCTTGGCTTTGCCGTGTAGGAACCACATTACAGTTTCCAGCACTGATCTCTCTTGTTCAGATCATAAAACGACTTGGGGTTTTGTAAATTAGTTTCACATTTCCCTCAGCTGCATTTAGCTCTAGTTTACTTTGATCTTTCTTTCTCAATCCCAACTTTGGCCTGTCTTAAAAAAAAGAAAGAAGAATTTACGTTATGGTCAAATTAAGGCCCATTCAAACATTTGCCATTTTGAGAAGCTTATTTGCCTTTCCAAAAACAGCAAAATCTTCAACACAAATTTCAGGAGGATCTCATCCATCCAGGATACTTCCAAACCACATCAGCCTCCTCAGAGTGCTGCCACCACATCCCAGTAGGATGATGGCTACAGAAAAAAGCTAATCAAGACTACGATCACCCGCAACATCACTTGCTTAGCTCCCACTTCATCCTCCTCAGCTCTGCTTTCACTCTGTCTCCTCCACTTCCTGTACCTTGTCCTAACGTGTGCTCCAGCTCTGTCCCAAGTGTTCAGCCAGTGTCACATCACTGCACGTCACCCCCATCTTGGTGCTCTGAAATGCCATGGCTGCACCAAAGAGCACAGGATCTGCTCTGCAAGTGAAAATGGAAGCTCCCCAAAGCCAAGCGTTGCTTCATTCAGACCTTTATTAGCCTCAGATCAAATACTGTACAAATGTAGACATCAGCTAACAGCATTTGAACAATTAATTTATTTGCCAAGTTTTTTTGTACTAATGACCTACCCAAACAGGTGCCAGCAGCTTTGATTATTCCCCAGACACACACGTTGCTCTAGCTGTCCGACAAGATGAGCATAACTTTTTATATTCTTGATCAAAACAGACTTCAAAAGCAAAATTAAAAGTCCCCATTTGCTGTGTCCACACTCCCAAGTTAAAATGAGCTCGCGGCGAGCGCACCCGCAGCAATAAACCCATAATGCCTGTCTGTTCACACGAAGGGAAAACACAGAGGGGTGTGAGTGTGGCCAAAGCTAATCCATTCAGAAAGCTGAACAGCTCTCTGCAGAAAGCTTTTTTGGAGGAGTCAATCAGCGCAGACAGCTCCGATGCTTTCCTCTTCAAAGCACGGCAGCCTTTCATGTAGGCTGGCTTTGTGCATAAGGAAAGTATTTTTAGCAGTGCATTGAATGGTTTGACATTGAGAGAACTGAGGGACGTTGTGCTGCGAAAACTTGGATTGTTAATCCTTGTACTGAGGACTTTCTGGGCCCAGAGAACAGCCTGGAAGCGTTCACAGACACTACAATTATTCCCATTTCTACATCATGCATTCAAAAGAAACTCCTGTACTCTCATATCATTGTCCGGTCCTCCCAGCGATTGCTAAAATATTCCTGTGTGAACATCCCTCCCCCTATTTCAGACTCAGGATTTAGGTAGACACAAGGTCAAGGACATTGGAACGGATGTTAAGGAATCTTGCCTGGGACTGATGCTTTGCTAGATATAGAATACAAATAGAAGCAAAATTATTTGCAAATGTAACCCAGTTTCCCAGGGAATAGAGAGCCAGGACAGCAGCTGCATCCTTATGGCACTTACTGTTTCAGGAACATAAGATTTCATGAGTAAAAGGGCTTTCCACAGAAAATCTCTCCTGTGGTCATTCCCGTTGCAGGAAACAAACCTTTGGAGCCATAACACCCAACTTGATCTAATTTGGGCAAGAAACTGCCTCATCCCAGCAGCCCTGAGGTGCGGAACATGGCAAGGAGTGGATGGGTGGTGTCACTGTCCCTGCTGAGCACAACTGCCCCCTGCCAGGGGCCCTTCAGCAGCGACAAGGACCAAACAGGTACCCCAGGATGAAGCTGCAAACTGATGCTATTACAGACTAGAAAGGAGAGCCCAGGTAGATATAAACACCTACAATCATAAAGCTGTATTTTCACATGCACTGCAGAAGTTTTTAGTCGTCACACTGACATTCTGCCATTGCAAGTGCTGAATTCTGTGCTTAGGTAATTAGGAGACAAGAGTTATCTATATCATATAAAACCATTGTTTGCTACTACATGATGAAAACCCGCAGTCCTTAAACTATTCAAAGCACAACGTTCTTTATGTCTAACTGAAAAGTATGATAACTAGTCACATGCACAGCCTTTCATCAACCAGAAGTCTTAAATTATGACTGGTATTAATTGTATATAATTGAAATGATAAATTCCCCAAGATAAATCATACCTCACTTGTAAATCTTACAAATAGTTTTTTCCCAACAATTATAAATAAGTTCTCATTCATAAGCATTTACAGATTAATGCAGAGCTGTGGATGTAATTTCTTTGCAAATGAAGCTATGTCAATGTCACTGCTATTCATAAATCTCTAGGCTCCATATTTTTTTAATGAAGTATAACAGGTTATGAATCAAGGCAATTTTTTATTGTTTGGTGTATAAGCCTTAAGAATCAGAAACAGGTTTTATAATCTAATTTCCCCAGAGATCATGTAACAAAAGTGATAAACTTACAGTTAGTACAGCAATGGTTTTGACAGCTATGACTTTTTACCCAGAAGAAAGTAATTTGAATTTAGATTGAGACACATCACTATATCTTTCCTTATAAACTGTTGGATTAAGTTTCTTGATCGCTCTGTGTGCACATTTGACTGACTGAACCAAAATGTGGAAATTAAAAATGCAGGAAGGGAGCAGCCTCTGCATTCCATTGACCTTTACATTAGTTAAGCATTTGAATTTTAATATATGTATGATACATACTTTAATTAAAGTGTAAATCAGAACTCTGACTTCCTCAGATTCATGAGCTCGGTATCACCAAAGCTCCATTCAACCCTTCCACCAGCAACTCCTTCATGGCAGCAGCACTGCTGCTGTGTGACACACCAGAGCTGATAGCAAAAACATCTGCAAGTTAAAGGAGAGAACTTCTGGCCAGTTATCTTTGGCTTTCATTTAACTTTGAATATGAAGGCAATCAGAAGGAAATATTAGAGAGAGGAAAAAAAATACAAGCTGGCTGTGCAAATTAATAGAGACAGAGGAGTAAAAGTCTCTTTCTGCTTGCACCTAATAATTTTATAGTACAGCCTGTCTGGGTTATCCCCCAGCCAAACACAGAATCACAGAATCATCAAGGTCAGAAAGGACTTTTAAGATCCTTAAATCCAACCACCCGCCCAGCACCACCACCATGTTCACCACCAAACCATGTCCCCAGCTGCCACATCCACACGTGTTTTGGAACCCTTCCAGGGGTGAGGACTCCACCACTGCCCTGGGCAGCCTTTTCCCATGCTTGACCATGTTTTCCATGAAGAAATTTTGATGAGCACATCCATGTAAAGAGTTTACACAACTCTCAGTGCTATGAATAAGTATATTGAGATAATAGGGGGTCTGCTGGCTTCCCTGCTGCTGTGGAAAGGGTGTACTCCTGCTTTCAGCACCATTCCAGTTTCCTTTTTTTAAATTCAATTTTCTTCAACACCATTCCATTTCCCGATTCAGAAAAAATGAACAAAACCCCTAAAAATAACCCACACCCTACTCCCCCCTTCCCAAAGCAAAAACACTCCCTCAGCACAAACTCCTGTGAAGTACGTGATGCTCAGAAACCTGCCTACATACATTTTTTATAGAAGTGGAACACAACAAGCACATCTTTCACAAATAACCACTCTGGAGGATGTTAAAAAAATAATAATTCCTCAGATTGGTTGTTTATTCCTTTTACAGTAAGTTGTATATTTATAGTAGCCGAACTACGTTCATCACAATTGCCATTACTCAGTCCAGCGTGTTCCCTTTCTCTCCTACCTCTTGTCTTACTGCACAGTTCTCAAAGATGCTAAAAAAAACCCCTCTGGTGGAAGAATCTTACTCTGAATTTCTTTTGACTTTCGTTAGATCACTCACAGGAATAAATGAGTTCTAGAACACCAGTTTGGATGGAAGACTTCCAACAAATTGGTTTCTTGTTTGGATTACACTTCTCAAGGGGGCACCGAGTCTCACACAGGATAGACCACCCTGTAACCCTGCTGCTCCCAGAGAAAGGGGTGCATGGCTAGCCCCAGTCTGAAAGCCCCAGGAGTAGCTGTCTTGTGTCTGGAAAGCAAGATCACAACAGAAAAGAATCCTTGGCTGGAAAATTGCTGGAAGTTTGCTTAGCTCCAAAAGAAACCCTGAAGGTGTGAGGTCTGATGCTGGTTGTACTTTTTTTCCCTGTGTGAGATAGTGGTACCCAGCATCTTTCTGACTCTTTCTGCTGATGGATGCAACGTAGTGCTGTGAATTTTATCTGGGTTTAGATCAGCTGATGCTCCTCTTTAAAAAGAGTTCCTTATCCTCTGGAGCTGGGAAACAGTTCTTGCAAGGATTCATCAGGAATGACAAAGCCTTTAACAATGCTGTTCTCATTCTGGCCTATCTATAATTCTTAGCTGTTGTTTCCCCTCGGAACAATGTTATATGAGAAGAGCAGGATGGTTTGGCTGCAGTGCTGTGCACGCAGATGGAGAGGCTAAGCCTCACAGCCCCTCTGCTCCCTGCGTGGTCCTGCCTCAGCCATCACATGGGCACAGGGAAGGGACAAATGTCCAGAAGGCAGAACTTCAGGAGTGAAGGGAACATCTGGAAATGAGAGGCTACCAGTAACTCCAGAGTTAAATAAATCCCGGAATCCCAGAATGGTTTACTTGGAAGGACCTTAAAGCCCATCCAGTCCCACCCTGTGCCGTGGCCAGGCACACCTTCTACTGGACCAGGTTACTCCAAGCTCCAAGTGTGCAACCCGGCCTTGGACACTTCCAGGGATCCAGGGGCAGCCACAGCTTCTCTGGGCACCCTGTGCCAGGGCCTCACACCCTCAGGGAAATTCTTCCCACAGGGAAAAATTTCTTCCTAAAATCTAATCTAAATCTACTCTCCTTCAGGTTAAGGCCATTCCACCTTGACCTGTCCCTCCACCCCTTGTCCCCAGTTGCTCTCCAGCTCTCCTGGAGCCCCTTTAGGCCCTGGAAGGGGCTCTGAGCTCTCCCTGGAGCCTCCTCTCCTCCAGGCTGAACATCCCAAGCTCTCCCCCCAGCCTGGCTTCAGAGGGGCTCAGCCTGGTGGCTCTAGGGAAAACTGGTGACCTGCACTGCCTGTTGTGTTTGAAACGTATTTGTTCCCCCTTGTGCATCCTGCAGTTTTTGCCTCCTTGTTTCACCAAACAGCACAGGCTCAGCGCATCCCCTCCCAGCACGGCGCTCCCCCTCAGCAGCCGCCCCTCTCACGCCTCCTTTTGCAGCCAGGCTGCATCAGTTACATTAATTCGTGCCATAACTGAAGGCAGTGGCCATCAATCTCTCTTTTATTTTGACTTGTAAAACTCAAAACATTGGCACAGCCAGAGGGAACACTAAAACAAGTGGGGAATGGGCGCTGTGATGTCCTTCTTGTCTCACTGCACAGCACGTGAGCACCCTGAGAGAACACCCAAAACTGCCCACTGCAAACCCAGCCTGTCCCCAGGGCCGGAGCAGCACCAGGAGCTTTGCAGAGGCTGATCAAGCACCAGTTTCTGCAGTGAGATAATTAATCAGGGTCATTGTGGGATAACTCTGCAAAGGCAGTGGATTACAGCAGGGAGGACTTGTGCTCAGGGCAAGGGATGTTGGCACCCTCTGAGGCTGGCTGAGAAACTGGCCGGGGCTGCAGCCAGAAAAGGTGAAGGGGTGCAGGTGTGGGATGCAGTTCCTGTGAAAGTGCTGTGGTAGGAGAACTGCTAATTAATTCAATGCCAAAATACTTGCCTAGGTAGAAGGCTGCTTCTGAAACTCATGCAGATTGAAACAGCAAAACTGCAGCTTCGACGCTGCTCTGAGGTTTCCTTTGCTGAAAGACTCCAAAGATGTGAATCTTAGCAAGGGAGTGAGGGAACTGCAAACCAGTTCCCTCTCAGCCATATGTGGTGAGACCCCCATTCAGCCCCCACGGCAGAGCTCCCACCCCTGTCCTCACAGCAAACTTATCTCTGAAACCATCCTGAGACCCATTCCCCTCCTCTGCCTCAGTCAGAGCCCTCCAGATTCCCACTGCAGGGAGCAGAAATTCATTTCCCTTCACACACCTGAGGGGTAAAGAGCACACGTATCACTGCCCCTGGGGAATGTAAAATAAATTGAGGAGCACTGGTGTGCTCAAAGCCTTGGAGCAGCTGCATCAGTTTTATATAACAGGTTGTAGCTGTCTCTGACAGCTTGACCTTGACTATCAAGGCAAAGTCATCTTTTCCCTGAAGACTCCTTTCCTTGGGCAGGTTGGTCCCTTCCCTTGCTGCCAAGGATGTCCTTCCTTCCCACTCATCCTGCCCTGTCTCCCTCCCAGCTCTGGCTGCCGTTTGTTTTTTTCCAGTTGCCATAATCCAGTTTTGTCCTGGGAAAGACTGAGAACACGCTGCTGCACCATCACCCCTTCAAGAGCTCACACAAAGCAAGAAAAGGGGTGGCTTCCCAAGTTAACTCTTCTTTCCCTGTGCTGCTGCAGAAGTACAGGCAGTGTTTTAATGGGTTGTTATTCCTTCCATTTCAAACAGGAAGGGAGGAAACTCTCATCACTGGAGCAGTGATAGTGCCCTGGGGTCCTGGGGATCCAGGAAAGCTCATCTGAGCTGCACAGCACAGCGGGCTGGGCTCAGAGGTGCCACAGGAGCAACTCAGAGTGCTGAAACCCAGCAAACACAGAAGGCTTTTGTCAGTTTTCCACTTTACTCCCTATTAATGCTTCACCCAAAGATGAGCTCTTCAGAAGTTAATGGAAAACATCTAGCCAGCACTAAATTCTTCCTGCCAGTTCTTGATGAAGAAAATCCCTAAGGCTGTAATTTCAATCCATCTGTCTGGAGATACATTTTTATTCCTTATTACTATTACTTCTGCTTATACAGAAGACAGTGTAAGATTCAACTCTCCTATGGTTAAGTAATTCTCTAGCTTAACATCCAGCCTGAATGCATTTCACTTGTACAGGGTGCAAGAACATTGTATTTCACAGTATGTCTGAAATAGTGATGCTGGTGGACCTGACAGGCAGAGAACGCTTTTCAGTCCGAACATTTTACCTGATTTAGGGAATAAATAAATAAATAAATAAAATCTATCTTGCAAATATTCCACAACCATAAGCCAGCTAAGGATACCTTCTGGAAGAAACCGAAACCTTGTGAGCATCTCGTACCCTGCCTAGTCTGACAGTCCTCTACGTGAATAGCAAACACAATTACTGCCTTAACAGTGCTAAGGAAAACCAAAATGAGGGGGGAAAAAAGAGGCAATTGTGTTCTTTCCTTACTTATTCCTTGAAAGAAAACAAGCAGCATCTCTTTCATTGTCTTTCTGCCCATCTGTTTTGAAATCCCCCACAAAAGCTGCTCATTGTCCTTGAGAGCACTTTCCCACTGCAGCCTTGGTTTGGTTCCACCCACAGCTTTGGGAGAGCCTAAAACCAAAATTAAAGTGGAGAGAGGAGGGTTGAGCCCAGAGCCTCTGAGGGTCCCAGTTGCTTCAGCAAGCCTACCAGTACTCCTAAGACTCAAGTTTTGCACAAACTTATTTAGTACCATCCCAATGTACAGCTTACGTTAAGTTAGGGCTTGAATATTTCTCAATTCTTCTGCAAATAAATCATTAGATCTGTACCCATCATTTACCAGCCTATCTCTGCCTGTTCTAATGAGCACCACATTGCATTCATCACCCATTCTGTCATCATTTATCATGGTGTAGTCCATTAAAATCCTTGAACAAACCTCTCCCCTGCACTGAGGAGCTGCAGGATTTGACCCACTTAAATTTAATAAGAGACAGATTCTTTCTGAAGTCGCTCTGATGTTAGCAATTCACATGGGTTTCTTTTCTTAGATTAGGTATTATTGCCTGGCATTTAAGGCTCAGATAATTAAGTAGATTTATATTTATATTGTCTTATTGTTTACTCATGTCTGTTACTTAAAACCTAATAACAAACAATGACATTATTACTCAGATACTTAGGATATCCAAAATTGAAATTAGGATCCAGTGCAAATGACTGCTTATTCTGACTTGATGGATAAATAAACATTCATCAGTAAAAGCAATGAGAACAGCAAATAAAAAACAAACCCTTTCTCTCTTTATCCTGTGTCACATGGCCAGGACATTCAGCATTGCCTTAAAGGTGGGAAGGTGCAGACATCAATATCAAGGATGGGAAAGCAAGTTAGAAAGTCAAATCTGGTATAATTTTGGACATGAAGGTCTTGGGATACAAGCAAGACAAGGTTTAAGGGAAGAGATAACATCTTTAATGCACATAGGGACAGAATGGTGAGAAGAAATAAGCATTCAGGCTCAAAATGCATTTTCAGCTTGGATGCTGTAAAGCTTGTCTGCTTTTCCAAGTATATCATTATGTCTCAGGAACGATATTATCTCTTCCTGCAGACTTGATAGTGCTTAAAATGTCAGCTCTTCTTGAAGATGTCTGCTCTGCACCTTCCATCTGTTCCCGGGGACGAAGCTGCTGTCCATCTCTGCTTCTCACCCCTCCCACAGCAACGTGGGAAAAGGTACGCTTCCCTAGAGGAGGGTTTCCAAATAAAACATGTCTTTTAGATGAATATTAACCTCATCTCCATACCTAAAGCTGTTGGCACAGACCACAGAGCATGGGTATTATATACCTGCCATGTGAAATACTATTTATAGGAGCCAGCTCTCAGAGTAGGCACAAGAAAAAGTCACCAGTTGTTTCAGTGCAATATGAGTACAGTAAAATCAGTCTAAAACCCATAAGAAAAATCTTTTACTGAGAAGAAAAAAGAGTTAAGAAGAAAAGAGTTGGTGTGTATAGCAAAATTCATTTGCGTTCTTTCTAAAAAGAAATATCAAAAACTAAAGCAAACAGGAAATAGCCTAAACTCATGTTGTAGATGCTTAAGTAGCATTTATTTTTATTAGAACTGTACAAAAAAAAATCAGGCTTGTGTGGGTTAGGGGATGGTATATTCCCCATTTTTGAGAGGAAAGAAAGGTAGAGTTCAGCTGATTTGCCCGGTCACGCCGCATCCGTACCAGCACACGGAATTAAACCTTGCTCCTTTCCCAAGGAGGTGCCCATCCCTCTGTCCTTGGGGCAGAGCAGCCCCGTGAAGGCCCTAAGCCAAACCAGCCCTCCCGGGTGAAGCCCCACCATGGCTTTACTGAGGGCAGAGGGGAGCAGTGTGAGGCCTTTTGGCCAACCAGGCACCTTTTACACCCAAACCATTCTGCCGCTTTCTGCCAGGGCGGGGTGGCCTTTCAGCGAGCACCGGCCCCGTTCACACCCCCAGGAATTCATTTATACACTGCCCAGGTGGTGCCGGGAGGCCTCAGCGTCCCCGTTCACACCCCCAGGAATTCATTTATACACTGCCCAGGTGGTGCCGGGAGGCCTCAGCCTCGATGGCGGTGAGGCCTGGGGATCAGCTCCCGGCTGTGGGCCGGCCCCTGCGCCAGCACGGCCACCAGCCACACACGGGGCACAGTCCCAGCCTCACACACGGGTGACGGTCCCAGCCTCACACACGGGGGACGGTCCCAACCTCACACATGGGGCACAGTCCCAGCCTCACACATGGCACCTGCCCTCCAGGAGAGACCCCAGGCCTCCTGCCAGGCACAGAGGGGCAGGAGCCGCTGCCTGGGACAGTCCCGCCTCTGTCCCCCCGGCCCTGTGCAGTGACATCCACGCGCCAGCACCATCCACCCCCTCTTCTGGCTCCTTCCCTCAGCATTATGTCAGCCTGTTCTGCACCACCGGAGCCAGCCTGCTCCCCCGTCAGAGCCCTGCACTCGTAAACTCAAAAATATCCCTCCCGTCTGTTCCTGCCAGCTTCCAGCCAGGGGGAGTTCTGCTCTGCTCCATTTTTAAGCCGCTCTCATGCCACACTGCCATGACTTCATGTCAGGCCATAGGCTCGTCTCGCCAAGAGCCCAGACATGGACTGCATCCCCTGGAGCACAGCACTCATGGATTGCAGGATGTGATTCCTGGCAGCAAGCTCCCAAAATGGTGCTTTTCAACCCTTCCCGGGGAGGCCTCCAAAGTCACGCCTGTCCCCGTGTCCCGCGTTGGCCTCCGCGCACGGAGCCGGTGGCACCGTGTGGGGAATGGCTCACCCCTGCTGTGGGATGTGCGCTTCTCCTCGCTGTGCCTGGAAAACGTGGGCACAGCAGAAGGAGTGGAGATGCCTGGAGGTGTGCTACTTCCCTGATGGGTACTAATTAAAAGTACATTATGAACCATTCCGTTTATTGGTGTGGAGTCCTTAAATTTTTGCACTGTTAAGGCCAGTTTTAAACATTTATTATGCCTGCTAGCATTAGCTGACAGCATGGCTGGGATCACTGCAGCTCGTCCAGTTGTTGCTTTTACCAACTGCATTTAAAAGAAAGTCCTAGTTTTTCCATATGTGACCCTCTCCTCCATTTCCCCCTTTCCCCCTCTTTGTTTCCCTTTTTATGTGGTTCCTACATTTATGGTGGTCCTCTCTGGAAAAGTGATAAAGATCAGGTGACCAATCCCAGAGAGCAATTTTTCTTCCCCTGCCATCCTTCCACACACCAAGAAAAGCCAAGATCAAGAGTGCTCGGACATCCAACCTGTTCCCAGGTGTTTCTCCCCTTTTTGAAGTAGAAATACTGCATTACTTTCATCCCTGTTACGGGTTTGTTGATGTCAGAAGTGACATCCGATGTGATTTTGCCCTGTGCTTTCCCAGGATATCCATAGGGAGTATTGTTGTTCATACATGCAAAAGCAGGTCACAGACATACTAAACCCAACTGAAACTGAGTCAGGTGTTCAAAACAGACTTCCTCCATATTCAAAGCGAAACACTGAGCTACCTTGAATCATTAAGACTATTTAATGCCACCTTCCCTTCCAATAAATACATGCTAACAATTTCAGACACTTTCCCCCTTTTGCTCCAAGTCAAGGAGTTGTTTGTTGTTTCCAAGATCGTCCTTCAGTACAAGAATGCAGGACAGCAGTAATTTCCCCAGGAAGCTTGTAAAAATCCTTTTTCAGTATGTTCCAGAACACTATTCCAAGAAATAAAAAGCAAATTAGAGCACCCACCTCCCGTATTTCTGGGAGTATTTAATTGTATTATGGATCTTGGGATGATTAAATGCCACTGAGTAAGCAAGGAGACTTTTACCAAAGAAAACCCCAAGCTTTGTTTAAAATAATAAGTTCTCTTTCACCTCAGCATCCAACTATAAAGTGAGGATTACCAAAGACACCAGTGTTTCTGTGAAGATGGTGCTCACGAGACGACGAGGAGTCTGTGCTGCACACAGGCTGTCCAACACCTTCCCTTCCGTGGCACTGATCATCCCAGCCCCAGCTTTCCCTGGGAATTCCAGCCCTCCAAGCAATTGCGGCGAGCTCCTGGCCCTTTGCCACTCAGTCCGGGATATTCTTGGCAGCAGTGATAAGGGCACTCGTTCCAAATAAGGAGAAATCTAGAAACTGGTTTGTCTCGGCACTCTTGGAGCCAAGCAAACCCGCCAAAGCTCACAGGGCCGGACACAGGCGGGGGGAAAAACACCCACAAAAAGCCCAAATGAAGCAAGAGTGAACTTCTGACTGTCTGTCTCACCAGCACCAGCCAAATCTCATTAAAGAGCCACGATGATGAAATACATTGACAGTAAGTGCAACAGACTTGATGAAAGACCTTAAAATGTTTATGCTAATCCAAAGTTTCAGTTTCACGTTCCATACAAGCTTTCCAAACAAGCGCAGTGCCAGACAGCATGGAAGAATGATCTTAACTTCTACCTTTCTAAAAAAAAACCCAAACAAAATATCAAGCAAAAAGCCCAAGCACCAAACCCCCAGGTTTACATTTTCCTCTCACCAGCTGCAGATTTTGCAGGACAGGTAAAAAAAGGCTTTCCTCAGTTTGCTTGTGAGACAAACCTGTGTTGGAGCTACGAGCTCCTCCAGAGTTTGGAGAAACAATGCGGAGCAGCTGGTGCCTGGTTTACACCATGGAGGAGCTACCCCAATACCTTCACAGTTACTCCACACCTACCAGGGAGGCACCCCTGTGCAGAGACTGAACAATTCAGCACTCTGAAAACAAAAGAAAACCCCCAAGAAAGCTCCAGTCCCAGTTCTGCTCCAAACATCTATTATTTAGTCTGACTGGCCCTGCTCTGTTTCCTCCACTTTGATCAACTAATGACCAAGAAAAGCAATTACCAGCATAAGGAAAATATATTCTTGGTATCTTTGAACTGCTGTGGCAAGTGTAAATGCATTCCTTTTGTGAGAACAGAGGAAATATTTCTTCAGTGGCTAAGATGAGAAATGAGGGGGGAACAAGTAGGAGGAGGTAGGGGAGAAACTATTATTAACTAATTAGATCAGCCTTGAAAGAAAATGAGCCTGCAAATCTCTGCATTATTGATTGTGAAGAGAAGGCTGCAGTATACAACAGAGCTGATGAAACACTGGGATTTGCATTTGGAAATGGCTTGTCCTGCCTGGACAGGGGAGTGTAACAACCTACCAAATAATCGAGTTATTGTCAGGGGAGGGGGGATAAATACATCACTGACAGGTTTGGGGAAACTGGGTGTGCAGGTAACAACTGGTCTTGTACTCTGTTCTTCAAATCTTCCAGTGCCAGCACATGAGAGACAAGAAGAAATCCCTCTGCCATTTCTCTGTTTTTTGTGCATTTCCATGAACATCTCCACTGCCACTGTTACGGTCAGCTACAGCACCACCAAAAACACCAGAATGAACCCAAGCAGCTCTGCAGTAACCATGGGCCCAAAACTGACAGAACCACTTAAGCACCAGCTGTGGGTTGTGCCAGACCCCACCACAGCTGTGCCCCCACCCTGCCCCACACTTCCCTAGGGTGTGGATGATGCTTAAGGACATCAGCTGAAAATTCCAATACCCTCTCAAAAACGAACACATGGGAGCAAATATTTAACATTAAACTCCACATTTCTACAAAAACACTCCAAGAAAGAACAAAACATAATGCCTTAAAAAAAAATAAAGAGTGGAATTTGGGGAAATATAAATCACCCTTTATTAGTGATTTCCCAGGGCACTCATTCAACAGCACTCTCTGAAGTCCCGAAGGCACACAGAGCAGCTGCCTTCCAAACCTGCAACGCTGCAGTTTAAAGCCACGGTGTAGTTTAGAATAATATTATTCCTCAGGATCTGGCCTGGCAGCTCAGAGGCACTGCTAGCAGGGCAGTGAGCTCCTCACGCTGGTGCAGGCTCCCAGGCTTCAAGAAGAAAGGGTGGATGTTTCTCTTTCTGACCTGGGCCCTTTTAAAAGGGAGAGAAGTGATGAAACAGAAACCTCCTGGCAGGGGGAAAAGCAAGAGAACCCACAAGAGGCAGCTGCAGAAAGGAGAGGCTGCAAGAGGAATTCCTAAGAGAAAGAGATGGAGATTGTTGGGGGTTAAAGGTACCAAAGTTACCAAACACACTGTGAGCTCCAGGGACTGCCAAGGATGGGAAGGTTGGGATGTGAGGCTGCTGAGGGCTTTCAGAGTGCTGAGAAGGTCATCACTACATGTAAAAACCAACTCTGCACCGCCTGCCAAGGGACTTGGACTCCCCAAGTGAGGTGCAGATTATCTGCTCAACACCCATGGCAGAGATGTGAACACCCACCGCCTCCTACTCTGCACACTCACAACTCCAAACCACCAAATACACAAAGAAAACCTCCTGAAGTTCAACCATCAACACCCAAACTGCTCCTACACCCCCTCCACACAGGGTGCAAGGCTGACTGAAGGCTGGGGAGCCCCACATTGCATTCTGGCAGCTCTAAGTCTGCCTGTTGGCTTTGAGTGTCCTCCCAGAGCGGAGGCCTGGCCCTCACCCTCCTCTGATCACTTCATTCAGAGTGTGAACATATGTTTCTGAAAGAAAATACAGGTACCTACATGGAGTAATCACATTTTTAAATGGCCTTCATCATTACATTTGTCAGCATCTTCCAGATGTGATTCAGGCAACGATAGCAGCACATGTCATTTGTGTCTTCGCTCCTCTCCCCAGAGGAAAATTAAGGTATGATTAAAGCTGTGCCTTCACCCAGCTCATCCACTTCAATGGAGCTCTGCATCAACAGCTGTTGGGAACCTGTGGAAAGCTCTTTTCTCGAGAATATTAAGTCTTTTCCTCAGGAAATCATTCTTTTCAAAGTCATTAAGGCTGGGGTTTTTGTTGTTTGTTTTCTGTGCTCCCTGAGTTAGCAGGAGATGCTGGTGGTACCCAGCACAGCCCAGCATAGCTGCAGGTTTGTGGCACCTGGGAACAAACTCAGCCTCAGCCCTGCAGCCACCAGCACCATCTCTGGTGTCTGCTTGGGGAATCCTTGGGAGAAGGGAACCAGCACCAGTGGGGTTTATTCAGCCTGCACGTTCCATGGTTTACTAGGACTCCAGGAGTGGCAGTGCTCCACCTCAAGTGTCCTTCATCAAAGATTATCAGTGTTTTTCCCATACTGAAAGCATTCCACGTAACATTTTCCTCCTGGCTATCAGTGCTGGGGAGGATCTATCCTCTTCTATGGTGCATCTGGCTGCAACCAGTAATTCTGCAATCAGAGTGAGCCAAAATCCCTCTCTGGAGTGGAGCCCAGCGGAGTCTGTGCAGCCTTAAGGAGCCCTCATTGACAGAGGGAAAGGCATCTCCTCCCTCCCATTCCCTCAAGGCATTCATATCTCCTTTTTGGATGTATTTTCCTTACATTGGATCAACTGGTGTTGCTAATATGTTTCACAACTCCTTTCTAGTAATGGTGGCACAGAGGAGAGGTGAGTACTCTGCACACTGGACTATTATTCCTAAATAAAATCAGATTTTACATTTCCCCTCTCCACCCTTCCCCAGAAAAGACATCATTCCACACTTGCTCTATTGGGAAAAACTCCGACTCCTTCAGATGGCCCTTTCCATAATCAGCGTTTCTCTCCAGAAACTCGGTGTTTCCTCGGCAGATTGAGTGCTCGAGTTACGGACTATCAGCAGTGAACCAAATCCCACAAAACCTGCACAGAACTAATTTCAACTCCCTTCTCACACATTCTGGGTCACCTGTAAGCACAAGGATCTCACATGACACCAGTTCTTTACCCGGAATGAGCCTAGGGTTTATGTCCCATGGGGCTGGCCTCGGTCTGTGAGCCCAGAGACCCTTGTGTTGCAGCAGCTGCCCCAGCCCAGCATCACCAGTTCAGCCCCTCCATCCCATTCCCATTGCACCATCCCACGTTCCAAGCAGTTAAAGCATCCTGCTGTGCATTTATGCAGTGAACACAATTCTTGGCTGCCACACAGGAACTCAGTGATGTACAAAGGCTCTTGTCCCACCCCTCCCGTCACAGCGTGTAGGGCACCAAACAGCATCCTCTTCCTCCCCAACGCCAGCTAAAAAGGGAACATTCACTGCAGATGTTGTCATTTTTAACCCTGCCATAGCAGGAGCCTCAGCTCGTGGGAAGAGAACGTGCAAGAGGAAGAATGGTGCGTTAGAAGGCAAAAGGCTCAAGTTTGTGACTACAGCTTCCTGTCATTGAAACCAGATATAATTAAATCCTGCTTTTCAGTAGCCACTTCAAAATGAGTGTCTCTGTGATGCAGAGAACACAGAAACTGTGAAGACACTTTTTATTTGACCTCAAAATCTATTTTTACTCCAGAATCCTAATTCTCCACGGCTGGAACTTTCTCTTCCTCCTGGCATGGGTGGGAGCAATGGAAAGACAAAGACAATAAAAGGCAAATGAATGGGAAAAACTCCCTAGGTCTGAGGTAGGTCTGCAGAAGGACAGAGAGGGACGCAGAAGGACAACGTGTGTGTGCCCCTGTGTGCCAGGAGCTGCCCAAGGGAACAGGGGTGGAGCGGGCTCAGCTCTTCCCTCGCTCTCCAAGGTGCCCTGAGCTGACAGAGGCCCTGGGACCTTTGCACAGGAGGCTCTTATGCTCTGAAGTTGAAGAGTTATTGCAGAATGGCCCTTACTACAGCTTGTAACCGTAAAATCTGTCTGAAATTCCCTTTGGTCCTGAATCTGATCTAATTGATACAACTGACTGAATAACCGATACAGAGAAATAACAGCGAATCGGGTCTGTTTGGGGTATCTTGGAGGAAATGTAAGGATTTGGGCCCATTAACAGCTCCCTCCCCTGCTCTGGTGCCCTAGTGCGAGGAGAAGGAGCGAGGCCCAAGCTGAGCAATCCAATGCCTTTCCCTGTATCCGGCTCACACAGGAATGCTGGCACGGACTGGCCAGCACCTGCAGTGACCCACAAACATGGATTTACAGAAAGGGAACAATTTAAAATATGAGGTAAAAACATCCCTCTCACCCGGGGTGCTGCTCTTTCAACTCTGTTATGTACATTCCAGTCAAAAGAAAACCTGATGTTTCCTTCTGGAACAGACCCATTCAAATTTCCAGCAAACACACAGAGTAACATTTCTTCTCCTTTCCAATGGCTCATTTGATCTGGCTCAGTCTCTGGGATCACTGGATCACCCAAGGAATACGACAGCAGAGTGCAGAGAGGTCAGATTTTATCGAGGCAGGAACAAGTAACCTGCAAAGCCGAGCAGAGCAGGCCTTGCCCAGGCAGGTCACAGCAAGGCCATTTCTATCCTGGGGAACACACCAATAATCTGAATTTTTACACATATAGAACAGATGCCCCAAGTCAGCTATAATTCTTCATTAGGTTTGCAGCTGTTGTCTTACTCGTGAGTTTATCAGCTTGTGTAGCTGTTCGTAATTCACCTCAACCAGGCAAGGGGTGGGGTGGCCACAAAGGAGCAAAGGGAATAAATGAAACCTACTCAACTCACTTGTTAGAAATGGAAAAGTAAAGAAATAACAAAACAAACAAAAAAAAAAAAAAAAAAAAAAAAAAAAAAAAAAAAAAAAAAAAAAAAAAAAAAAAAAAAAAAAAAAAAGAAAAAGAAAGAAAGAAAGAAAAGTATGGCTGTTCAAGAGGGAAATCGAGAAAGCTATTTCTGATCTAAGGAAGTGTAAGGGGCCATGAAGGTACAGCCCAGGCCTGAACTCTTTGCACTGGGACCTCCTGTGCACGTGGACACGCACACCCATTCTCTGTCCAGGCTACCCAGCCAAATAAAGAGGAAGGAGCATTCCTGGAGATGGGGACTGGGCCTTTGGGAGCTGGACCAGTTGAAGGAGACCAAAATTCCAGTTCTAGGCCACTGACACCACATGGAAGCACGTCACCCCTGTGGGTGGGGCTGTGGGGGTGAGGCTGCTCAAGCTCAGCCTCGGGCACTGCCCCAAGACAGAGCAAAGGGTGCAGTGCTGGCTGCTCCTGCTCCCCTTGAACAGACAGGGAGAACTCTCTGGGCTGGAAAAAGGCAAAACCCTCCTCTGGTTAATCTGGAAGCAGGAGAATGTGGAATTACGTCCTGCAATCCTTCCCCTCGCTCTGACCAGTTGCACCCAGCAACCCTTTCCAACCTTTCCCAACTCCAGCACACTGATGAAGACACCTTTCTTCCTAACAGAGCATTTTCCCTGTAATAGTATGCCAAGCCTTTCCTAAAACTTTCTTCATCAATTACCTGTCTAGAAAATGAAGAGTTGGTGCTAAAAACTGCCAGATCCTTAATATGATTGACTATGGCTGGTTTTAGTCAGCAAAAGGTCTCCCACTAACAAATGACTTGTCCATTTGTTCTCTGACAAGGACTGTCGAGGCCGGCTATCATTTACGCTCAATCAAACCCTAATGCTGATGGAAAACTCCGCGTTTTGGTGGCTCCTGACGTGCCCCAGTGGGGCTTGGAGAGATGTGTCACCACAGAAGGTGTACAGGATGGATCCGGAAGGCCTGGAGCTGTAAGACAGGAATTAACGGGAATGACAAATTGCACAAACATGTGTTTCTCACTTGGCACGTCCCTGCAACATGCGTACAAAACTGTTAACTGTGGAAAACAAAAGATGGATGGAAGAAGATCTTTTACCTAAATGATTTTTATAGAAAAAAACCAGAAGTTTGATGTATGCAAGCTCACGGACAGTCCTTGTTTTACAGCTGGGGAACATAAATAATTTTTCCCTGCTAGTGGGATTTTATGATCTCAGATATAGAAAGATTTGCCCTTTATTTTAAGAACGTCCAAATTAAAGGAGTGACTTGAAGTGGCAGAGACTGGCCTGGGGACATAGCGAATACAGAACATTAACTCTCACCATATAGGTGATGTTTACAAGATCTTTAGATGCAGTCTTTTACAGTGTAATAAAATTGTTGAATATGGCATAAAACCCCGTAAGATTTAATTCCTCCATTTCTTTTTGTGTACACATTGATCAAAATAAGATCGACTGTAAAAAAGAACAGGTTATTGTTTTCCCAAGAGAGGTTGGATCAGATGATCCTTGAGGTCCCATCCAGCCTGGGATTCTGGGATTATTAAACTGCAGTGTAATAAACATCCATATTTTGTAGCTGTGTTTTTGCTTTAAAACATTTTGCAGAATAATTACAGCCGGAACAAAGGAAGCTCAGGAAATTGCAACACTGGAGCTTTTTGGGGAATGGAAAAAAAAAAAAGAAAACAGCCACAAAGAAGTTCTGATATTCATTTCTAAATTCTAATAAATACTTCAATTATATTATGCTGTGCCAGATCTGGCCTCCAACTTTGGACTTCACCCAGTTCCCTGAAGAACCAGAGGAAATTGAGCTCAAAACTTTGCTTGTGCTCTTTTCTAAATGGCAAAATGCAACCCACCAATTTCACTGGCATTTTTCTCTGCATCATTGGACAACACAACTGGAGGAATTTTCCTGAAGCAGAGAAGCAATTCCCCTTTTGTCTATTTAAAATTGCAAGTGGTTGCTCAGGGACACGCCCAAACTTTAAAATACACAGCAGTAATGATTATTTCATTATTTCCATTTGGACATTCCTTTAAGAATTATAAAGCATCAAATCTGCACTTATATATAACAGAGTGAGGAACAGGGGAACACCAACACCTTTAAACACAACTACTAAAAATGGCAATGTGAGCTTTTACCCTGAAGTGCAACATTCTGGTAAGGCCTTGGTCTTGCAAATATTTAGCACATGAGCAATCCTACTAAAGCAAGACTCATCCATAGGCTTTTTCACTGGTGGAGTTTCCTTTTATTTATATATATTTTAAGGCAACATATTATGAAAGTTGGAAGGAGGAAAATAACCCGGGAGCAGGAGGTGGGTTCACCATCAGTGTCCACGGACGGCCTCGGACTCAGCCCCTCAGCAGAGACACCCCAGTGAGGCCACTGGCCCAGCCAAACCCGAACTTTGTGTCAGAAAGAGGAATCACCCAATGTTTTTTCCCAGTACTCCCACGTGAACACCTTCCCTCTCTAGTGCAAGACCTTGCAGAAGTGACTACACCTAAAAGTAACTGCTAAGAAAAGGTTCCAGCATTTATCACAAGGTATGTACTGCCTTTCTAACCCTTCCTTCGTTCGTTGGCAGGTGATGATGTACAGAATTGCATAGGGAAACAAAACATAAAAAGATAAAAATTAACTTAATTTACACAACCAATAAAAAAGTTTAAAGCAATGATAGAAAAATAATATAAAGGCTAGATACATGAAATGCCAGTTCGACAGTATTAAGCTTTGGTAGAACAGTTAAAAGAGCATAGCACCAATAAATCCAACGTCAGCACAGGCTTCAGTAGGCATGAGCTGTGATGAAAATGTAAATTTTGGCAAGAAAAGTAGTGTAGGTTCCCTGCCGCCAGAGTTTCATTTCCACATCCAACAGGAAGTCTTTGGGCTCCTTGACCTGCCGCTGCAGGTACACGATGCCCGTGTAGGAGTTGAGCCTGCGGGTGCTGAAGTAGCCCTCCTCGTTGCCCTTGGTGATGGTGAGGACGATGTTGTCCCCGGCGTAGGCAGGGGAGGGCCCGATCCGGAAGATGTGGGCTGGGACCACGATGTTGGTCTGGAAGTTGAGCTGGTAGTAGGTGATGCGCACAGGGGTGTTCTGGCACTCCAGGTAGTTGAAGCAGTTGATGCGCTCACACCTCCTGGGGAAGGAGAAGGGAGGCACCTTCAGTGGCCAGGGAACAGCAGGGAAAAACACAGACCTCGGAGCATTGCAAAGAATCGGACAAACCGCAGTCCCAAACCTCGGAGCGTGACCAGCAGCTCCCTGATCTGCTCTCCCCATGCCCACAAACATTTGTGAGTGTGTAACTGCCAGAGAACTGCAGAGAAAGGCAGAGATCAGGGACGTGGGGAGCTGAGTGGGGAAGCTCCACAAGGACCAGCGAGCCAGAGTCATGCTGCAAAGGGCACAGAGCCAGGCAGGGGAGCCCGTGGTTCATCACTGACAGGGCTGGGGCAGGCCTCCAAGAAAGTAAGAATGAGACCCCTTGAAAAGGTAGCTGAAACACAGGAATGGGAAACAAACTTCTCACCTGGCAAAGCTGCTCAGGTCTGTAAGGCAGGAAAAGTATGTTTTAAGCCATAAGCAACTAAATACGGGTTCCCAAAGCACTGGCAGCCACCGAGGCAGGAAATGGGTAGGGAGATTTTGGGGCTCCAAGCCCCAGCTGCTTGGAGGAGCTGGGGATGTGCCATTCCCAGAACCCTGCGGCCTGGCAAGATCAGTATCCTGCTCCCCTTCAACACTCCCTGAGGAACTGCAATCTGAATATTAAACAGGGAGCCCCAAACCCGCAGTAAAAGTGGAGCACTGAGCAGCCTGGCTGCTCCTGCTCTGACACAAACAGCAGAGAGGATCTTACTTTAAACTTAATTATAAACAGAGCCGTTTTAGAGCTGCAAGGAGAGCTGCAGGCTCTGATCTCTGCTGTTCCAGCAGCAGCTGGAGGGCAAACAGGGGCTCCAGGGCTTGGAAGAAGGAAGGATAACCAGGCACAAACTCTGCATGGGGAAGGTCTAGGAGCTCCAGGTGCCAAAGCAGCTTCTGAGAGCTCTGAGCACCCGCACCCACCCACAACCTAAGCACTACATAACACCACGGCCACTGGCCTGGCTCTGCTGCTCCAAGGCCATACTCACATGTCAGACACCTTCCTGTAGTTGGAAGGGCACTCAAAGGACAGGCAGCGGAAGCTGCCCTGGATGTTGTAGCAAGTCTCTGCAGCTGAACAGTTGTGGGTTCCTATTGCACACTCATCAATATCTAAGGAGAAACACAAGAAAAAGATGTTCTAAGTTCAAAAGTAAGAATTAGTTCCTAATAGTTTTCAGGAATAAACAAACCCCACCAGGATATAATTAACCCATGCTAAAAGCCAACAGGACCTTCTCACTGACTTTTGAGACTGGAGAAAGCTGGGCTGTGCCAGAAGAAGGTATCTGTGCATGAAGGTAGCTCTGGATTAAAGCCGAGCAACCAAATCAAATCTGGATTTAAAGTAAGCAAATACAAAGTGGTCACTGCTGTCCTGCAGGATCCAGGAGATGTGAAACACGGGAACTCAGAACAGCACCTCAGAACAAGGCACACAGTTCCGAAAATGTAAATACAAGTATCTCCCCCTAAGGAGATGTAATTACAGAAAACATAAAAAGAGCATTTAAAGCTCAAAGACACTTTATGGCCCAGAGCATGAACGTGGTTACCTAAATAACACGTATCCACAAGCCCAAGCCACGGGCCCTACAATGCTGAAAACCAGATGCAGTGACAAGGATCCAGCCTGAGCAGAAAGCACTGGCAGAGCCCTTGCAGTCACACTGTGTACTCCCAAATGTTAGACAATGCACGGAGGCTTTAAAATGAAATAAATTCTAACAGACAAGGCATGTGGACTGTGTAGGGCCCTGCAGCTCTGCCAATTGTCACAGAGCAAAGAGACTCTTAGAGGGAAACTATAACCTTCCACTCCCTCCCTTCCCCTGGGATGAGAACTGATCTCATACACTGAACTGGCTGGTTTGAAAGTCTTGCAAAGAAAAGTATACAATAGGAAGCAGGAGAGAATCAAAGACAAGTAAATCCCTTGCTGGTTCTCAGCAGTGCCCGTAGGTGAAAAGCAAATTTCTTCCATATTGCAATCATTGTCATGAAAGCACTCCCTGCACCGCTTTGGCTGCACTGCAAAACACCACAGGCAGTTTCTGCAAAAAAAGATCCATATGTTGAGACACTGCTCCATGAGACACAACTCCTCGTTTGAAAAAAGGGTACAAGGGGCAATCCACCAGTAACTCTTCAGAACTGGTCAGATGATGAGCAACTGGAGCCAGATCTTTAGCTGGGGGACACTGTGGTTGTCTTCCTGCGCTCAACAGAGCCAACACCAGCCCAGCCTTCCTCTGACCACGTTTCCAGACACACCTCAAGACCTGCCCAAACTTGTAACTACAGACCTGCAGAGCTCCACACAAGGGGATGCAGCCGGGGGGCTCCAGTGCCTGACTAAACTCCAGCTCAGGAGCTGCCACACACGCGCTGAGTTTTGCACCTCACCCTCCGTGTGCTGGAGAAGCTTTTCCAAGGGTTACTGATTGGGCTACTCTGTGCACTGGGAACCCCCTACACACACGAGGGTCATGCAGGGGGGCTCCACACCACAAGAACACCACCAGTGCAACCCACTGCTCTGGCTGGGTGTCCTCGTCCTCCTCCTCCAGCACCGCTGGGTGCCTCCAGCTCGGCCTGGGAGAGCTGTGCTAGCTGACTGACACCGTGACTCACACTCTTAACCCTGGAACATTCTCAGCCCAAATCTCACTGCTGGCAGAGGTGGCAACTAACGTGCCAGAGCTCAAAGTTAGCAGGAAAAAAACCAAACAAAGCCAGAGGAGTTACAGCTGCAGTTTTCTAAAGGTGAAATTTACGTAAGAATTTAAGTGCATGTGGATATTACTGCAATCATACTTAAAAACACATTTTAAAATATTTTAAAATGTTTTAAAAGGATTTTAATTGTCATTTAATCTGCTTCACTGCTCCACAGTCAGGATTAAGTATGCTCATGCTGCTCATGATTTACACAGTGCAAATTCACTGCCATTACCACTCAGAATTCAAGCACAGGAGATACAAAACCGAAGTTACATGAAGGGTTGCTGAAAGAGCAAGGGCAGGAAATGCCTGGCAGTTGGTGTAAGGGCTGCAGGAATGCGCAGAGGACTAAAGGTAATCAGATCCTCCATGGTTACACAGGCAGTGCATCCTTTGGAAATGGGGGGTTCAGCTCAGAACCGCACAGCTGCGCACCAGATGAAAACCACCAGACTCCCAGAAGACACCTCCATGATTCTGAAGAAAAGGGGTGTGTGAGGGGAGGGTACTTGTCATTTCACTGACATTTATTAATGCCAGCCAGATTAGGCGTAGGTGACACTGCTGGATGGCCAAGTTCCAATTACAGCTCCAACACTTAATCTCTCAGTTTTCTGGGGCAGAAAACTGTAACTCATAAAGAGGCCACAGATTTCTACATCTGGCACCTCTAAAACCCCCGATCATTTAGTGCTGTGCCAAGGTGCACACACAGCTCACGTGAGTGATCAAGTGCCCCAGTCTGAGGGATGAAGTGGGCTCCTTGGGAATTCATTTAAACAATTAGCTCACGCTGACAGCCGAGTTGCCACAGCACTTCCTTCTAGCACAGGAGAAAACTGACTTTGCAGATACCAATATCTGGCAACTTTGTCAAAGACCGACTTCCGAACAGTGACTAAGATAAAACACGGAGATTTGACTGAGCAACTGCAACGGCTGAGCTCATCCCACGGGTATCAGGGACACAAGCCTTGCAGCCCCGGAGCTGCTGTTACCTCTGCAGGTCCTGCCGTTGGCTGCCATGGTGTAGCCCTGCTCGGGACAGGCGCACTGGTAGCTGCCGGGGACGTTGACGCAGCGGAAGGTGCAGAGGATGCCGGCGCTCTGCGCGCACTCGTCGATGTCTGCGGAGAGAACACAGCCACACCCCAGCAAACAAAACACAGCACAGGTCTGCAGAGGGAGGCTGCAGCACACCAGGAAAGGCTCGCCTGACACATTTACAATATACTGCTAAACGTGAATGCAACCATGGAAGTTTGACACTGCTGTAGCACTGCTGATGGTGCTGTCTGAAATGCTGAGCCCAAGACTGCTCCCAGAAATACTGGCTGCAAGTAGTACAGACTCATGGAAAGGAATAATGAGGGCAGGGCATGTCTGAGTTTGAAACACTCCCTCTCTGGTGCCTCTGGAATTGAGAGAATCATGGAATCACAGACTGGTTTAGGCTGGAAGGGAGCCTTAAAGCTCATTCCAGCCCCTGCCATGGCTGAACCTGGCCTTGAACACTCCAGGGATGTGGAACCTCTCTGGGCAGCCTGTGCCAGGGCCTCACCACCCTTTTAGCAAAGAGTTTTTCTAGGGTTTCTTGCTGGGGTTCCCTGTGCTAGGACAGGTGTTGGCTTCCTCACCATTCCCTAAACAGAGACTCTCCAGCGTGTCAGTGCTGGGAACTTCAGATAATGAGGTAAAACCCCTCCTTTCTCCACTCTGATCACTCTGCTCCTCATTCACCACAAGCAGCAGCCAGAGCAAACCTTCACTCAGCAGTGCAGCCGTTCACTGATGCAATACAGGAGTATCTTCCCACCTGATTTTTTCAGTCATAAGCTCTGGCCCCATGAAACCATGACAACAACCTCCCTGGCTGTGCAGCCACACAGGTGTGCTCCATCCACTGAACTGCACTGTCCAGCAGCTGGAGTTACCTTTTGCAGCCTCTGTGGCAGCTGGAACTCAAAACCATCCTGCAGCATCAGGTGCTGCTGAGGGTCAGAGAGCTCTTCCTGCTACAGAGAATAAACACACCCACCCTAACCTGGTGGGGCAGCACCTTACCTTTACAGGAATGACCATCTTCTGCCAGCTGGAAGCCTTGCCTGCAGTAACACTGGTAGGAACCATAAACGTTGGCACACTCCTGGCTGCAGGGACTGTTATCACATTCATTCACATCTGCATCCAAAAACAAACCCACAGATATGGCCACAGTGCTTCAGAACAGTGTCCTCCACCTTTTCCAGCCCTTGGAAACCTTTACCTTCCAGTCAGAGTGACTAAGGAAGGACTAACTTGTCCCTATTTCTTCTGCTCCCTAGGCAGAATGCCAGCAAGCCTGAGGATGTCTGTTGCACCTGAATTTCATTCCTCCATATGCCAGTGGAAACACACACACATGCAGACATTTGTTTCAGGCTTTACAGGTTTCAGTTCATTAAAATGTGTAATTGTTGCCTTACAAAAATCATGGAGAACTCAAAAAATTTTCCATTCTATTCAAAATAATTTTTTTGTAAGTTTTGTCACTACCAAGTTTCATCTTTATCAAAATTTGAATGAAGGGTTTCCTGTTCTAACTTTGTTCTGTTCTCCTTTTGTGTCATCCGAAAGGAAAGCAAAAAGTACACGGGGAAAGGAAGAAAGAGAGGAAACTTGTTGACACTCATCTGACAATTCCAGTGTTTGACCATCTGCAAATGTGAGCACACGAAGTTTACTGTATTTATATTGCCCCTCAACTCCTTCTCTAAAGGCCCTTAATTCCCACTGCAATTTCCCCTTCAGGCAGAAGCAGCCTGGTACCTTCACAGTGCTTGCCATCGTAGGAGAGGCGGAAGCCGGAGGAGCAGGTGCAGTGGTAGGAGCCCGGGGTGTTCTCACACGTGTGCTGGCACAGGCGCCCGGGGTAATTCCAGCACTCGTTTATGTCTGCCACACAACAAGCAAACACACAATCAGCTGAGGGACACGAGCAAACGAGCTGCAGGAGGATATTTGCTAAAGTGTCAGAGGTCGATCTGCAGAGCGTGAGATGCTGCAAGCTCCGGTTTGGTGCTGTCTGACTCTGGGCTCTAATTGGGGCACGGGAGGGACAAAAGACAAAGTGCTGTGTCATGGCTCTTGGGGGGAAAGTGGTGAAACCTTCAGACACACCAATTCCCACAGCAGCAGAAGCATCACCCACAGGGAAGTGCTTTGCAGATGACTTTAAGGGATAACCTGCAGTTAAACCAAGCCAAGGGCACCTGGTCCGAAATCCCAGCTGGGAGTGGCAGGGCTCTGAATGCGCTGCACAGCGCCAGCTCTGGAGGTGATCCCATCCTCTTCTGAGGCACTGCATTGCAGAACTCAGGACTGCAATGGTGCTGAACCCTGCCTGGGGCCCACGGCTCAATCAGCCCCAGCTCTCAGCTCCTCCCGTGCCCCACATACCGATGCAGCTGCGGCTGAAGGCGTCGTACTGATAGCCCATCTTGCAGTCACAGCGATAGCCCCCGGGCAGGTTGTGGCACAGCTGCCCCTCTCCACACCGGTGCACCCCCGTCTGACACTCATCCACATCTGCAGGGCCAGACAGGGCAAGCTGATTAACTACAGTCTGCTTAAAATCAATGTTTATAAAGAGAAACAAAAAAAGTCCATTGAATAGCAGGATTAGAAACTGGACACAAGAAATATCGCCAGCTTCTCCCACCGTGCTCCTCTCAGAGGCAGCTCTCTGGTTCTCTAAGTCAAACTCGGGAAAAGCAGAGCATTGTAACTGGACCTGCAATGGGCTCTCCCAGTATATTCTGCATTTCAGTGTAAACACACTGATTCAGATCAAGCCATGACAATTAAACCCCCCATTCTGATGTTCTGCCATTCCATGAGTCACAGCAAGACATTTAAAGCAAAACAAGAACCAGCCAGAACCCTCCAATCAAAGCAGCTGCTATTTTCATCTCCACTTGCCCTCTCAGTCTTGCTCCTGCTGTCTACCTTTAGCTCTTTCCCAATGTTGATCTTTTGTCTTTTCTCAATCAGCTCCCATTTTGATATTCCCCACGGCCTCTCATCCAAAATCCAATACCAACAAATTAGTTGCTTCTCCACTCACACACATCATTTCCAACCTCATTTAAACATCCTCAGAGGAAGATGAGAGTTTTCAATACAGGCTGATTTACAAGACTTGCAACATGACTACATAGCTCATCAGTATCTAACAAATTCTTCTTACCATCTGTGACAAGAAGCATCAAAAAGTCTGATTAACCCTCACAACTGTGTATTTCTTCAAGTATTCCGAGCTCTGCCACTTCCTAAGCCAACAGATCCTGCTTTTTTCCCTATTGTTCACATCTTCAACTACTTTTACAACCCAAATCCCTGTTCATGTAATAATAACTAGGATGGATCTCTAAGGCTGGAAGTTCTCCATGCTGCCCTATTTGAAGTCATAAATTTGAGCACTAAATCATTTCAGAGGGTTGCTGGGCAGTTCTCCAACAAACAGCAGCCCTGGAGAGGCTGCACCTACACAGTCCCTGCTGGCACCGGGGTCAGGGATGGCAGGGAATGCCCCTCACCATGCAGGGAACTCCTGACAGGAGCTGAGATTTCTGCTGGAACACGGAGTCCTTGTTTTCTTTGAATCAGAGCTAGCACCAAAACAAGGAAGTCTCTAATGCAGGTAACAATTTGTAAAGCAGCAGCTTTATCTGTAATGAACCCATGTGTGCAACCCTTTCGTTAGTTGGTCCAAAGTTCCATATTCCATTGCACTCAGACTTTAATTAGTTCTAGGGCATTACACCATCAGAAGCGTGCCATATTTCACACTTACAGCAGTTTTCAGCTAAATATAAGAGGTATTTTTCAATAACTCATTTGCTAAATCAGAAAATCTGAACATTTTAAAGACAGATAAATCCTCTAAACAGAGGAGATGACCCTACAAGTGTCGTTCTGCTGAAGAAACACGTGCAGATGATGTTTTTACTACTGTGAATAAATCTGATTCAGGAATCTAATTAGCTATTGTAATGCCTCAAAGAAACCAGTCTTTATCACAGAGAGAGGAAATTAGGACCATATGCTTTTCTTCTTTCTTCTCTGTGCTCTCTGCCGGCTTAAAAAAGCCATTCAAAAAAATACCAAACAATACAGACCAACAACAGGGACAGAGTGCACACAGCCAAGACAGAGAAATCACCAATTAACATCAATTATGTTTTCCCAAAATCAAGCTAGAGAAGCCTCCTTATGCCTGCTCCTGAACAGCCCTGTCAGGCGGGTAAAGCAGAGGCAGAGGGCCATCGGGAATCACACTGCATTGTGCTATCTCACTGTGCTTTACAGGCAGAGATGCGGGAGGATTAATGGCAATTTCCTCCTCTGCCACGGATTTACACAGAGTCACTCTTTTTTAGGAACAACTGGGGAGAAAAGGTGGAGTCTTTCTGTACCATCAGTTTGAGATTTAGGAACATAATTTGCCCCAGCCATTACAGAATCACAGGATCACTGTGGCTGGAAAAGGCCTCCAAGATCACCAAGTCCAACTGTTGATCCAGCACCACCACGTTCACCACTAAGCCATGTCCCCAAGTGCCACACCCACACGTTTGCTGACCACGTCCAGGGATGGGGAGTGCAGCGCTGCCCTGGGCAGCCTGCCCTCCTTAGCAGGGCATGCAGAGCAAAGGCTGCTGGCACTGCAGCCAGGACCTCTGTGCTGCCCAGGGCTGACTGCTGCCTGCTGCCTGGTGGGAAAAATGGCATTCAGGGAGACATTGGCACGGTGGTCACCCTAAAAACAATCTCAGGGTCACCAGACTTCAGGTGGTGCAACCATGCCCAGCCCTGTTGAGTTGGCTGAGAAAGGACTGATGGAAAGCAGCTGAGGAACTGTGTCTGCACAGCAACTGAGACAGACAGGACTTCTGGGGCTTCCCTTTGTAACCACTGAAATATCCCAGGCTGTAACAGGACAGCAAGGAACACTGCACTGCTCTGCCCTAACTTACAAAACACAGTATTTGGGAGCTTTCTCAGTTTCCTCAGTTGCACACATGAACTGTTCCCTCCAAATCTGCTACTTCCAAATCTTCTCCACCTCTCCACTGGCCACGCATGGTCTGGACAGTCCTGGGGGTAAAACCATGAGGGGAGGTAGAGGATAAAGAACAGCACAAAGGCAAATGCAGAAATATCTGTGGAAATGGGGTCCAGCCGTACCACTGTGTTGCACTGCAAGCTGCTAGCCATGACCAAATTAATGGCTCTCAACATGGTTCCCACCCACCTGCAGCACCACAAAGCACATTTTGTTCATCTGTCATCCTTCCTTTATTCCAAGGGAAGGTAAGGAAGAATCACTGGGGTACCACCACTAAGCAAGCTGCTGCTTTGTCATTTCTTTTTTTGTTTCCCCCGCTGTCATTTTAGGATTTCCTACCTTGTGTAACTCAGAACACGGGGAATTGGAGAACGCACAGCCAGCCTTGCCTTGGGCACCAAGGACTGAGCTTCCCAGTTCTCTCAGTGCCTCGTGCTCATTTACAAACAAACACCAACAAGCGCTGGAATCTGCTATTCTGAGTCAGTAACTCCCTAAATACGCTGGAACAAACACAAATCAGGATCAAGCTGCATGCCAGCCTATATGAGTATTTCATGTACTCATTCTCCTCAGAATTCTTTTCACAAAGTGAGAATTTATCCTAAACACCCTCATGAGTGGATGTAATGGGAACACCATGCACAGAACACCCCTACAAAGACATCCTCTTGGTGCTACTCCTGTGAGCCCACAAACCCAGCATTCCTCGTTCGCTGCAGATCACTTCACTTCCAGGGGGGTGCCACAAAAACCACCAAGGGATCCTGGCCTTGACTGACAGCATGAGTTAAAAAAGTAACTAAATCACATTCTCTCCAGAGTGGAAGCCAGGGAATCCCATCTGCTGAGCGTACCAAGAGGAGTGATCGGACAGCAGTGCAGGATCCTGCAGCACAAACAAATCCCAGAGCTGCAGGGACAGCAAATTCCCATTCCTCAAACACATTTAGGAATCTGGAGCTAACTCCAAACGTCTCCTTAGAAGTGAAATACACCTTTTCTCCTGAGAGAGCCCCCGCCCAGCCCCGAGCCTGCCCTCACCGACGCAGCGCGTGCCCTCCTCGTTGGAGTGGTACCCTCTGCTGCAGCTCAGCATGTTCCTCTGGCACGTGTAGGACCCCACGGTGTTGATGCAGTTGAATCCTGGCTTACAGGGCTCAGGGAGAGATGTGCATTCGTTGATATCTGGTGAAGAAAATGAACGGAGCAGTGAGAGATGCTGTTTAACCCTTCTGGTCCCTTTTCTTCCAACTGTCACTTCTTTTTCTTCATCTCAATTTCTTGTGCTACCAAGAGAAGGCTGGTGAAGGTCTGCTGTGGGAATAACTTCATATTCAAGATGCAAGTATTCAGATCTTTAAATGGGCAGCAGTGCTGACATTGATTCACAGCAGGGTTTGGGGAAAACTCCACATCCCAGGGGTCAATCCACAGCTCCTGAAAGGCCCAGGGCCTGGCAGAGCTGCGGCACTGCTGCCCACACTCACCAACGCAGTTTCCCTCGGGGTCCTGCAGGAACCCATCCATGCAGCGCTGCTTTGACTCGCAGTAGAAGGACCCCTCTGTGTTCTGACACACGAAGTTCACCTTGCAGCTGTGAGTTCCCCTCTCGCATTCGTCGATATCTGTGAATCACATCAGAGCACCAAACTGGCATTGGCTCAGCTCTAACTTCCAGCAGCCTTCAGGGCCAGCTAACTTCCAGAAAGGAAATTAGGAGGCATCATTTAAACAGACACACGTTACCAATGGGAAACCTGAGGGTTAAGTGTGTTTGCTCTTGGAAATTCACTGCAGGACATGTCAGGCCCTGCAGCAAATTTGATTCAGGTCCCTACTGCCTCATTCACAGCATCTCTTGCAACCCACAAATACCAAAATATCTGCAGTTTTAAAATCCTAGAGATCCACATTACAACTAGGAATAAGATGCTCATAATAAAATATGTACCACAGACTTTCATAAGAAAAATACTCTTATTCCTCATATACCTCAGGAATTCAGGTCTGTAAAAAACTCCCTCCTCTGAACCTGATAGGGCACCTCAGTTGAACAGGGTCGGGATTTCATTGTGTGCACATGGCCATGCAGGCGTGTGTGTGTGTGTATATATATATATAAAAATACATATTTACACTTATGTGCACACAAAACCCCCTCATACAACTCTGAAAACTATGCTGAGAAAATATGAATGAGGCAATAATATTAGTAACAAAAATCGTGCTTTTTTTTTTCGTTACTCTGCAGCCAGAGCCCAACATAGCTTTCTCATTTTTTACTGCATAAATGAAATTATTTCTCAGATTCTGCTCACCAACTCAGTGCTTGCTTTCTAGAGACATTGAAAACACTTCCTGCAAGTTTCAAACTTACAAATTTCCAGCCAACTGCTCTGTAGTAACTGTGGTGTAATGGCACTGCTGCTGTTTTCCAGCTGAAGTCACCCCACCTTGGAGCAGACTCAGCTATAAACGCATTTGAAATTCAGGTCATGGGAATATTTTCAAATGCTGCTTTAACATGTGCTGGTTCCCAAGAAGTATCTTTAGCAGAAGATCAAGACAGACAGAGGGAAGTCCAGGGTGGAGGAGTCCCCAGGTCTCCAGGCAGCCAAGGGAGGAACTGCTGGATTTCTCTTCCTACTCCAACCCCTGACTTAAATGTTAAGGTCACAAGGGAACATTATCAGTCTCCCATAAGCTACTCTATTAATAGGTCTGCCTACCATAGTTAGAGACTGAGACAAATAAAAATGTGGGATTGAGTATTTCATAAACCTCTGCAAATTCAGTAGCTATCTGCAGGCAATTTTACATAGAGCAGCTCTGAAATTTCTTATAGGTCACTCACAGGCTACTTTAAAACAATTTGTAAATTTTATAATCCTCTATAACTTTAGGACTATAAAGTAAATTAGATTAGCAATAAATTTTAGAAATGCTCTAGAATTAGACAACAGAACAAGACATTCACAAAACAGCCTCTTCAAGTAAACCAAGCTTTATTTATGACAGCTGTTTATAAAGGGAGATTTCTGATAATTTCTATTTTATAACCTTATGTTCTATGCCAAAAGCTAAGTTCTTTCCTTAAGCATCTCTTACTCCAGCTGTCAGGAAACTGTAAAAAGTGCAGGTGTAAATAACAGTGAGTTTTGCCCTGAAGGCAGGGCACGTGTGTCCCTTGCACACTGCCGTGCTGCTGCGAGCACTGATGTTCCCTTCTCTGTCAGACAGCTGCAGAGGCCAGGAGAGGGGGCATGAAGAGTAACTTCTTAACCCCATGGCCATTCCAAATGGTTACATGTAAATGTAAAACGTAAATAAATGCAGACAGAGGTCCTGGACACAGGAAGGACGGGCTGTCAGCCCCGTGATCCATTCAGGCTGGGAATTTTGTGCTGGAATCACCAGCAAACAGCATCAGCTGAGCCAGGCAGGGGAGCTAAGGGGATTCCTCCATCAGGGGGATCTCTCTCTAATGCCTTAAAAACAGGGAAAATCCTAATTCAGAAGGCTTCATCCATTTTCTAATTATTTATAGTTATCACTGGAAACCACTTCAAATAAGTGAACGTGCAGGAGCCTGCAAAGCCCAACACTTCCACGAGGAGCAGCCTATTTTAGCTACAGCGCTGATAGCACAGAGCAGCAACACCAGAACGCTCTGCAATCCCATCCCTTCC
>VZTI01000622.1:37307-113400 GCA_013397865.1 Struthidea cinerea | reverse complement strand
AGTTCTTACCCACGCACTCGCCATCCTTCAGCTCGTGGCCAGGCTGGCAGCTCAGCTCCTGCAGGCAGCGGAACGACCCCATGGTGTTGACACAGTGCTCTCTCCTCTGGCAGGTGTGCCTCTCTGTCACACACTCGTTGATGTCTGTGAGGGAGAGGGAACAAATCAGTGCCACAGGGTACCAAGGCATGTCCCTCTTCCTGCTCTTTTGGGAGGAGCGGAAGCTCAAATGAAAGGCAGTCAATACAGGCTTTGCTCTGATGGAAGATGGTTTTATCCCAGGCTCTTTGGTTAGCACACAGTAACTGCAGAGACACAAACCACAGGGAGATTTCCTTCTCCTCCCCTCTTCCCAAACGCCATGGGGATGGTGCAGGCACTGGGCACAGGGAGGGACAGAACTGAGTACAGGCAGGGTGGGCAGAGGACTGATGACCAGCCGATGGTGAAGGGATGGGAACTCCTGGACGAGGGAATGAGAAAGCGATGAATGCACATTGCTCCTCACCAGCTTTCCACAGCCCAGGCCACTGAGCAGTCCTGCAGCCTCAGGCCAGGCAGACAGGGGCTGCTGGGGTGGCCCTGCTCCAGAGATGGGAGCTGAGCCTGCCCTGCTGGGCTGGATCATGCTCGTACCTATTCCCTAAGGAATGCGTCACTGGGACAGGATATGCAGGAACTCATGGAGAGAGGAACCCTGATGGCTCAATCAAGTTTGTAAGTTTGTATTTAGAGCTTTAAAGAGATTTGATTTCAGCAGGTGGAGTAGTGCAAAAGTTCTTTTAAAAAAACCACCTGAACACAAGATTGCAGAGTGCGGGACAATTAGGGACGGAATATGAAACACCTTTAAAATGATACGTTTTGATAGGCTTGGATGAAATCACCTCAAATTCAGGTTTTGCTTATGTTAATAATGAAAGCTAGAACAACATGATGAGCAAATACTTAAAAGCAACAAAAAGGGGCAGAGACTGGGAAGATAAACTTTCCTGCCAATCTCCACAAAGCCTCACACACTCATGGTTCTATATAAAGCTAAGAACTGCTAAAGCTAACAAAAGCCAAATGTGACCAGAACCATTACCAGTCCTCTGGCCGCTCTGTGCATGAAGCTGTTTTCATACTGCACAATAAAGCAAGTATTGTTTAAATCAGATTTTCATTTTGGCTGTAGAACCTCATTCTCAGGTAAGTACATCAGATATATGACTTCCCCTGTGGAGCACGAAAACAGGCAAAGCCATTTGAAATGGTTTTTGTCTTAAAAAATGTGTCAGCTGGTTTTCTAGCAAAGAAGTGGAGCACCAAAAAACTTCAGTGGGCTCAGATAACTGGTGATGTGCACTGAGTTTTGCAAGATCTGTAGGAGCTTGGTTCCATTTCACTTCTCACTTATTTTATAATATTATAGCATTCCTTTTGTTTTCCTTCTGTTTGCCATTGCTACGCCTCACATGCTGTGGCCTTGCTTTGCAAAGCAGCTGGTTAACCCACAGCAAGGTCCTGGCCATCACGCCAATCTCTTTCTACCAGTCCCACACGAAGTCTGAGCTCCTCCTCTGAGGGGCAGCTCCTTGCCTGCCCCAAAGTTCCTACAGGGTTATGTCCCCTAATGCTTGTGCAGTTTCCCAGTTTCTGTTCATTAGAATTACTTTCACAAGTGCTCCTGTGGGGGTGGCAAAGCCCCTTCACGTGCTGGGAGATGAATACAAGGTGCTGTAGTAGATCCCTCTCACCTACTTTGACTTTGTTCTTTAAGAATTTTGGGGTTTTTAAATTCTACTTTAGAGAAAACCAGCAATGGATGGCCACTTAACAGCACCAAACCAGTGCAAGACTTTCTGCTGGCTGTACCACGGATCTGAGATTATCTGTTCTTGCAAACCACAAAAAGGCGTCTCACATAAACAAACTGCATCACACTGCAGCTCATGAGCTTGAGTCAGCCCAGCACCATGTCAGAAGAGAAAGTGTTTGTCTGAAATATGAACCAAAGAGGGTAGGAGGCATTCCGCATGATTAGCAGGTGGAATATTAAGTAACAGGCAAAAAAAAAAGGTTGTGATTTCACACAGGAAAAAAAAAATCTAATGTAATTTCATGTTTTGTCTATATTTTTGATTCAATTTTCAAAACTCTGAGTACTTGAAAAAATATGCAGAACTGGCTGGAACGCATTTGAGGAAATTAAAATGATGGAAACTGGCAGATTACAATGCAGAATTCTTGCTTTCTATGGAAGATTTGTGCACGTGAGACACTGACAAGCTCTAAAGCCTGACTGTGAGCTGGGCTGAGCTGCAAGGCTGAGACCCTGAGCCATGGCCATGCAAAGCCCTGCTCTGCCTGTCCAGTGTCAGGGCACGAGCCTCTGTCTGTGCCATCAGGCCAGCTGCCAGCCCAGCGAGTCCCCTGTTCAGGTTATTATGCAAACATGCCCTTTCCTGTTCATTTTTCTAAACAAATTCCTAAATGCACTGCAAAATCCAGAGTGCCCACGACCTGTCTCCCTCAGTCCTGGAAGCCAGCTGGGCAAGGCAGCAGGATGCCTGACAGAGCACTAGGAATAACAGGAGTTATGCCTTCAGCCTGAAACACAGGCCATCCCAACACTGGACCAGCTGCGGCATTCAGCCAACCCAATTAAGACTGTGAGGTAGGGTAAGGTGGTATTTAAATTAAAAAACAGGAAAAAGAGGAAAAATCATTCGGTCCTACACTGAAAACAAGTCACACAGTTAATTTTTGAGGAATCTGCTCAGTCTATGTGTGTGGCAGCAACATTCCTCTCTTTATGTCAGCAAAGCCCAGAATGAAATGTAATCATGTAATAGCTCTTTTTCTCCCCAGAACTGTTGCTGCAAACAGCAACACACACACGATCCCTGAGCACATCTGCTGCGTCCAAGAGCTGGCATTTTTGCAGAGGAATATCAACATTTACCTAGTGCTATCTATTTCAATATGCCCTTTGACATCAAAAACTAATTCTGATGCACCTTCTATAAAAAAAGTCAAATGCAGACTTTTCTTGTCCTGCATCTGCAGTTTCTCATTATTTTTTTCTCTTCAAACTGCCTCAGCTCTGTTTGTTTTATGGGACACATCTGTGCAGGGGAGGCACTCTGTTAGTCTGGAACCACGCACCCTGCGCTCACGCACGGGTTCAGGAATAAAGTGACCACCTACTGCTCCCTGTCAGGAGGGAAACCGAGGTGGGAGTAGCAAAGTCAGGAGCAGAGCAGGCAGCGAGCACGTGGGTGGTGGGAATGACTTTGCCTGAAAGTCAAGGGAAAAGCAAACCCCATTAACAACACCCGGCCTGGCTCTTATCTCTGGAGAACACGGAGCTTTCAGCCCAAAGACATTTCAGTATCTGCTCAGAGTGACACAGGGGGGCTGTGTGAGAGCTGTTTGAACAGCTGCGGACTCCTCTTTGTGCACGGTTGGCTTTTGGGAATGCTGGGCATCTGCTCCTGAATGCACCTGGAATTATAATCCTCCACGTTTGACTACAGGAAATTCTGCAGATCAAAGCTTATCAGCTGCTTCATTGCTGTGCAAAGATTGCTCCTCCCCTCCGTAAAATACGCAAAGAGTAACATCATCGAACCAGCAAGAATTTGCAAACAAATTACCAAAGGTTTTCTCCTGGTGTTTGAGACAGCTCAAGGTGGAGCACAAAAGCAGTCAGGCTGGAAAAGGATACCTCAGGAGAAGGAGGCAGCGAGCAAAACACAAACCACAGTATGCCTGTGGCTTTCCCCTTGGACTACAAAAGTAGGAAAAAATGTTAAACACGGCAAATGTTCTCCTGGCACCACACAGGGAGCAGAGCTGGATGGGAGGAGGGAGCACACAAAAAAAAGGAAGAGAATTTTCAAAGTTTTTTAGATTATTTAAAAGGATTCCTGTAAAAACTGCCCTGCATTGGAGGAACGCAGAGGTTTGGCATTTAGGGAGGGAGGGAGAAGGGGGTCCTCCAGCTTCACCAGTGAGAGTTGTGTCTTTGCCTTCGTGAGCAGTGCCTGAGGTTTATCTTGTGTCAGTCATAATAAAGCTGTTCTAATGTCCTGGGGCAGAGGGAGAACGTGAACCAAGGGAAGCTCTTGGCACCTGCCACAGCAGCTCCTGCCAAAGCTGCAGGCATTGGCTCAGTTTCACAGCACTCCGGGGAGAGGTGAAAGAGGACAGATCCATCCTTCCTGCACAGTGCAGGGGAAACATCAGAGGATTTGGTGGTGAGACTCAGGAGCAGAGCTCGAGGAGTTCCTGGGGCTGCCAGGCTCCCATGCAGGAGTGGGGTGCCTGCAGCAGGCTCTGGGCAGCCCCTGGGCAGCTCCAGCACCAGCCTCCACTCAGGCTGAATTGCCTCCTTCCTTTCATTGCTGCTCTCTCAGCCATTTCATTTAAACCAAATAATTTCATTCCTTTTCCATTATTACCAGTACCTCTGATTTCAAGGTAAATATTAATAATAATAATTAAAAAAACCCAAAATCCAATGTTGACAATTTAAGGAACACCCAAAAGGTGGCAAATCACAGTTCTTCTCAGGATTCTGACACTGCAGAAGTTTTCCTGCTCGTGCCCAAATGCCACACGGTGCTTATTAATCAGATGAGATCACAGAGCTTTAAAGACAGGAACAAAACCAAAGCTGTGGAGATGACAAAAACAGTGATATAAATGTAGGGAGGAGGACAGGGGTGGAGAAGGCACTGCATTCACACAGGACATTACAGTCACAGGCACTGATGCTTCCATGGATGACTGGAGGTCTCCAGGTGCTCCGTTTTTCCAGGCAACACTGCTGCTACCTCCTAACCCAGCCTCTAGAGAAGTCCCCAAAAAATAAACTGTTCCATAAGCTGAGGCCCTGGCTGCTGGAAGCAAATTAAATCCCCATAAATACACTTGTAAAAATTGATCGGTTTCTTACAAGAACTCAAACAGCAGGGATGATCCAGCAGAATTATGATGCATCCTTGACTTTTACACAAAGAAATTCGTGCCAGAATCAACAAAGGACTCATGTGAATTTTAAAATGCCCTCCCTTAGGATTGCATCTTTTCCAGTGCCTGGACTCACCCAGATTCCTGAGCTGTATTTCTGAAGCTTTGTTGTTTGGTGGTGTCTGGAACTCGGCAGTATTGAATCTCCAGAGAGATCAGCTGCTCTGTTCCCTCAGCTCAGTTTGCAGCCACCAGGGCTGCCGTGGTGATCACACCTATGGGCTCGGGGCCTCTGCACTGAGTGATCTGCACCCTGGCAATGTATGGCTGGGGAAAAAGCCAAACAGCACGCAGCTCATGAGGCGAAGGGGCCGAGCAAATGGTGCACATGTGTTGGTACTGACTGGCTCTGAATGTCGTATGCAGAGATGGCCAGAGGGCCTGCAGCACGAATGGCGTGGCGGCGTTGCAGAGCATGGGGGGTTATGATGCTGGGGTGAACGGCGTGTGCCTCTCGTCTTACCAATACATTTCCTACGCCTGTTGAGAATAAAGCCCTCTGCACACATCCCACTGTGGCTGACACAGGAGAATGATCCCAGAGTGTTCACACATAATTGTCCGCTGGAACAAGCCTGAGCACCTGTGAGGCACTCATCCAAATCTACAGCAGCACGTGGCAGCCAAAAGGGAAAAACAGAACTCCATTAGAACAGTGCCTGAACTGAAACAACATTTCTTTCACGCCGGAGATGCCGAGATGAAGTGTTCTGGAGCTTCCACATCAGCAGCAGGCTGTAATACATGCAGTGTTACACTGAAATAGGGCTGGAATAAACCCTCCGAGACCAGCTAGTCCTTGCTCACACTCCTGTGCTTTTACCATTCCAGAAAGAAATATCCTTAAGAACAGGCAGAGAGGCACACAGAGACAGTGCACAATCCTTGACTACAAGGAAACCTGTTCCAGTGCACCACCACCCTCACCATCAGATCCTGACTTCAACAGAGATTATAAATGTCCCTTGCTAACGTTTAAACTCACTGCTTCCATTGACAAATACAAATTTTTTCATTTCCTGAAGGAAAACTATTGCCTTGAAATGTCCCTTTTGATCCTGACATTAATTAATCAAATTAGCTTCCACCACACTTGAGTAAGCAGTGCACTGTGAATATTTCATTTGGTAATATTAAAATCCCATTTTCTTCACAGACTGTCTGGAATTTCATGAAAATGATTTGTTATTCAATAAGATCTAAGATTAAGAGCGATGTGGATCATTTGTGAGCAGTTCTGAGCACTGGGAGCTCCTGCTCGCATTTCACTGTTATTGCTCCCATACTTAGAGATTTATAATTAAGGTATGTCACAGGGCATTGCTTCTGACCCCCAAAGCCTCCCTGGCAAACATATCCTTTGTCACTACTCAAGAATGTCCATTTAAAATTTATATCATGTGAATGGTCACGGTGCAGCTTTGGAATTCACTGCTCATCACTGCAGGCCAGAGCTCCAGCAGCAAGTGGAGCACCAGGAGCTGGCCCAGCTCCCATGGGTGAAGCCTCCCTGACTTCACGTTTTCAAGGCAGGAGGATCTAAAACCAAACAGATCAGATGCCAGGGCAGAGCTGTGCTCTGAGGGTGCCCCAGGACAGCAAAGGTGCCCAAGTCCTGCTCGCTGCTGCAGCTCCCAGTGAGAATGCTGCGTGGCCAGAGCTGTGCACCCTGTGAGGAACCTCAGTGGGAACACAAACCAAAAGGGCTGAAAAAAAGCCTGCAATGTCAGAGGAAAAGAGCACCAGCCCAAGTTTGCCTCCACCCAGCCAGGTAACAGCCAGGCTGTGCTTCAGGAGGCATCTGCGAGGCAGAACTGGGATTCGGTCTCTCTGCTGACACTGCAATCCACAGCTCTGCAAAGGAGGAACACCCAGGGGTGTGAGGTAGACGAACACTTAACCATGTCTCTGTGGGGAGCCCAAAGCACTCACCTTCACAGGAAACCCCATCAGCCATGAGCGTGTAGCCAGCCATGCAGGAGCACACAGCATCTCCTGCCACGATGCTGCAGAGGTGCTTGCAGGGGCCGTTATCTGCACAACACAGAATTGCAGAATGCATCAGGACCCCAGCACAGATCAGCTGCAGTCACACACTGCCAGTTCAGCCAGGCACAATCCCAGCTCCCTGGGGAATCAGTCTGTAACCAAGCTGTCCAGGCAGCCCTCACCACTGCTTCCAACCCTCCTGCTGCACACAGACGCTGGACCTGGCCACTCCTACCTGCACTGCTCACATCACCCTGCGCAGCCCCACTGCCCACCCACCCCACACTGAGGAGCAGGCGGGGAATGACCCTGAAAGCAGAGAGCAGCCTCAAGTTTCTCCCTCGGGTTTCCCCTGACAATTCCTCGGCCTTGTGCCAGCGGTAACAAATTAAAGCTGTGCACTGAGATCAGCCTGGTGAAGGGATGAGTGGAGTTTTACTCTGTCTCTGAACATTCCTCGCTCGCCTGCCTCTGCAGCTGACACCCCCAACCTACCTTTGCACTTGTCCTGCTCTTCCTGCAAGGACACCACCAGGATGGGCTGGGAGGGAGAAGCTACTGGAGGGATGGTGGCTTCGGCTTCCAGGCTGGTCACCTGTCCTCTGTCAGGATCTGTAAGGCGAGGGAGGCAGGGAGGATCAGGGACAGCACCACCCCACCAGACACCCCACGGCAAGGGGAGATCCCATCCATCCCACTCCATCACGGTTTGGAGCAGGAAACAAACATCATGGATATAGTTCAGAGAGCCTGGCTGACAGTAACTTCTGTAAAGTATGGCAATATTTGAATAAACCAGAAAGTGCTAATTTTATTTTTAAAACATTTGCTGTATTTTAAATACAGCGGCTGTCTTTCATTTGGTATTTGATGGAAAAAAAATCCCAAACCCAAAACAAGCCTTTGACCTTATTCTGTCCATCCTATTTCAACAGAAATAAACAACAGACACCCACCTTTACAAGCACAGGATACTTTGGAATGACTTTTGTACAGCCAAGTGGAAAACATGACAGCTGCTGTCTGCCACTAATATTTCTAACAGACAGTAGTGTTAAAGGTATCAGAAAAAAAGAGTTCAGTTACATCAATAAGAGTAACCCAGTTTATCAGTATCATCAGAACAGAAGCCTGAATCCATAAGGCTAAATTCCCCCTTAAGAGGCATGTGTCCTGTTCCCACTGAGGTCAAGTGTCACGTGCAGCAAAGTGCGAGCCCCCAAACAGTGACAGCCTTAAATGACTTGGGGTGACTGCAGTGCAGGTTTGGGGTGTGGGAAGAGTGATTTCCTTAAACAAATGAAGCCAGCACAGACACACAACGGGCTGTGGCACAGAGACAAACCAAAGTCACCTGCTTGTGGCACAGCCCGAGCGGTTGCCCCAGGAACGCCCAAGATGTGCACAGACACAGAGGAAAAGGAGAACTGAAAGGCCCCTGTGCCATGTATGGTGCAGCCAAGCAAAGCCACTGAGCTTCCCAACCACCTCCCTGAACCTCCCTCAACCTGGCACAGCAATGACAGCACCAGCCCTCCCTGCCCTGGCCCCTGCCGTGCACCTCTGAGGTCCCACGTGTGTCCCCTGCCCCTGCCACAAGCCCACTCCCCAGCTGAGCTCTGCAAAGCCCTCTGCACCTCTGGGCACAGCCCCGAGCCCCACTGTCCTGCAGATCTGCAGGAACATGGCCACCCAGACCACAAGATCTTCACCCAGAACTTCAGCCGAGGCAGTGCTGGGAGAAGTGACGCAAAGCAAAGCAGAACCACAAATACGCTCCAGGTGAGCCATCAGGCCAAATTTTGCAGTGCTAAAATAAGAACTTTTCTTTGCCTCTTTTGGATTAGGTTCCATTTCCAGAATTGTAATACAAACAGAGCAGACAGCTGCCACAGGAACAGTCAAATGCATCACTGAGGTAAATGCTGTAACACCACTTTGAGAAGGATGACATACAGAACACTCATTGTTTGGCTTGGGCAGAGTATCAGAAGCCTAAGGAATTCTGTCATTGGATGGAAACACTGGTTTTGCTCGTTAAATAACAGAAAACACTTGTAACTAATATGAGGTTTCAACTTTCTGTGTTATCTGATTTGAAATCATGCCATTGGAGAACTCCACACTTCAAAACAATTACAACACAATAGACTTTCTTTTCCAGACTTCCACCACACTAGAAAAATTTAGTTTGTTATCACTGAAGGATGTTAATGGTTTTAGATAACAAATCAAAGCTCAGGAAGCAATGCTGTCTGTCTCAACTGAGCTAAGTTTATCTAAAGAAAACATAACTGTGAAATACAAAATTACTCTGAGAAGAAAAGGTATTTCTTTAAAAATCTTTACAAATCCTCTTCTGAAAAGTGCAAACACTCTTGATTTGAACATATGAAACATCACTCTTATGCCACCAAACACAAAAATAAGGCATAATCAAGTTTCCTAAATTATTATTTTTCTTTACATTTTACAATTTCTACAGAACACATCCATGCATCAACACCCATAAAAAAACCTCAGAGAAACTGCAGAGAAACAAAAGGAAAGCTGGGTAGATGAGTGCAGGAGGCACAAAGATACTGCCCTTTTCTCACCTGGAGAGCAGCTGGTGCCATCATCCTGCAGAGTGAACTCTGGGAAACACGAGCACTTGTAGGAGCCCACGGTGTTGATGCACAAGTGCTGGCAGAGCTCCCCCCCGTAGAGCAGACACTCGTCCAGGTCGTCTCCAGGCAGGTTATTGGACAGCTCAGCCTCGCTGCTGATGGACAAGGCTTCGTGGTGATCGTCCCTCTCTGAAACTACAACAGAGCGTCTCTGACACCTCTTGGGCACTGGGGCCGCACAGAACGGGCTGTGTGGTCACACAAATGCCAAGGACAGTCAGATCTGCCCAAAACAATGACTGCAAGGGTAAGAACAAAGGAACCCATCCTGGAGGTAACACCACTGTGCTGGAGGTCCACCTCCTCCTTCCCTAAGGCTGGAGGGACAGATATTGTACAGAGCCACTGAGAAACAGCCACAAAGGAGGTGGTCACAAGCTCACCCCATTCCTACTGACACTGGAACTAAGGTGCTGTGCTGAAGCCCCACCTGAAACTGACCCCACAATGAATTCCAAATTTCAGGGGAGAAAGTTATCCAGCTGGTTTGGAAACTCTTTCCAACACCACAATTTGTTGGCTCCTGTGTTAGCATTACCAGCAACCTGGGAGCCACTGAGCAGTGCCATGGCTGTCCTTCCTACTGCCCTCAAACACCAGCCAAAGCACCACCTGCTTCCCTTCCTGACCAAGGCTGACAAGACTTTCTGTGACATTACAATTAATTCTTAAGTGAACCAGTTTCTCAGTCAGCTTTTCTTCAACACACACAGGCAAAGTTCCTTGCTCAGTGAGGCCTCAGCTGGATAGAAATAAACCCTTTCACTTGTTGGTGAGAGAGAAAACACAATTAGCTCACGAGAAGAGAATGGACCACAATTGCAGCCCAGCATATACAGGAGGTTACCACGGAACTCGTGGGTGACAAGGGGGCACAGAGTGATGCTGAAGGGAATGGGATCTAAGGCTCAGGGAGGAACATGGCTGTCCAAGCTCCAGATTTGCCACATTCCCTTTGTCAGGCCTCTTTGGCTGCAGGATTTGGTTTAAGTCTTCAGCATCACTATGTTCATCCCTTTAAAGAGCGAAAACAAACTTGCAGAGCTCTGGGGCTTCTCCAGAGTGTGCTGTGAGAAAGCTGCCCTGATGTTCAGCAGCACAGCATGAAATCTATTCCCAGAACGTTTCCGTGATATCATAATCCATGAGATTAGTTTGACTGAACAAAACTGATCCTTTGCTTTATGCAGAATCTTTCAGGATCGCTCCTGCCCAAAGGCAGCTTCAATTTGCTTCTTACCAAGGGCCCTGGACTGTGGGACTCGGGAGGGAAAGCAAACAAGAAACCTAACTGCTAAAGAAGGGATATTTAAGGATCAGAAACATCCACACAGTCTTCGCTGTTTCCAAACTGCTCTAGGAACAAGGAAATCTGTACTTGGTCTGAGAGGAAAGCAGCTGTGCTCCTGCTGCACTGCTCCTTCCAGCACCTCCCTGAACGCCCGTGGGACACAGAGCCCTTGTCTGCAGTGTCCCCCAGGCACAGATGGACACTGACCCTGCAGTGTCCCCCAGGCACAGATGGACACTCACCCTTCTCGGGGGTCACTGTTGGCAGAGGCTCAGGATGCCGCTTTATCTCGGGATGGATGAAGTGATCCCCCCCTTCACAGCAGGACAGCATCACGTGGCTGCAGGGGTAGCCCAGGTTGATGTTGGCCTCGCAGGTCTTCCCCTCACTCCTGAGCCGCAGGCCCAGGCTGCAGCAGTCACAACATTGCTGCAAAACAAGGGGACTGTCAGCAACGAGCACTTGGAAGCACTGAACAAACTGCCAGGGCAGTGGTGGAGTCCCCGTCCCTGGAAGTGTTCCAAAAATGTGTGGATGTGACACTTGAGGACATGGTTTAGTGGTGAAAACGGTGGTGGTGGTGGGTTTACAGTTGCACTTCATGATCTCAGGGGTCTTTTCCCACCTTAACAATTCTGTTCTGTGATTTTAACACAACTTCAGGGATGAGCCCACACACACCTGGAACTGATCTGCACTTTCCTAAGCAGTGGAGCATCTGGAAAAACATTTGGAGTTTGGACAGATGCAAATATCAAAGCTTTACTTGTGCTTGTTTTTGCCATTCTGCACCAACGGGTCAACTGCAGCCACAACAAACACAAAGTCTGGCTGTGCCAGTGATTTCAGCAACTCCACACGTCAGGAAGGAGGGGTGCTGCACATCAGCTCCTCCCAGCTCTTGCACACAGGCCTCGTTGGTGTGTAGCATGAACAAAAACTATAAACAAAATGACACAGATCTGTACTCTGAATTAGAGCTCAAAACATGGTCAGTTTGAAGCAATGCAACAGGGATTAGAAATATCTTGCACAGACATGAGGGTCAGCAGCATCTGAGCCCTGTCAGGTGTCAGTGAAAACTCTCCTCTCTGCACTACTGACCTGCAAACCTGCTCTGACCTTTAATTACCTGGCTGGGCTGGACAGCATCCTGCTGAGACAGTGGCTGGAGAGAGGCCAGGGTGTCTGTCACGAATTATTTGCCTCCCTCTTCCCTCCTGAGAGCATCCAAACAGCAGCTCTGCTGACACGCAGCTCTCCCACCTCTTGCAGTTTGCTCTGCTGCAGGTGGCAGACAAAAACTGTGTGGTGCTTTACTCAGTCACAGACAAATCTGCTGCACAGTCAGGACACAAAAGTGCATCAGATAAATGACAGCAACTTCAAAAAGTCCCCACCGTGGATGCATAGTGGATACCTCACCAAGCAGAGAGGCTGAGGAGCTGTGGGTCTCTGCTGCAGAGACAACAGGGGTCACACCTGAGGTGGAGATGCCTTTGCAGATTTGAATTTAAGTGTCCTCTCACCCCCAATTTATTTATTTATTTGTTTATGTATTTTAGCTATAAATAACGTCTGTTCCACTGATAGAAAAGCACAGGGCCTCTCTCCCTCTGCAGCTCCCTTGACAGTCACCCACTCACTGAGGGTTTGCAGTTATCCTGGAACAGCCCCTCTGAACCCAGCCTGTTCCAACATCCACCCTGTGGAAAGGTGTCAGACACGGGGGATGAAGGGCAGGACTCGAGCTGGTGGCAGGAGCTGTGTCAACAGAAAGCCCAAGGAGGGAGATCCCTGACTGGGCAGGGCAGGTAAGAGAGGCAGTGTTTTAAGGGCTGGAGGAGTATGGAACTGGGGAGGGATCACCTCCCATCATCAGAAATCCTAGGTGGGCATTCCCACGAAACCAGAGCCTGTCTCCAGCAGGGAAATGCACCCACTGCCAGCTCAACGCTCAGGAACTCTTCTGCCAAGTCCCCTTTTTCAGGACAGCACTGGGGTTTCGTGAGCATTTCACACTCAGTGCCCAGCCTTGCACGTTCAGCCAGTTTGGATGGCTGCAGCTCATGTTTTATGGCCCTGCTTCCTAATCTGAAAAATCCCCAAACATCATAAACAGCAGACGTTACTCACATTTGCAAATATGCACAGCCATGAGGAGCTGCCTTCACGTGCCCAAATACGTTTGTGTAAAACTTACAGCACGCCTCTTGAAGAGGATGAATTATTTTGCATGCTAAATAGGCTAAATCATCTTTTCAAAAGAAGTATTAAAAAAAAAAAAAATTTAACAATAATGAATTGTGGTCATGCTAGAAAAGGGAAAATTCCTCTTTCCATCCTCCCCAAATCCAGAACCCTCAAACCAAAAATTTTATGAAAAAAACTTCCTATTTTCTGCATTTTTTTTAGTTTTAGCTCAGTTTTGTCACATTCAATATGCAAAATAGAAGAAGTTCACGATAATACATGGTTTTACTGAAGTACTGTAAAATATGCAATATTTGCCTTGAAGACCCTGGCTTCTTTCAGTCATAGTTTGATTCACAATTTATCCCATGTGCAGGTATGACAGAGTATTAAATCAGTCATGCATCTTCGGGCTCACATATTTTCCAGGTGAACAAAACTGTCTCATTTTCCAGTGGAAAAACTTGTTCATTGAAAAGCTCCTGCTAAAATGCAAAAATTGGAATGCCCCGACCTTCTGTTAGCTGCTTTCTGAACTTCCCAGGAATTCTACAACTGATTTAATAGCAAAGATGACTATTTTCACCTTGCAATTGAGGAACACCTTGAGAACCATTCTTTGGTTCACAGCTTTCTGCATTCCCCTCAAAACTATCTTTGCTGGAATCCAGCATAATTGGATTTACCATGGTGGAGTCTCCATCCACTGGGAAAAATCCCCAAGCACGTGCTTTTTGTGTTAATAACAATTAACTTAGTAAATAACAATTAAAGCACCCTAAGGTTAGGTTGATTGAACACAGGCTGAACTCCTGGATCTGAAAAACCAGCACTGCCACCTTCACCTTGAAGCAAAAGGAAGGAGCCCACATCTGAAACGCCTGAAGACCTACAAATGTTTGTAACCTGGAGGTAAAACCCTGACTTTTGGCAGGACAGTGTAAATAACTTGCTGGTTTTTGGGGCGATTAATGAATCTTTCCACATTCCAAACAAACTTTTTTGATTTATGCCACAGCAGTTACTAAGAGCAGACAGATCAGGGGAAACACCACTAAGGACTGTCAGCATCTTCTGCCAGATCACCTCTGAAACAATGTCTAACCATAATAAAATGAGAAAACTTTTCTTGTAGTACAAAGTATTACAAAGTGGGATTATTTTGTATTACAGCAGTACATACTGTAATGCTAAACTAATACAAAGTCTCAACAGTCTCAGTATTTACTGATTTTTTTTCAAGCAGTAGCTGCAATGACTTGAGCTAAACAAGCTAAATAGGTGAGCAAAGCTGTTCAGTAATTTTACTGTCTCATATGGTTTATCTTAAAGGAAAAATCCCATTGGAACTGGCATGAGGAACCATTCCACGAGAGTCTTTTGTCACTGGTTTCAGCTCAGACAGGAATGATGGAGTTCTCCCTCCCCACCTCTGCCTGAGGAATGGCATGTGTAATCAGACCGACTCCACAGCCTGCCTCTGCCTGGCATGCAAACGACCCCTGGTGAAAACCTAAGAGTAACAATTCTGTCACATTTCAGACATATTAATGTCTTCTCCCAAATGCACAAATTCTCCTTTTACTCTAATGATAGGCTTCAGACCCAAATTAATAATAGTTCTGAAGATGACAAATCAGCATAGCTAATTAAACCTTACACTCTGCAGTGGATGTCCAGGTTCTCTGCTCTCCCAGTGAACAATTATCTGTGAGAATCTCCGATGTACAGGAACAGATAAAACTAATCGGGTTCCTGCTGAGCTGATGGAAGCTGCACTTAAGCTGAGCTATAGCTATGTAAATTAGGATCAGAGGGAAATGAATTCTGAAAGGCAGTGCTATGGTGAAAACAAGACAAGTGAGCTGCTGAATCTTCAGACTGGTTTAAATTGGTTTGGCTCCACTGATTCTCATAAAATAAATCTCATTTATCTAAGCGGAGGCTGTGGCTCAGGATTTGTGATTTGTGCTGTCCGTTAATGGTTTGCCTTTATTTATGAACAAAAGCTTCCATCATCATCTAAAAGCTTGTTCCTCTAGTCCAGCATTGTGTAGAACTGGGAAAGGGGGCCACGAGTCAACACTGGAGCCAAGCAAACTGTCCAGTAATGGGTTTCACATTATATCTTCAATTAAGTTTTGCCCCATCATTTCCTAAATTCTTCTCTACTATAGATACAAAAACTAAAATGGACTTTTCAGCTACTTCCAAAGAGAGGAAGCAAAAGCAATACAGCCAGTTAGGTCCACAAAATGGAGATGGAAATAATTCAAAACAACATCACTGTGAAGTTTTAAAAGGGGCTGCAAACTTAAATGCAAGCAGCTCCATTTCCCTGCCACATTCCTGCAACTTCACCTTTTCTGTGCCCCAAAGTAGTGTACGAACAAATTACTGCTGAGGGCAGGCACTGAGGACACCTTACCCATCTGCAGAAGCATCAGAGGAGCTCACCTTGTAGGAGGAGCCCGCGCAGGGATCGCTCTCCTCGGGGCCACACGCGTCCCCCTCCTTGGCAGCGATCATCCCGGCCAGGCAGCTGTTCTCCCTCACCGCGGACACACAGCACTGCTTCTGGGCAATCCTGCAAGGGCCAAGCCACCACGTGTAACACATCCCACAGCCTGGGCTCCCTGACACGCCGTGGAAATATCCCCGTGGCACCTGGGCTGTCCCAGCAGTGCCCTGGCAGCAGGACCAGGGCAGTGCCCGTCCCCTGTGCTGGCACTGCCGAGGGACCTTGAACCTGGGGTCAGTTCTGGGCCCCTCAGGACAGGAAGGACATTGAGGGGCTGGAGCACCAGGAGCAGCTGAGGGAGCTGGGAAAGGGGCTCAGCCTGGAGAAAAGGAGGCTCAGGGGGGACCTGCAGATTGGGCAATTCAGAAAAAGAATGGAAAGGGATGTCTCTTATCCCAGCAGAAACCAGGCAGTGACAGACACTTTGCTGGTTTTCCAATACCAATGGCCAAGTGTCACCTTTACAGTAGTATTTTTATGCTGGATAGCATAAGAGAGGTGAAACTGGGAAGCAAGGGATTTAGTCGAAAAAAACCCCAAACAAATGCTCTTAGACACTTTTTCATATGTGCGAAGTGTTTTCTGTATTTCAACACTGAAATCTCTATAGACATGTTCTTCAAAATGGGACATTTAGACAGTAGAAATTCCTGGAGTGCTGGAGCATCACTGGCCACTCTTTATTTTAGTGTTTTTTACTTATCAGCAGAGCTCAGTTTCAGCTCCTCTACCACCAGAAAATGAACTGGGAACCAACAGCATCATCCGCATTCTCTTGGTTTGTTCTGTTTCACAAGCTACTCTTTGCAGAGCAGATAAATGAGTTTTGAAGAATATTCAGAACACTTCTGCTTCAGGGAAAGAGTTAATGAGTCAAGCTCAGTGAACTGATGCCAATGCATTAAACTGGTGTGAGTCTCTAACCGGGACACGTGTCAGCAAAGAGCAGGGCCCGTGCTGGGGCAGCTCATGCAAATGCCACCCAGATAAGCACGGCTCTGTTGTGATAAAACTCGCCAATTACAAGATAAAAACTACTATACTGGGTCAGATGAGATTTCATCTAGCCTAACATCCTATTCTGACACAGCCAGTGGTATGAGCTCTGGGAGTATTTTTATATCAGACCCCCTATTGATTATCTAAAGGTTTCCTGGAACCTGCTTGAAGTTCAGTCATCAAGTTACTGCACCTGATCTCTCGTAGCCCAGTGTCCATCCTGCAGTTAGTGTGGCTGGTCACTACACAGAGACAGGCCGGGTTGCTTCTCAAATGCCCAGAGACATATCAAGATATATATCATGACGTAGCTTTAACAATAAAGTTTTTACCACTTGAACCCCCCAAAATAGCATTTGGTAACAACAGACACCTCTGTATAAACAATGTAAAGCAGAACAGGGGAGGCTTCCTTCATCTGCATGAACTGAGAAAATGAACCCTTCATCATGGTGATGGACATTTGCAACACCCAAACATGTCCAGAGAACTATCCTGGCAGAACAGGAACTAACTTTTGAAATTAGTGTCTACTTTCTATGTATTCCCATCCCTGGCAATGTCCAAGGCCACGCTGGACGGGGCTTGGAGCAGCCTGGGACAGTGGAAGGTGTCCCTGCCTATGGCAGGGGTGGCACTGGATGAGCTTTAAGGTCCTTCCAACCCAAACCATTCTGGGATTCTGTGATTCTACTTCTTTGGGCAGTGAGGCTGAGCTGGCGCAGACTCTTGGGAGCTGCAGGACTTGCAGGGTTCTAGCACAGACAGTGCCCCGGGGCTGGAGAGGGGCAGGGCCACCAGCTCTGCTCGCTGGCACATCCCCAGTGGCAGCACCAAGTTTTTGTCCTTGCTCTCCAGGCTCTGAGGCCACATACCTGAATATTTTTTATACTAATTTTTTTCTTTGGACATAATATTTATAGGCGGGCTTAAATCTTTAAAACAGGGACACAACTGAAATTTTAGAAGTAAGACAGTTGAACCCCTGATCTCTTACTCCTTTAAATCCCAACAGACTCACAGGGACTGAAACATTTAGGATCTGGCTTTTTCATCTAAAACCAGCCTCAGATGTGCAGGTGCAACTCATTAATGTACACGATTTACACCTACTTAGGCCAAGGCTGGAATGTTTTAATCTGCCTTTACTTCACAGACAGTTGGCACGTGTCAGTTATGTCACGCCAGATCCCAGCGGGGAGGATTTCCATCTCCCACGAACTTCTGAGAGGTGCAATGATACTGAATGTGAGATAAAAGCCATTATGCCGAAGTTTTTCAGTGCTCCAAATGACGGGATCACTTCTCGGGAATGTGCGTCTGGAGTAAGTTCGTCCTCATCCCTCCCCAAGGCCTGCTCCAGACCGGTGGGGAAGGAATGGGATGAAGCGCAGCTCGTGCAGTCCTGGGTCCGTGTTACCCTGCACCCATCCTTGCTGTCCTGCTGTGCAGAGTGAGCCCGGCACCCTCTCACACCAGATGCTGCAGGATCAGGCATGTGCTCCCCCTCCAGCAGAACCAGGGCCCACTCGCAGCGGGCAATAAACACATCCCTTAAGGACATGGACAGTCACTGCATCTAGCACTTGCCCAGGGGAAGCCAAGCTCTGCCCTCCCATTTAACTGCAACTCCACAGATGTGTCGAAAATGGGAAGCAAAAATCTGCGCTCTGCTCATGTGGGAGACAAAAAGAAACCTTAAAAAGCTTTTGTTTAGATTAGATTTCGGGCAAATGGAGGGGGAAATCCTCCTCTCTAATTTGCCATGACATACAGCCAGTCTACCAATAATTTAGGCAATGAATGACAGTTCCCAGCCTCCTGGACATCCCATGAATTTCTTCTCAAGGGCTGCTCTTTGTGCTAACTGAAAACGTTCAGTTTTACCTTACGTACCTGCAAATATCACCATCCATGCCACTTACAGGGATTTCTGTGCACTCCCCGTTGTCTATAGCCCACTGCTGTCCAGCCCCACAGCAGCTCTCAATCAATTCCTTCGTGGAACCTGTATGAAACACACACATTTCTTTAGATTATTTTGTATGGAATGGATTTGGTGTAACTCTGTTTCTTAATTGAGAAGATCTTTAAAATAATGATAGCTCAGGGTGAGGTTTTTCCCTTTTTTCCCCACATTTTGTCTGGTTACAAGGGAAAAAAAGAAAGAGACAACTGATACCTGAAACATCTTGAAATAATCAATCTCCTGATGATGTCTCTCAGGGGGGGAACAGCGGAAGGAAATTAGGAGTTTTAAATGCTATAAATGACACAACTGGTTTGAAGAAAACTCCGTATTTGACAACTCTGAGCAAACTCCCTGAAAAATCATGCTTGCCCACTTGATGCAAGTTGGTTTACTAAGTCATTATGCTGCTGTAACAGTGCCCTCACTACTCGGGCTGGGTTAGCATAGAGTGCCCCAGCCCCGGAGGGTTCAGCTGGCTTAAAACCCCGGTGAAAAGGCTTTGGGAGAGGCAACTCTGCGAAACACTGGCGCTGAGACGTACTAAGAGAGATGGACATGCGGGATGCTGCTCTAGTTCCCACATTTTTCTTTGTGGATTTCCAGCGAAGATGTAAACTTGCAGGTTGCAGTGAAATAGGATTTTGCTGTATCCTATACGCCTGCTGTACAGACCTGGGGCACTTTGTTCTCTTCCAGCCTTCGGGGAGAAACAACCCAAACCCGACCTGGAGCCACTGTGCCCTCACCCCGTGCAGGTGCAGGGGGGTTAATGACCAAAGCCATTTGTGTCCCCCCACCCTGCCCAGTTCCTGCTCACACGCCAGGGCACCACAGCAATCCGCACATGGCCCTCAGGCTCTGCAGTGCTTTCATTTTACACAGCACATTAACAATCTTAAAATATCCTTGAGTCCTGAAAGCTGTATTAGGTGTAGGAGTTGCTCTGTGACATTGGGAGGTTGATCTATGCAGTTAAACTGGCAGGAAATACATCCAGTACCACATAATTACAACACATTCCTACAAAACAGTTACATTTTAACATAGTTTTAATTCACTCCCTCGGTGGAAACTCCATTCATTTTACCAAGTGCTGAAATACATTTGTTGCTCTTGCTGGAACAAGAGAATAGAGCAGAATTTAACTATCTATATTGCAGTAATCTACATGATTTATAATTCAAATAAAAGTGAGTTACTCATTCCTCACTGAAGATTCAATATCATATTGTTCTACTGAAGTGCCATACTATTAAACAGTCATATTTGCAAAATATATTGCCTTTTGTTGTGATCTTATGAATAATTAAAGTCAGAATGAAGTTATCATAAAATAAACAAACTACTGCATTTTATCATCATCAGGAATTTTAAAAAACCTGGAATAACTCATAATAGGACTCACAGACATTAGCACGGATTTACGATATTTTAATTCTCCATTAGCAAGAACAAATATACACAACTAAACACAGGCACAGGACTGAGGGGCACAGAGCTTCTATGCTGGATAGAGATTTTCAGCTCTGTGTGCAACAGACTACTTGGAAATACTAAAACATTCAAACAGAGCTTTGTTTATTTGGGGCTTCCATGATCTTAGCAGATTTAGAAGCAGATTTGCATCTGCTCATGGAAAACAAAGTCATTTTGCTTGAGAACTCTGTAATCCTGGGGTTTTTTATATACTGTGTTTATAATCTTTGATACTTCATCAAGTCCTTTCACAACCCACCTGCTAATAGATAATTTGCTATTTATAGATTTCTTCACTAAGGGGAAAAAAAGGTAATTTATGTCAGGCTGCCCTACAAAACAGCAGCAGTTTCCTCACTTGTTTGCAATTCAGTAACTCACCTCCTGCAACTATCACTCTGCATCAGTCTGAAGAGATGAACTACAGGACATTTTGGCCTAATCTCAAAAATTTGTGTATTGTCTTCTAAAGACATTTAGAAGTTAATTAAAATATTTTGAAAACCGTTTTTCCCTCAGAGAATTTTAACTCCTCCCTGCCTGTGCTTTCAAGTGGTCGCAGTGCCTGATCCAACGCTGAGCAGCAGCGGGATGGCCTCAGACTGACCCAGGGACACATCCAGGTTTTCCACAGTCACATGATATCCACGCAGCTTTTACATGCTAAGAATTTCAGCTTTCAGCTACAAATGCTCCTATGGGTGGGTGTGTATATTTTAAGAAGTTTAGTTGAAGCTCAAACTCAGCAAAACACACAGTTAAAGGCTAGTGAATTATTTCCTCCCACTGACACAGTGAACCAAAAGTTTGTTAGAGACAAAAGGGGATTTTCATAAACTTTCCTCCCCTTTTCCCCTCCCAGTGTTCACAAATTATGTTTCGAGAGTGATAAATCATCAGCCAGGTCCAGAAGGTCAAGAAAGGATAGAATATCTCAGTCTCTTGCCAGAAGTTTTTTGACACTGAAGTTTCCCTGATTTCAGCTTCACCTGAATTTCCACTCAGACCATTTAACACCTTTAACACCTCCAATTTCGTTGCTTCCTCCCATTCTCACTTCGGGTTTGCAGCTCTGCAGAGCATTTGCAGGCTGAATAACTCCTATTATGCAAATACCCATTCCTGGAGCCAGCACTCCTGACTGAGCTGTCAGCATGCTTTATCCATCATTCTGTTCCGAGTGTTTCTTTTGTCTAAGTAGAGAGACAGACAAACCTTAAGACATCAGCACTTCCTCACTGAGCCTGGTAAAACACTGGCACAGGTGCCCAGAGCAGCTGTGGCTGCCCCTGGATCCCTGGCAGTGCCCAAGGCCAGGCTGGACATTGGGGCTTGGAGCAGCCTGGGACAGTGGAAGGTGTCCCTGCCCATGGCAGGGCTGGGATGAGATGAACTTTAAATCCCTTTCCACACAAACCGTTCTGTGAGTCTACGATTCCTCACATGATGGGAGCAGTGAGGACTAATCCATCACATCAACCAACCCACCCAAGCCTCCCACCCACCAGTGGACAATTATTTTCCTTTCTACTAAAATTACTCCAGGAGCCATGACATTACGGAGTCTTAGATAGTAACTTTAACTACAGAGACACCCAAGTAAGGCAGACATAGTGCAGGGGCCTGGATAGAATCACTTGGCTGCAGGTGGAGGTGAAGTTCAGAACTGGTATTAACCCCAAATACAATTCTCCATAAGCCAGGGAAACACCATGAGGATCAGCATGGCAGGGGCAGGGCACTGTCAGCCCCAGGCACCCACATCTCTTCGGTGCTGGCTTTAATTTCAGCTGTTAATTGCTGGGTCAGCACTCACACGTGAGAGGGGCAAAGGTCATACCCCCAAAACTGAGCTGAGCTCTTGCCGTTGTGATGGAACATCCTGCTCCACTCCTACACCTCAGGAAAATAGTTTATCTTCCCCAAAACGATAGTATTTACACTTGGGGGGGAAGAGGGGATTCAACAGCAGCAAACAACACAGGATCTTGCAAGGAAATGAGTTTGTGCCCTGAGATTGATTTTGATGTGGAGACTCAGAAATGAGACACTCCATTAGGACCCATCTCCCTCTGGAGGATCTCACTGCTCACCCACACGGGAAGCTGACAGCCACGACTCCCGAGCTGAAACATTACTTTGATAAAAGCAGCTGCACAAACTGCCCAAGCCCTGAGCTGGCATAAATCACCCCCCCTAGGGAGCTGGGTGGGGGCAGCCTCGCAGCCCAGCATCGCTGGGGAAGGTCCCATAAGCCCAGGTGAGGGATCAGCTCTGAGCACAGCTAACACCTCTGCCTCACAGCACCTGGGAATTGTGCCTTTCCAGGGAGCAAAGCGCACGGGCTGACTCCTGGGCTCCACCAGCACCTCCTCACAGCTTGCAGGAAAGTTCTTCTTTGATCCAGGGGCATAGGTTCCTCTCACCTGCTGCAGCCATCCTCACCCACCAGGAACGAGTGGAGAAAGAACAGAAATGGGGCAGATCGGGAGCAGTTTCCATTACTTTCCACGAGCACACACAGTCAAGGAAGGGATCAGAGCAGAGTCTAAGTCAGTGCTCGTGACTTGTTTCCCTTATTAAAAAACCCAAACAACAAATACAGCTTGAAAACTTGTTTACAGATGTACCTATGTTTAAAGGAAGGGGTATCCACACCTGCAATGCACCCAGCACATACACCGAACAAGAATTGTTTGTGCACACCGGAGAAAAAAAAGCTGAATTTCCTTATCAAATACCTGCCTGAGAACATGAAACCACGTATTATGAAAAATAATGACAAAAACTTCACAGAACAATGTGGTGGAGTTCTTCAAATACTGAAAAATAACTGTTTCCAGTGGGTCTTTTTTCTGCCCCAATCTCTTCATCATTTAAAGCTCTAATAAATAAATAACAAAGTACTGTAGCTTTAGCCCTTAACAGGTTGTCATTTTCTATCTTATCAACAGCCTGAGAAGCTTTATTAAATTCCCTCATTGAATTTCACCATTTCGGTGTGCACTGTAACATGTTCTCAGCTTGATTTATCTGCGATGGCTGGGAAGGCGTTTTAATGAGTAAGGTAAAGAGGAGAAGAACATTTATCTTGGCAGAGACAGGGGAGGGGAGAATGACAACACAGCCCCAAAGCCAGCTGCTTTCACTCCAAATGGAGCTATCACTTACGTCATTAGGGCTGGTTAAGCTCTCCCCAGGACCTGTTCCCAGATAAACGAGCGAGGATTTACTCCGTGCAGGTTCCTGCAGGCTCCTCCGAGCGCCTCAGCCTTCAGGACGTGTCTGACTCTAAATCTCCCTGAAACGAGGGCAGTGCTTGAGTGTTTCCATGACCAAACCCCCAGTGAGCTCACTGCTCAGGACGGGGCTTTAACCCACATACAACTGCTCAGTCTTTGAGGCTTCTCTCCTTGGAAATGATGGAAAAGCAGATTGCAGGAGAAATACAGGCTGAGCTGAGCATTCAACACACATCTCATGGATCCAATCCAGTGCCTAATCCTTCTTTTCCACCACCCTCTTCCGTTCCTGCTGGACAGCCTGCCATGCCCTCACCACAGCAGTGTCGGGGAGCTCCATCACACTTGGAGCAAGCTGCCTTCCTTTTAAACCTCATGCAGCAAAGCGTTTCTCTACATCCTCCGAAGGCACCCGCGTTTCTCTGGGAATCCATCCCACCGCTCACCCGGGACAAGTTCCTGTTATATTGCCTTCACTCTTTGGGAAGCATCTGCTTTCTATTTCGACCTGAAAACATTCGGTTTCCTACGTGATTCTTTTTTCATAAATTCCTTATGCTGGCTTGCTTGGTGAAATATAGAAAGCTGTGTCTGCCCCAAGGCACAATGAAAAACTGGATAACCCAAGCCGAACATTCATTTTACTGTGCACCATACAATGGAGACATACATCAACATAACCTCAGCCAGGCTTGTTTGGCAGATTTTGTTCAAAGTGTGAATGAATAGCAACCTTATATTCCCTCTGGCTTTAGTTCTGGATAATCCTTGTAAGTCAAAACTTGTATTACCTGTGGCAGAGGCCAGATAATTTAGATGATGTTTGGCCTTTAACGTTTCCATGACAGCATCCTTTATTAGGTCCAGGTTGAAAGAAGAAGAGGGGGGAACAACTAAATAAATTCTTTAACCTTTTTCACCAGCAACCAACCCAAGCAATTCCTCTTCCTGCCGTTTCAGAATGTGTCTCATTTTGCTGTATCCTTCTGTCACTGAGTTTGAAGCAGAACAGTTCCTACACAATCATCCTTCTATCAGTTACAATAATAACTCAGAGCAGGCAGAATGCTTCTTGCCCTTCAGCATAGTCTTGGCTGTATGTTCCCCCTCAAACTTCCTTCCCCAGACATTGCACAGAGTGTATTTATGCTGGCTATTACCTTTCAAAAGAGCTGAGGCTTTGGAAAGCCTGGTTCCGATTATCCTTGTAATTCCTGTCTGAAGAATTTTATCTTGGGGAGAGCACACTCTTTGCATGCTCTGTTTTGTGGCTAGGTAGGCTTCCTTCTTCAAAGCATTTCCACCAGCCCTGTTTAATTTTAAAGTTAAAATTCAGAGGAATAGTGTTTATCAGGGAATGTAGTCAGGGAGTGCCTGACAGAGCACTTGGGAAAATTAGGCAGGATCACTGAATGTGCTGCAGCTCAAACACCGAGTAAGCCAAGCACTCCCAGTACGTTCTTAACCCATTACAAATTGAGCTGAGGTTCTAATGGTAATTAAATTACAAAAACAATATTCCTTCTTCTTAAAAAATATAAAGGCAAACAAACAAACATAAAGAGGCAAATAGATGTGTGTGTAAGGCCTTCATTCAGCTTATACACTCCCCTTACTTCTGAGTGTTTATCTACAGAAAAAAATCGCATTAATTTCACCATTACCCATTCAGACCCACACACTGCAGTGTTAGGGACAGCCATCTATTAAGACATGTTGCTGCTTTAAATTTAAAAGTGCTTTAAAAGTGCTGCTTTAAATTTAAAAGTCTAGCAGTGAAAAAGGTCTTTGTTTCAGACTGGGAGTGTTGACCAAGGACAAGCCAAGCTACTGTGCCATTTTAGAGTTCAGCTGCCTAAAACCACACACTTTAATCGTGCAATCCATACAAATACACTATTTGTTCTCATACCGATCCCATGGAAATTGTAATTTTGTTTAAAGCCCTGAAGGCGGATTGCACATCTATATCTGAACCATATCCGATTTGCAGGGGCGCAGATTGCGCTGTGCACACCCTGGCAGAGCTCACATGGGATAGGGAACTGCTTATGGATGCTCCTATGAAGCTGACCCAAAGGCCAAACAGCTTTCAGGTTGCTGTTGTGAGCCTTTAGGGTTTTGAGTTTTGTAACTCTGGCAACTGAAAAGAAAATCCCCAGCACCTGCCCAGTGCTCAGTCCGCTTCCACCAGTTCAACACATGCAGCACAGGCTAAAAATACACAGTCTTAGCTGCCCTCCAGGAGAACACACCCAGAAACTGTTCACAGAAAAAGTCTTGAATCAATTCGGGGGAAAAAAAAAAAGCCAAGGTTTTCATTTTTCTTGTCACCAATTCATCCAAAGAGGAAAAACTGTAAAATTCCTCAGAGGAGTGAACTGAGTGTTAATCTCTATTCAGAATATCACTGAGTATCAATAAAACACCCGGCAGATTCGCCCCCTGACTCATCCCCAGCTGCTGGTGTCAGCTTGTGTTCTCTGCTCCATTGCTCAGCGCAGCTTTCACGGGGAATGGCACAGCACGAGCCGCGCACACCTTGAGAAGGTGAGAACAGAGAGGAAATGACACCACAGCAGCAGCCAGTGGCCTGAACAGCCCCAGGAGTGCTCCTGACCAAGTATGTGCCCTCCAGCTCTGCTTGGGCTGAGGACTGTGGACAAAAAGATTCTGAACAGCAGAGGAAGAAAACCTCTGAGTTTCACTGAGTTTCCAATTAGCGAGTAGGGATGCTTAAACCGAACAGAAGAGTTGTTGTAGAGCTCCACCTCCTTATTTGGGAACCCTCCAGGATTCCCCGCTAGTCCTTGTCAGGTTTATAATCATAAATTACACTGTTCCTTTCTTTTATGATGATGCTCTGAAGAGATCTCTCATTTCCTCAGGCTTTTCTTTATGAAGTTTTGTAATCAGGGTTTGGGCAAGAATTTCAGCAGTACTGATCGTGGCCCAGGGCATTTCCTGGATTAATGACAGGCTGGAAGAGCTGATGGCCCCCAGTTCTGCCTTGATCCAGTAGCCCCAAGGAGGTTTAAACTCTCCAGGATACACCCAGTGCCAGAGCAGTTACTGGGAAGGAATTTCAGTGGGACACTTAAGTCAACAGCAACGAAACAAACCTCCTTTTATCCCTCACAAAAGTAGGAGGACATATTCATTTGAATGGGCTGATAATGAGGTTTACCAGGGGAATTTCGCAGCCCTAGCAGGAAGCACAGCAGGAAGTCTCTCCTTTGCCATGCAGTATGCCTCAGAACCACAGATGTTTGGAAACAAGGGGGTTTACTTCCCTAAGAAAGTAATGATTTGGGGAAGAAATTAGGAAAATGGAGTTTTAAACTTCTAAATGAAGCACCTTGTTTGATGCTGTCCCTGTGGCTTCACACAGCAGCTATTGGGTGACTCATTTTGCTCATTCCCACTTCAGAGTCTGCCTCCAGCTCAGACAAGCCATGGTGCAGCTCAGTGTAACCCTGCAACACACTAAGAGAAACACAGTCACATGAACTGTTTAATTCCTTGAGTCCTCCCTGTCACAAATCTACACCACTCGGATCACACACAGATTTCCTGTGTTTTGTTTCAATTCTATGTTCCTGATTGAAAGTAGCAAGTCATTCACCTATGTGTTCATCAAGATAAATGACACTCCTGTAATACCTGCCAGCAGTTACTGAAGTCACCTCCAAACAAGGCAACATTTGAAAATTGTTGTAAACTCTGGCAGAAGTGGCTGTTTTCACCTCAAGCTGGGGTTTGACCCCGTGCCCATGGAAGCCTACAGGCCCTGCAAGCTCCTTTACCAAAAATCAAAGCACAAAGTCCTTGAATACAGAATCACAGAATCCTTAAGGTTTCTGTGGAAAAGACCTGAAATCAAGCCCAGCCATCAACCCAGCAGCACCATCACTAAACCAGTCCCCAAGTGCCACATCCACACCTGTTCTGGAACTTCCAGGGACGGCGACTCCACCACTGCCCCGGGCAGCCTGTTCCAATGCTTGACAACCCTTCCCATTAAGAAATTTTTCCCGAATATCCAATCTAAACCTCCCTGGCACAGCTTGAGGCTATTTCCGCTTGTCCTGTCCCTATTCCCTGGAAGCAGAGCCCGACCCCTCCTGTCAGGGAGTTGTAGAGAACGAGAAGGTTCCCCCTGAGCCTCCTTTTCTCCAGGCTGAGCAACACCAGTTCAGCCTGGGGTTGTTTATACATAGAATAAATATGAACATATTAATATTTAGGCCAGTCCTTAGTGCAGCAGCGCTGATGTAGCTCAGACACGTGCTGAAGGCCACTGCTGACCCCAGTCCCGTCCGAGGCGCAGCAAGAACGGGTAGGACAGTGATTCCTGCAGGGAACAGCCAACAAGCAACAGCTGCATGTACAAAGTATGAAACCATCAGGAGGACATTGTGGATAGATCAGCATTCCAGCCCCTATCTGTCTCTACAGAAACTCCTTCCTCAGCCACCTCAGCGTTCCGTGCTTTTTGGGAGCTGCAGAGACAGTCCCAATCCCGCTCCCCTGGTTGCGTACACACCACTGCAGCGAGCACAAACACGGCTGCAGGGACAGAGCTGGCACCCAGCTCAGCTCAGAGCTCTCCTGCTGGTCCTGAGCAGCCAGAGGAAGACCGTGTGTGCTGGGGCAGGTTCCACCACCCCGCACACACAACCTGAAACGGGCAGAAGCTAAATCCCAGCTGGAACTCCATCTCCTGCAGTGCACTCTGGCTCACACTTCCTACTTGGGAAACACAGGCTGCAGCCACTTCTAAAGGAATTCACATTCCCAATCACATTTTAGTTTGGAATCGGAGATGAAGAGAGAAAAGGGACTGACTTGTGAAAAGCTCCAACTATGTGATTTAAATGTGTTTTGGAGCATTTGGGATAAGGCAGCAAATTCTAATGAAGGGTGGAGGAGTCTCTTCATCTCTCCCACAAATTCTCATTACAGTTACTTCTTGCAAGAGACACCTAAAACAGAGTAAAGGAAACTATTAAAAGAAGCAGAACTTCACATACCACTTCATCAATACTTTCCAAAAAAAACCCCCCGGTCTTTATTATTTGTGTGTAAATAAGTAGAGTGCACTTCTCAGTTTCTCTGTTTTTCAATATTCAACCACACACCAGGAAAGCAACGTCCAATCCCACACAGCACGTGTGCAAATTATAACTGAATGATCAAAATATCAGGATGGTTGAATTTTGAAGTCTTTTATCCAGGTTTCTAGTTCAGGGTGCTAACAGCTCGTGATGAGAGCAAAGCCTCAGTGCTGCCCAGAGGCTGTTGAAAATAAGATCCATGAGGCTTTGTGGTGATACAGCAATAAGAAAGGAACGAAGTGTCTGGATACTTAAAGGCAGACAAGTCTGGACATTGCTGGAAAAAGACAATAACTTGCTGACTCATCAGCCAGGAGAAGGGACAGAAGTGGTTGGAACACCGGGCTCTGGGCAGCTGAGAGGGTTTGGAGCACCACCAAGTTGTGCAGACCCACACACACAAGCACAGCCCTTAGCAAGGCCACAGTCCTTCACATTTTTCTCAGTTTTAGTTGTCAGCTTAACAACTGTACTCCACTGGCTGAGTTTGCCAACAGCTCTGATCGGGACAGTGTTTGTTCATAGTCTTGGGCTACAAAATGGTGATGCAGAGTCAAGCTTTTTAATGTTCACATGTGTTTAAACTAGGGTTTTCTTTCACCCCTCCTGAGTACGTATTTATATATTTTTATATATATATATCCTGCACAGGGACCCAAATCACTAGGCAGATTTTACTTTTTCAGTGCTTTTTAATTCCTGTGTCAGTCACCTCATGAAAAACAGATTCTTTAAATACGGTCTGAGAGCATTAAGAAGATGCATCAAAGATAAACTTACCCCCTCTTTAGATCCAGGCCAAGAGGAGAAATATCTTATAAACACTGTCATCAATCTCCAAAAAAGTAGGGTTTTAGTTCTGTAGCTGATTTAATAGAATTTATTTTGTTATTTACGTACACAAAGATAAATCAGCACAAAATAGGTCTTTTATAAACTACTCCATAGAAGGAGGACCCTGCATAGTATTTGGTCTCTCCAGCAATTTTGCAATTTTGACTTCTTGCTATTTTGTTTTTATTTGGGTTCAGCACTTACACCTTTCTCTGCTGTGTCTGCAACCACAAATGGATGTGAACTGGATCTTTAAAAGCAAGACACAACACTAGGGAGCACTGACAAGCAAACCAGATCCCTCCCCACCGCATGGAATGCATCTTTCCTAACCAGGGGAGAGGGTCAGCTCTGAACTTGCTGCTTCTCCGGGTCAACAAGCACTCTTGGGTAACTGTCAGCTGTTTCCCAACCACTGCAAGACATCAGCTTTCACATGGACCAAGGGCCACACAGTGGGGAGAGGTGAGGGACTGTTCCCCTCTACGGAGAGTTGGAAATACAGCTCACAGTCTGACTGCTTCACCACTCTCTGTAAATCCACAGTGAGAAAGAGGAGGGGTGGAGGGAAGGTGGGGTGTATACGATGATAACAGCCGATCAACACAGACCTCTGCAGTGCCTGCAAACCAAAATGAAAGCCTGATAGGCGAGTCCTTATAAAAATTTGAACTAAAATCTCAACGTTTTCAACACACTAATGTTCTGGAAGGCCGCTGACCCAGCCAGCACAAGCTGCAGGTATCTAAGATGCATTTTGATTTGAAGGATTTTCCAGTCCTTCCCACAGATGAGATAAAGCTTTCTGAGGTCTAACTGTCCCTGTGGCTCTGATGTTCAGAAAAAGGTCATGGGAGAAGGTTTTCTGTAACAGCAGCACAGCTAAAGGTTGAAGTTCCCATGCCAGGGGCAGCTCCAAAGCTGCTGGGACAAGAGCTCCGAGCTGTGCTCCCTTCAGCAAGGGTTAGGACCACCAACAGAGTGTATTGGCAAGGCTGCTTTTAGGGAGGAGTTGTTTGTTTATAAATTCAAGTAAGATGCGCTGCAACCACATTATAATGAAAGATTGGCTATCTGGCAAGAGGCAGTAGAAACCCTCTTGGGATCACATGCTTTCTAGGCAATTTGTTACAGAAGCTTTCATAAAAAATATGAATATTCCGTTTTCAGTAACAGAAAAGTGCCCTCCACATGTTCCAGGTTAGGAGCTCTCCCTTTAATCTCCCTGCCTGAGGCAGATTGCAGGGGCAGTGCTGCCACACGGCCGTGACCTGGGCCATGGGCATGGCCCCACAGTGACAAAAGCAGCAGTGACCCAGCTGCTGGGACAGACAGAGTAACTACAGCAGCCTTACAACACCAACCAGTGTCATCTGTGTCCAGCTGGAGTCCTGCAGCTCCTACCCGTGAAGGTTTCTGTTTCCCTACTGCTTTTCCTCTCCAGAGTCCCTTAGTCTTCTCCCTTTCCTACCTGCACACATTACTCCTATTTTTCTTGACCCTTTTTCCATATCTCCCCCCAAATGCTCTCTCTTTTCCCACATCTCTTCAGAAAATCACTGACAAAAAAACCCAAACCAATCCATTTCCCTCCAAGCCAGGACACAAAACAACCACCCAGCAAGGCCACCACTACTGATGCTACATTCCTCACCCAGCCTGCCTTTATCAGCCCCAAACCTCTGTGCACATCCACTCGCTGACTCAGCAGAGGTTCTGATTTCAGTCAGGACCACTGCTCAGTGTGTTCAGAGCGCTCTCCCAAGTGCCATTAGCCCTGAGCTCGTGTTCCACAGCTGCTGGGGAAGAGCAGATCCATTATCCAGCACGTGCTGTGTCTGTGCCGCCCCGCTGCACAGCTCCCGTGTGCAGCCACCCGGAGCCAAGGGATGCAATCAAAGGAACATGACACTGGCACTGAATCCATACAACTGGAAGAGATCTCATTCCTGCGCAGCGGCTCATTGACTTCTCAATGACTTCTAATTCCCAGTGTCGGCACACGAACTGACTGGCACTGCAACCCCATGAATAACATTTCAGGAGCCTGAGAGAACTGGAAACCTGAGCTAAGAGCTCCATGAATTCCCAACAATATCACAATAGCTTACATTCACAGCGTATGCAGTTCAAAGCACCGCTGTCTGGCGTAGTGTAACCATTTCTGACTGAAGGCTAATTATTTTTCCCCTCACCATTATCTGTTGAAGTCCTGATTAGCACAACTCCATGCACTTGATTCGTGGAGCAAAGTTATTTCACTAGGAAGTAATAGCTAATACTGAATGGAGGGAAAGAAGCCTCCTCAATAAAATTCTGCTTTCCACATCCTCTTATCTCTACAAATGTTCCCATGTTATAGTTGTTTAATTACCTAGGAGTGGGAAAACTGCGTAGCCACTTCCAGCTTTCCAAGGCTTTATGTCAATTTACAGTGACACAAACAGGTTTAATGACATCACTTGTCACTGAGAATCGGTGATAGAAATGGGGTTTTTTTGCAAACCTCTGTACAGTAGAGTTGGTACATAAAAACCAACTGCAAATGAGGACAATACACTGGCATTTAAACACAGAAGGTTACATTAGTTCCCAAGAGTCAGCAACTGCCTTCAAACAAAATCACCCCAAAACCCCAAATTGCCCAGTTCTCTGCCAGCACCGTGTAGATCCAACTCAAACAGGAACACCATGGGCAGGTACCACTTTCTAAATGCTATTTCCATGGAATAGTTCCAAAACACTTCATATGTTTAAAAAGTCAATTAAATTCGATATGTTTGCTTGACCTCCAGTGATATTTGCTACAAAGAAAGACTCAACATTTTTAGCCCTTGATGCAGTATTTTCCCAATCCAGTTTGGTGTACAGAAAGAAGTTCCAAACTGAACTTAGGAGCTGTGTACCCAGCACCATCCAGCACCAGCCCTGCTGGAGGAATGCAAGGGATCTGACATTTTACTAAGCTATGATCAATAATAATTCTTTTCATTGCTGATTGCAGGTATAACTCCAGTCACACCTCCACAAATGCCCAGCCTGTCCCGATTCTTCCCCACTGCAATGCATCCACTTTTTTAAGCAACAATTTTATGACTTTAAATTCTGAGGACAGACTGACCTGGCACCAGTTAGAATGGCTTCAAGCTGAGGATGCTTTCCCTTCAACGTGGCCATAATTTAAATCCCAGCAGTCTAACTCACAATAATCTCTCTTTATGCATATCTTGAAAATCTCCTCAGTGCCTTCAGAACTGTTTTGGCTGCTAGCAAGAGGTATTGTTCCCATCTCTAAAGATACGTACAGCACAGCTCAGGTCATCTTCATGTCAGACAGATCTCAGATGACTTTCTCCTTCTTCACCTCAAATGAGTCCATCACACATCACCTTTACACAATACTTTATTTTTTAAGTGGGACCCAAGGAAACATGCAGTTTTTATAAATTTTTAACTATTTTTTCTCTTAATAGTGGTAATCTTCGCCTACCAGAGCTGGTACAATACAAACTCCCCCTTCCAATCCTTCTTCCACCATATAAGAAAAAGGTGGTTTTTCATGTTTTACAGAATCATGGCATCACTTCGTTTGGAAGAGACCCTTAGGATCATCAAGTCCAACCACTACCCTAAAAAACCACACTAATTTTCTGTTTGTAACTGGCAGGATTTGAGGAATCCGGGGTGCAGGGATGATGGCAAAAGACAAAAATGCAGTGGAGCTGACGTCCCCTGGGCTCTGGCAGCAGCAGGGAGGGCCAGACTCCCGCAGCCAGCGAGGCCGAACATCCCGCTGGAGCTCCTGCTCCACGTCACTCCCTCGGCGCCGGCTGCCAGCCCTCGTGCCAAAAGCCTGGCCGCTGCCAAGCCCCACGGCTGCCAAGCCACAGGGAGGGGAGGCTGCAGCCCTGGCTCTGCAAGCAGTGCCAGCAGAGTCCCCGGAGCTGCACGGCCGGACACACCCAGGGCCTGGGATGACCCTCCAGCCTGGGATGGTTCCTGCGGGCCAGGACTCCCAGCGCCGGTCCCCAGCCCCGGCCAGGGCTGCGGGGCACTCGGAGCAGCCCGCACGCCTCCTCCAGCTGGGAGGGAGCCGGCGGATCAGCCTCTCCAGGCTGGAGTTGCCCTTCTGCAGCCGTCCCAGCCGAGGGGGAGCCCGTGCAGACGTGAGCTTGGTCTGCCCGATCCGCCCGGGTGCGTCCGTGCTCCCAGCTCCCCGTGGCCGGGCTCGGCCTGCGCCACCTCACAGGCCGGAGCTCTCAGGCAGGATTCACCGCCACACACCTACAAGGTTATTTCAGCAAGAGGCAAAAACAAAGAAAGAGGCCAGCCATGTGTCCTGTTTGCCATGCGGCCCTGTTTGCCATGCGGCCTGTTTGCCATGCGGCCCTGTTTGCCATGCGGCCCTGTTTGCCATGCGGCCCTGTTTGATCCACTTTCGACAGCTTAATCTGACGGTGTGAAAAACGAACACCTGCCTTGTCTCATAGCACATGGCTTCTGAATGACATTCCCGAGGAATCCATTTGTAAATAAATTATACTTGGAGTAAAACGAAGGACCCGGGTCAAAAAAAAAAAAAAAAAGCAACGCCCTGGCAAGAAGCCAACAAAAAGTAAGAACTACATGTACGACTGTGATTCTTTCTGACTTCCTTAAAAAAATGGATATTCACTGAAAAGCCCCCACACTTTACATACTATTCTGTGTTTCTGTAAAAATATCTGAGAATTTGCACTGCCAAATATGCCGGTGTTTGGAAAACAGACAGGAAGCTGCAATTCTTTGCCCGTTTCTATCTCCTCAACCCGATACTCATTTTCTTTTCCTATTATCCATAGGATTTCACAAGCTGCAAATGACAGAAGTGGGCTTTTACCTGTGGGGATTGATGCTGTTCAGCATAACCCGGGGCCCAGAGGCAATTTTGTGTACGTTAATTGTCGTAGGAAGAGCAGCTGTAAAACTGCAATGACGGCTGCATGAGGGGTGCCGAGTACACCTTCCACCACCCCAATGTCTGCTCCACAAGCCTCATGGCAGCTTTAAGCCCTGTGTGATGAAATGCTGGTGGGCTTTCCCAGACTGGAAGAAGAGAAAATTAGCTTTTCCTTCTCCTTCCTGGCTGAAGAGCCTGGGTGAGTGACCTTTCCTTTGAGCACGCTTAAGTGCAGGCAGTTCACACAGCCCTGTGCAGGCCTCCCTGCCACTCACTGCCCCCTCAGCCTACACGTCAGCTACAGGCTTTGCAGCAGGGGCTCCCAATTCTAAATTTCTATTTAGAAAAGGCAAAAAAACCCAAAACCCCCTAAAAGCTGTTGGGGGACCTCACTGGATAAGCACACAGATTCTCCTCTGCTCTTCCACACCTCATGTAAAGGAGAAATGCCCCACAGAGCTGCACACTGCCCGTCCCTACAACAACCTCCAGTTTCACACATTGTTTTCAATTCAGAGCCTGGAGGAGGAAAACCAGCTTTTCCTGGCTTTGAAATCCCATCCCACAGAGCAGCTTCCAGGAATCACAGAATCACCAAGATTGGAAAAGTCCAGCCATCAACCCAGCACCAGCCTGCTCACCGCTAAACCAGTCCCCAAGTGCCACATCCACGCGTGTTTGGGAACAGATTCAGGGACGGTGACTCCACCACTGCCCTGGGCAGCCTGTTCCCATGCCTGACAACTCTTTCCATGAAGAAATTTTTCCTAATATCAAACCGAAACCTCCCCTGGTGCAACTTGAGGCCGTTTCCTCCAGAATGGAGGTGATACTCTCTGATCTGCTGTGGAACCTGTAATACCCAGCACTGAGGGACTGGGAGCCCAGCTGCTGACTTCACCTCTTGCAGTTCTGCTCAGTTCCCTTCCTTCTTTTCAGAGAACTCCAGCTGCACATATGCAGTGTTCCAGCAGCACCAAGTGAAATCCCAGCCAGTTCATTAGTTAATGAAACCACTTTTATTTCCCACACAGAAACACCACATTGCTCATCCTCTGTTTCAGTCACATAAATCCTTCTCACCTCTGTTTGCCTTCGCCCTTCCAAAGCCAGGTATTGGAGTGCCATGAGGCATCCCCTTCTCTCCTCACAGCGGTGGGATTTTGGACCAAACCTCTCTCAGCTCATAAGAACTCAGGGCAGAGTCACCCTTGCACACCAGTGGAGCCAACCCTGCCTAAACCCTCTTTACTTAGGCACAGATGTGGTGCAGCCACAAAACCTCCACATCCCTCAGCAAAGCAGCACCATGTTTATCCATTTTATATCTTTCTCAATGCACCTTCAGGGAGTGTTTTTGATCACAACACGGGGACGTGTCACTGGTGACACTGCAGGACCAAGTGGGTCCTACAGCACTGGAGCTCTGTTGGGAAAAGGCTTCCTTGGATCCAGATCTGCTGCTCACAGGGTCACAAGTACAAGACCAGTGATGCCAAAGTTAAAAGCCATTACAACAAATATCATTCCTTCAAAAGTAAAGGTAGTCTTCAATTTTCTTACACAACTGCTCCGGCAAATGGTAACAAAAATTATGAAAATAACACATCACAGAACCCCAGAATGGGCTGGGTTGGAAGGAACCTTCAAGACCATCCCATTCTACCCCTGCCACGGGCAGGGACACCTCCCAACACCCCAGGCTGCTCCAAGCCCCAATGTCCAACCTGGCCTTGGACACTGCCAGAGATCCAGGGGCAGCCACAGCGGCTCTGGGAACCTGTGCCAGGGCCTCACCACCCTCACAGGCAAGAATTTCTCCCTAATTTCTAATCTAAACCTGTTCTCTTTTAGTTTAAAACCATTCCCCCTTGTCCTATTACGATCTACCCAAGTAAAATGTCACTATTCATAGAACTGAAAATCATTTAGGGGTTCGTTCTGGCTGCATAAACTCCATCAAGCACCAAATACACAGTAAAAGAAGTATCTCTAAAGAGAAGGGTTCTTATCCTTCTTTTAGCTGGGGTATTTAAATTCAAGCTCCATTAAAACCAATGGAAACTACCACAGCAGGCTGATACCTATCCAAGAGATAACAACTTCCATTTGTTAAAACAAAGTCCTGAAGTGACAACACACAGTTTTAGAGTGATGGAGAAACCTGCTTATCTGCTTATTAAAAGGCAATTCAGAAGTAAATTCCTCATTCTGATGAACCAAATTACCAGCAAACAGAGAGCTATTAAATGCTACTAAATAAAGCTTTGCAAGCCTCAGACTCTTTATTTTCTTGATTGCATATGTAATAAATACCAAGAGCTCGAGGTAATACAATATGCAAGAGGACTGAATCATTTTTTGGCCATAGGAAAGGAGATAATTTAAAAATGTTATGTAATCCTAACAGACTGACAGCTGAGGTAACCACCTCATGACAATCTATCTAAAGAACTATATGGAGCGTGGCACTGTCCCAAAACTCCCCTCTCTGTCATCATTCATTCAGTGAAAACTCTCATCCGCGTGCGACTTTTAATACTAGGAACTGTTTTCAGCATGGAAAGGAAAACTTTACCCAAATATGACCTAAGAAGCTTAAATAAGTGCCAGAAATGCGAAGTGGAGAAGTCAATTAGAAGTAAAGAGGATCTGCCGTGAGTCCCAGGTACACCTCGCGGTACAGGTGACAGGAGGGCAGCTCCAGGCAGTGCCAATTCCACGGGCACAACCCGAGTAGTGAAAGCCCCAGACAAGCACAACCAGTTATGTACTCACTGCAGTGCAGCCTTTAGTAAACACCAGGTTCCATTTTGCTCACAGGAGGCCAAGGGTGACTTCAAAATGGAAAAGAAAGCTCCCCTGCATGGCTCAACACTACCCAGGAGCTGGAGAATGAACCTCCAGCCCAAGCCTAACCTGGAGCAGCACAGAGGGAATACTGGGAGGAGAAGGAAAGGCTCGTCTGTGCAAGAGGTCTTTGCTTCCTCGGCCTCCTGGCAGAAAATTGCAGTGTTTCTTCAGGATCAACAATTCCCTGTAGCCTTAAACAAGAAGCAGAGGAAAGTCTTAGGAGTCTGTTTATGGCCAGGTAATTCTAGTGGGAGTTACACCCTGGTAACACCTGCACCCTCCTCTCCGTGAGCCCAAATGGCACAGAGAGTCAGGAAGGGTTTTGCTGTACCCCCAGAGCTGGCAAACCTCTCCCCCTGCCAACACAAGTGTCAGCCAGCCCTGCCCACAGCTCTACCCCAGCTCTGAGGGCTCTGAATTCACACGTGGAACATTCTGCATGGACCCTGTGGCACCTCAGAGCACTGCAGCCCTCCAAGCTCCATCTCCAGCAAGGATTTCTTTGAATCCTGTGGTTTTGTTGCTTAGCTCACCACCCACCAATCAGCCTTCTTAAAACTTTATATTGACTATAAACCTCAGTAGCAGAAGCTCAGGCCTTGTTACAAAGGTGACAGCTGAGGCACAGTCTCCATTTAGATCCTTGCCTTAGACCCCATCACTTTTAACCCCTTAAAATTTAATTTCAGCTGTAGGAGGCACACATCACATTGGGAATGTTTCATACAGGCAACCACTCACTGAAAAGCTGAAAGGAAGAGAGACTTGTTCCTATCACACATACACATCAGGACAGACACAGGCATTTCTGCAATCTGCGCTTCTCAGTTCCAGATTCAAGACTTGAGACAACCTGAAAATACGAAATGTGAATTTTTAACCAGAGCCTTTTTAAAAATTCGAGTTAAATTTAAAAGCGCAGCCAGGAGCACCAGTCATTTTCAGGCTGGAAGGAGGCTGAAGTCCTCTGCGGGCAAACATTCCCACAGCCAACAGCAATGGGAGGAGACGCTGACATCCAGGAGCTGAGTCAGACAGGGAATACACAGCTTGAGAGCATCTGCAACGAAGAATGGATGAGAGCTCTGCTGTGATGAGTCACCAGAGAGGCGCAGGAAATGAGGATTACTCAAAACAGGACCCATTATCAGAGCAACATTATGTTTTATAATGAGAAATTAATGTTTTATTCAAGTGATATTTGCTAGATATAATTCCTTGTATCCAAGAGAGTCTAGAACTCCAGCTCCACCTTGGATCTGATTTTCTGCTCAGTCCTGAACTCCCCCAGTGGCACAAGCCTCTTGATTGGGCCTTTTCACAGGCTGGGAAGCTGAATGGCATGAATGGGATTTATCACATATAACGGGATGTAGACGTGGATGAACAAACAGGGTTTGGGGTTTTTTCATAGATAAAAGCTCTTTGGGAACAAACATTTATCCCAGTATATGGTATAAAAGATAAACAAGCACTATAAAATCTTCCATAGATTCTGAGAAGGACTGAACCTCAAAGAATACCCAGCTCCAGCCTTATCCAGAAATGTAAACAGTTTAAGGGGGCTGGTTGTTGTCCACAGCCTGCAAGTAATTAAGCACTAATTCTCTACCACCTACAGAGCAAGAAATTGGAGAGGAAACATGGCACATTGCTAAGTGCGCACTTTTCAGTCAGACTCCTGCATCTCCAACGTCCTCACCGGAGCACTGCAGATCTGCCCTGCCCTTCCCAAAGCCCCAGATGACACCAGAGATCTCCAAAGGCAGAAGGACAGATTGTTATCTCGCAGTGAGGCATTTCCAGAGTCAGCTGCAATTGTCCCAAAACATCCAATGCCACCCACAAAGTGGGAGGACAGGGAGGAACATTGCCAATTCCCTCAAGTGGGGCTCTCATCTGTGATAACCAAATCCTTGAAAAGACCTTCATTCATTTCAACAAAATATTTTCCACGTTATTTTCAGAGGGTTTTTTCACTAAGAGAAGATGAAAGGCTTAGCTGCCTTATCTGTAATTAGACACGCATTTGCTACACATTCCTGGGACAAATAAACCAAATTTACCTTAACAGGGTGCTTTTATCCAGCTGAACTACTTTAAATTTGCTGCTGTTTTGTTGCACAGTAACATTTCACAAATAAAAACCAAACCCAGTGCCAGGAAAGCAGCATTCCATGGCATTTTTTTCCAGCTCTACAGACCTCCTGGGGCAAAAAAAAAAGGAGGGAAGCGTTTGAAGCATGAAGGATTTTTTCCCTTCCCAGTCTCCAGGCCCAAGCAAAGCCTTGCTGGAGCTGCCTGGTGATGTCAAACACATCCACACATCCCCACATCCCCATCCTGGGCTGAATCCCTGCGGCACCGCAGCCTCGTGGGGCTCCTCCAGCCCTCCCAGCACCCGCTCCAAGGCTGGCTTGGGTGGACGCACTCCACGCTTGGGCCAGACCTCGATTTTCAACTCAGACAAGTATCTATGGCAACTGTGGGGCTATTTTAAACCGTTCCTATTTAGCCACCTCCAGGCTGAAAGTTAAACAGACAAAAAAAGCCAGCCCACCCCATCACACGCTCCTCCAACAGCTCACGGCCTGTGACAGAGCAGGATAGCTTTTAATGTGCTCTCTCCTTACAGGGTGGGTGGGTTTTGTTTGGTTTTAAACATTTGAGATTTAGTTTTTCTTTTTGAGGAAAACTGTGAACCTCCTATTTCTCTGAAACACATCTTTTAGATGAAAGGTGATGGCTTTGGGCAGCCACTCGACCCCAGGGAATGGAACCTTACAAATAACCTCAAAAGCAGATTATCTGAAACATGTTGTAGAATCTGGCACTCCTTTAATTTTGTAGGTGATGTCCAAGGCATACATCTCCATGCTGCAAAGAGTTTATTCATCTTTTTACAAGCACAACACTTGACAAGCAACTTTAACCTCATGCTAGATTAACACTCTTCCTTTGTTCTGAACGTGACTCACTACAAAAGGCAGAAATTCGTCAAATTAATCAATTTGCATAACTGGCAGTTATGGAAGAAAAAGCCAGGCGAGTGCTGCAGCTAAACAGGAAGCCAGGTGCAGTCTGTTTACACATCCTTGTTATCAAGCTACAGTCACAAATGCATTTGCTGTGCCGTGTTTGCTTTGCAAACCAGGCCCTACTTTGCATCACTGTGAGATTTTCTGAGCCCTGGGGCTCAGCACAGTTCCCCAAGCAAAGGCTCCCTGTTTCCCTGGGGACACCTCAGAGTGCCTTGACCTCCAGCGACCAAACCCCCGGCGCTCTGCAGCACCACACTTTTAAGGGACATGCAAAAATTTCCATCTGTCTGTATGCCAAGTGTTCACATGGAGCCAGCCAGCATTCCCACAGCAGCTCACACACCCGCGGAGCAACTCCGCCACTCCTGCTTACAAAGATTTTATTTTCAATTACATAAATTGTGGCAACAGCCATCACTGCCGTAGAACTGAACTCTCCCCTGCTGGACAGACTAATTCAGGGGATTGAGGGGCTGTTTTAGCATCTGATGGTGGTGGTTTTTTAGTCCACACAAGTAGTTAAAAGTTGCTCAGCAGTTTGAAAGTTAACAACCAAATCTTAGTACCAGGGAATAAGAAAAGAGGGCAAACAAGACAAAGGCATTTTCCAGCCTCAGCACACAGCTCCCAGCACACAGCTGGAAGCTCCTCTGCACCTTTTTTAAGGCACTGGATACCCAACAGAGTCACCACCCATTGTGCCCATCAGCGTTGGCTGTATTGAGGCGTTCATCCTGCACGCTGTGGGTAGTGTCTGTGCTGAACACCAACTTTAAACCCTGTGCTGGAGCTCAGCCTGCACATCCACGCACGAGGGTACAGCTTTCTCCTGACTCTCCACCAGCTGCACGCACGGCCAGGCCCCTGAGCTGGGCTGCAGGAGCCCACGTGGAGCACCTTCTCCTAATTAGAGCAAGATACTGAATGAATAAAGGTTAAACTTTGCCTTCTCAGCCCCATGAGAGGCAGGGCCATACCAACCTGCACTGTACTCGAGAACTGAGGGAGCAGCAGAGAGAGGACAGGTTATGAAAGCAGAGAGTTTGCTTTTCACCCTTGGGAGAACGCACAGATGAGGCAACGCGTACCCACATACTGAGAGTGCCGTGGGCTACTGCACCAAAACCATCGCTCCTCAGCACCCACTGCTGACCTGCCTTCCCCTTGCACTGCACCAGCACTTGTTCCCTCTTACTTGCCATGAGCTCTGGCAGCTCCCAGGTTCTGAATCTGGAGCGGATTCAAGCAGCAAAAGGAAAACCTCAGCAAGGTGGCAGCAAACAGCCAGTCAAAACAAACGAGAGGGGGTTAGAAAACCTCCCTAGTTCATCTTTGGGAACAGAATCAATCACCACGTCAGCAGCGTGGTCCCCTGGCCCTCCAGGAAATGGACTCTTTCCTGAACCTTGCACGGGAGAGAGAGAGAAAGCTTGGACTTGATGATCTTCGAGGTCTTTTCTAACCTTATTGATTCTTTGATTCTATGAGATTATATAAGTTTCTTGCCATTAAAAAATAAAAACAGGAAACTGCTGTGAAGACTTCTTCACTTCTACCCGGACTACACCAAACTAAGCCAAGACTTGCTCCAAAACAAGCAGCATTCTGACCCGGTATGAATGCAGCACACAAGGCCAAGTCTCATGCTAAACACTTAGAAAAATGTGCAGTGACTGGGAATAAAACTGACCCTAGTCCAGACACTTATGTTTGAGTGCATGATTAACTTTCTGTGGGAGTCTGAAGCTGTCTGTGCCACATTTGAAACAGAGCAGTGAGAATCTCAGTTCTGTGATACTGGCAAGGGTGGGGGAAGCGTATTAATCAATCAACACCAGCTCTTCTTTCCTAAAGGAATGTGTTTGGTGATGCTGGGTGAGTAGGCATCAAGTCCTTTCCTGCCTGTCATGGGAAGAGGAGCTCATTTGTGACCCTCAGCACCGTGTCGTGCCAGGGGCTCAGTGCTATCAGCTGCACAGCCATAAACATCCATTACCCAGACATTCAGTTTAGGGAATTTACAAACAAAAGAGACAAATGGCTATAATAATGTATTTATATAATGATCATATGGTTTATGAGGTATATATGGTTTACTATAGATTAACTGTAAGTTCTGGGAGAGGAATTTGAATCTGACCAAAAATTATAACAAACAAGTTAATGCTTTGTTACTGCAAAGGAAGCCTTGTGAAACAAGAGCAACTGCTGTATGTCCGTGTGAGATGTAAGGAGTTCTTTCTTAAAGACAGCATTTAATTTTTAGAATTTCTAATGCTTAACAGTTGCCCTTCACCATTTTAAAGTAACATCACAGGAGCAATACAGCTAAAATGAGTGTATACCTTACTGAAACTAATGAGGTTAACATGGCATTGACAAGACAGGGTCTGACCTTCAAAGTCTTTTGTCAAGGAACATTATTGACTCCATTTAAAGGCTGAATAACAGCAAGCACTCTCTCTGAAATAGCAGGGTCAGGTTTCAAAGCTGTGTAAATCTGTTCACCATACCAAGAGGAGACTTCAGTATTACCCAATAAAGGTCAGATCCCTGGTTTAAGGGGTGCAGACAAACAGCAGTGCTGATGATGCACTGGCCCTCTGCATGGTCCAGAGTGAGAACGGGGCCTTGGGACTGGAGGCTGAAGGAGGTTCAGCCTCAGCCCTGCAGTGTTAAACTCGTTCCTCCTCCCTGCAGGAGTGTCCCAGTGCTCAGCCTGAACTGGCCTCTCTGCCACATGCCACAATTTTTCCACATACCAAATTATTCACACTGAAAAGCAAATGTTTTGGAGGCAGCTTTTGGCTGACTCCAGAAGCTCCTGTTCATTTTAAATGGCTGGTTACATTCCTCAAGAATAAGAAAACCAGCAGTATAATTCTTTTTTTCCTCCAAGTTGGTTAGCTTCACCTGGTGCCAAGGCAGTGAGAGTCCCTGCCTGTCCCACAACGGGTTCTTGGCCATGCCACAGCACAAACCTGCTCCTCTTGTCCCTCGGGACCAAGGACGAAGGAGAAAGAGCACAGACACTACCAGGAAAACCTTCCCAGGGCCGTAGGCTGAGCAAGGCAAAAGTCTGTACTTCAAGAACACCTGAAAAGCACATTCATCACTTTAAAGCATTATCCAAAACTTCTGACACCACAGCACAAGGTTTTGGAAAGTCTCCATATTTATCTTCCACCAGCAAAACCACCATAGTCAATCCAAACTGACTGAAATTAAACATTTATGGAACCTTCTAATGGAAAGCCCAGCCATCACAGATGGTCACCATGCTGTTATTTTGATTTCAGTGCCATGAGTTCAGACAACACTTATCAACTTTGATCCAGAACCAGGCAAAGTACAAATTTTATCATTAGTACATGAGACATTACTTAAGTGTGTGTTATCTTCAATGAAAACAGTTCCTCAGAGTGATTCTCTTACAAAATCATTTGGCTAGAACACCGTAGGTTTGAATCTGGAAATGAAAACTACCAGTAATTCCATGCAAGGCAATTCCAACACCAGGAAAATTAATGAACGTTGCGGAGGAAGGATTCTTGGATAAGAGGGAGAACTATATTAATCTTCGGCTGCTTATAGGCCATAAACAAGATGTTTTATAGACGTAGCTGCAGAATTACAGTCGGGTGTAGTGGAGCTTTAAAGCCATCAACTGGAAGCTGGATAGCCAAGCCCTGACAGCACTTGGCAGAGCTGTGGGGTGGGTGTTTGGCTTTCTGTGCCACCAGGCACACAGTGCATTGCCTTCACACTCTTATCCAAAAGTCCTCCTCCTAGTGATTTCTCACAATCATTATTAAAAATAAAAGAAAGAAAAAAAGACTCCTTAAACACCACTAAACTCGCTCAAAGCTTCTCATTCTGCTTGTTCAACGCAAAAGAACTCTTTTACCTGATGGAAAGAGCCATGAGAAACGACCATTATATGAGCTCCATTTTCATTACAAAGATACATTAAAATGTATTTTCATTTCATAGTCATGAAGCTCTCTTTTGGAATGACACACTGGACAAGTTTGGACATGAGTGCTCTGCTCTCCCTGCTCAGCCAGCCAGAGCACAGGGCGTGCTTTGCTGCTCAGTGTTTGCTTTCCAGGGAATTCTGCTCCCTACCGAAGCAAGGTTTGTGTGTCTGGAATGTCTTCTCCACGTGCCATCCGCACGCAGGAGGTTTGCTATCAAGTGTAACAAATTCTGTGCTACAAACCACTGACAAAATATAATTGGTTCCTAAGTCCCTGCAGGATGTCTCCATCAGAACAAGAGTACAAGAAGCACTTTAGAAGATTCACTTCACACTAGATGTATAACTCTCTTATATTAATCAATTTAACTTGTGCTCAGGAAATGATTCCAGTAAGTAGCACATACAGTGTCTTTGAAGACTCAGACTGAAATGAACTTAAAAGCAGTGAGAGGTGAGAAGAGAAGGAAACTGAGGTACAGCCAGATGTTCTTGTTGCAAGAGCTCATTCATCTTCTTCTCAATTCTTTCCCTGCCTTTGAGCCAGCTCCAGTCAAACTCCAGCTCCCCTGCTCCAAACACAGATGATGTTGCTGCTCACAGAGAATGTAAGGAGGAGGTGAGTGCTGTTACAGATCAATGCCAGACTGGAGCCCTCACACGGTGCTGTGGGGATTATTACACAAAAGGCATCTCAGTGCCATTCCGAGACCAGAATATATTGCAAAAAATCGGCCGAAAATTTTCTGGACTATGTAAGACACCCATGGAAAATTCCATTTTCCCCATCTGGTACTCTGTCCCTTTTCAGCAGCGCTCACTGATGATCCTGTACTGAGAACACACTTGCTTTTCCAGTTGTTTTGGATTTTGGTAACCTGTTGATTTCCCTTACACCACTGGAGGCATGTCTCCCTGTACTTCTTGCCTGCAGCTCTCCCAGAAGAGTTCCTGTACTGGTCCCCAAAGTCTGGTGGCCAACACCAGGCTGCAGGGTCCCCACACTGGGCCACCAAGTCCCCATGCTGGGCAGCCCCCCACAGCCCCCCAGCACCCCCAGAGCCCTGACTCACCTGAAAGGGAACATTTCCTGAACTGCAAAACCACACAAGGGCCTTGGGAAGGGCAGGAGGACACACAGCAAATGAGGAGAGAGAAAATCTGCAGTTTGGTCCAGTGGCAGCCCAACAAACAAAAAAAAACAAAGCCAAAACAAAGCAGGGAAGGCAAACGTGCAGCACAGATGGCAACACAGGAGAGAAGATGCACATTTTTCTTCTAGAAGTAACATTTCTACATAGTGACCTCATACAAAATAAAGCTCATCCCAAGCATTCACCCTCCTTACCTCTGAGCCATCCTCACGTGCCCAGTTCAAATAACCTTGGTGGAAGGGTGTTCAGACTGACACACACCTATTCCTTGGGCAGTCCAGGTCACTGCAGCTGCAAGCAGTCACTTGCCCTGTGCATGGCAGCTGCAAGGCTACGAGATCTCATTTGGTGATTTTCATTATTTTCAAGATATATAGTTTACACACAGCAACAGCTCACAAGAGTGTCAACTTTTACAACACCTTTTAAAAGTTACTGATGCAAATCCTCCCCTTTCAGGCAACTGTTTACACTGTTAAAAGGTTTTAAACCCAGAGCTGTTGAAGCCATAAACATTTATTTTAGTACTTGGTAATTCAAAACTATGGTCAAACAACTCTGAGCCCTTCTGAATGCAGTCGGCCTCCCTGTGGCTCACAACAGCACCACAAAAGCAAGCAGCACTCAGACAACACGGGAGAAGGAATCACTGCTCTGGGGGGTTTATCTGAACGGCTCCATCTCTGCTGCGGGAAGGGCTGCAGAAGCTGCAGCCAGACCTGCAGCAGCGTGGCCAGGCTGGAGCCGGGCAGGCAGGGCAGCCCCAGCACGGGGCCAAGCCCACCCTGGCTGCCCGGGGGGAGCAGCCGCCTCCCCTCCCACCCCCTGCACCCACCCGAGCCACTGCCACCTCCTCGTCAGCCACCCCATCACCATCAGCCACCCATCACCATCAGAGCACCCCATCACCATCAGAGCACCCCAGGATGGAGGGAAACCAGCAGCTGCAGCAGGCAGTGGCCAGCTGCAGACACAGCGACTCTGGAACGCTGCTGCTTACAAACCTGCAGGGAGCTTTGTGGGTCCCAGACACCCACGGGCGGTGGTGGAGCAGGGCAGGTGGATCCAGGGGGGCTCTGCAGCTGCCTGGCCCCTGCCAAAGGCAGGGAAGGGGAAAATGTGCACAGGAGGTTTGCTGGCCCTAAATACAGCACAAATACTTCTTCCTCCTACCCCTCTGTCAGCCTTTGGCTTAGTGCAAACACCCCTGGTGCTTTGGGATGGAGATTTAGGACTTTCTGGTGGCTTTGGAAGGGAATTGGTCATCTCAGGCACAGCACAGACAGACTGGGAACAGTCAAGAAAACATAAAACCTGCTCACACATAAGGGGATCTTTATAAAATTCCAATTACCGCTGGATTGTTACCTAAGAATCCCTGAGAGGTAAGAGATATTGCTCGCTGTGAGGCCCGGGGTAATGAAATTACAAATCCTTTCATGAGTAAGCATATGCTAGAAAGCTACGTTTATTTGGCCTACATATTTGAAACTGTTCAAAAGGTTATTGTCTCACAAAATTTGGATCAGGAATTACTACTTATATACTTTCCTTTCTCTAACAAGGAGCTATATTCAGAGTTGGTTTTAATTCCTTGGTGATTGATTAGAATAACAGACACATTACTGCAAAGAAGTCTCATTTAAATTCTGTTTTCTGAAGGAGTATCAATCATGCATACAAAAAAAATATACTCTCAGATACTTACTACAAATAACCAGCAAAGGGAGTCCCCTTGAGAAACCTGGTGAGCCCAACAGCCTCGTCTGCTCGAGTGGGTAATTAATTTGTACAAGAAAACTCCCATCTTATTTTCATACTTTGTCTGCAGCATGTTTGGATTTCAGAATTGAGATTCAATGTCCTTGTTGCAAACCATGGATGGAACTGACTTTGCATAAATAATGATTTTTACCTCTACAGAACAGGTACACAAGATGGGCTTTCAAAGGTACTTTGATGCCATCCTAGGTTAGGTGCCCAACTCCAGCTGTGTTATGGCAACAATTTGAGATTTAAACTATATCTTAGTAACTAAACCCCGTGAAGGCAAGGATATCTGAAAACGCTCCTGTGTTCACTGTGGACAGCCTGTCCCACGCAGGCAGCGCCCCTGGGTTTGTGCCAGCAGCACGGGGCTCCAGGGAGGATGGGACGGCCCTACACACACCCCAGCCAGATGTGAACGCCTCAGCCTGGTTCACTTTCAGCTGTTCTCTGCACATCCCCTTGGTGCCAGCACGGAACACAATGGATTTCCTTCTCCAGAACACCTGCAGCCAACCGTGTGAGTAATTCCTCGTGCTGCAGCAGACAGCTCGGGGTGTAATGCACTACCAGCAGAGGCTCTGACTGCACCTCGCCTTCACACCAGAGCTGGGACAAGAGCTGTGCTCTTCAGAGGGTGTTTAATGACGGCAAGACTGGCAGGAGCTGCAGGAACACACATCTGTGCCACCCTGCAGACTGTACCTGCCTGTCAGGGTCCTCCCCAGTGATTCACACTGAAGCCAGGAGCTGTCACCTTAATTTTACAAGTAACACAGGAAGAAGGAGAGCCACCTTCTCCCTCATCTGTGTTTACTAGATTGGCAGGTACTGGGGTTTGAAAAGAGAACAGCTTAAGACCTGGCTCTTAAAAGTCTGCAGACATCTGACTGTGACAGTCTACACCACTTTCAGCATGGCACCCAATTTTGGCATTCTGCACACCAGGCGTGTGCCCGCACCACTGCACAGGCCTGTGCAGCTTTAAAAAGGATCACCTAAACTATACTCTCTGACTAAAGGCCACAAGCTCTTGGTTCAATATACAGCTGTGGCTTAAAACACTCTTTAAGATAAGGACCAAAACAGCCCCATAAAGCCTGACACAAGTATTGGCAGCCAGGAGCTCATGACCTGTGGTTAATGTCTTGGTTGTAGAAGGAAGATGCACGTGAGGAATGGAGGAAGGGCTGTGGTGAGGAGGGTTTGGGCTCTACAGGGGAATTCTTGCAAAGAATAACATTCCCAGTGCAGAGCCCGCAGGTCTGAGAGGCGCCCTGAAGCCCAGCCAGCTGGAAAAGCAACAGCAGGGTCTGACCCAGAGCAGCTCCCAAAACACAGCCAGGCAAGCAGCAGCCATGCAGCAACATGTCCAGAGACATCACCCAGGCACAAGCCTCAAAGCACCAGCGCTGACCCCAAAGGCACGCTCCTGGGAAGGACAGGTCTGGACACTGGGAATTAGCTGCTGCCTACGTGCCTGGACTGGGGGGCTCCATCAGCCCCCGATCCCTGCTCCAGCTCCTCACGTGGGACTGCTCCAAGCACTTGAGACAGACCGACTGCTGCATCCACTGAAAGCAAGAGCTTGGGAAGCAGAGAGCCAGGTCACATCTGGCCGTCTGTGCCTGCAGATTGGACACTGGCTATTGTTTATTTCAGAGTCTGCAGACAGTTTCTCTGAGAGCACACCTCTGTGTCATTTGGGCAGGTCTGGGTTTTCCTTGCACCCTCTGCTCACAAATTCATGCCTGAGGTGACAAGGGAAGGGGTCCAAGGAAGGCTGTGCAGTAGCAGCCATGAGGGAATCAGCCCCCCACACATCATACATGGGATGTTTTCATTAACAGAAATGGTTGAATTATTTCCTTTTTTCCTCCTGAACTACCATCTGGCTGCCTAATAAAGCACAAAGGCCATTTTTGCCAGAACAGATAGCCACTTTTTAATTTTACAGTATTTTAGTCTTCCTCCTTCTGCAAGCCTCTCAGCCTGCCTCTTTCCCATTCGTGCTACCTCAGAACTTCAGCTACCAAAGAAACCACTGGACACTGTCACCCGGGGCTGTAATTCATGCTGATTCACACCTGCTGGCCCAGAGGCTTTTTCTCCTCGCACACCAGTCTCCTGAGGCTTATTTTTATTCCTCAGATATCCTATTTTGAGGGCTCAAAGTTGATTTCTTCCTGCTACAGAAAGGACTGGGATAAAGTAAAGAACACGGGATTAAGCCTGAGGTAATTCAAGTGAATTTGAGACAACACTTCACCTGACAGCAAAAAATACAAAGTAATTGCAAATAGAGTTTGTGTCTGAAGGACCATGCAGGCATTCTCCCACCTCCAGTGCTTTTTATGGTGGCAGTAAGAGCGACAAAGGGTGGGTGTGCTCAGGGGATGCTTCAGAAACCCTCACTGCAGGTCTGCTTTCACAGAATCACAGGTTACCCAGAGTCAGAAGGGACCAAAAGGATCATCAAGTCCAACTCCTGGACGTGCACATGGATCTGTTTGTCCTCAGTTTGGAAATTCAAGGTCATCCTTCTCCATGAGTTTCAGAACCAGCAAACACGCAGCAAGCAGATGGGCTGGTTGAAATCTCAGCTACATCCTCAGAAGTTACACAGGAGCCTCCCAGTAGCTCCTGCCTGATCAGGATTCACCTGCAATAAATGCCACTCTCACATCCACTGATCTCACCTCACAAATGGGTGCAATTCACTTCCGTTTGAGAACAATTATCTTTATCTCTAAAAGCCACCACCATAAAAAAAAAAAAATCACCAGCCGTGGAGGAGTTTAAGTGGAAAAACACCTCCACTCTCAAACTTGACAGTTCCAGCTACACCCAAACTGCTGCTGAGCCTGCCAAAACCAGAATGCAAATCATAAAACATTCACAAATGAGGCTGCTTGCTACCTGAGTTACATTTATCCAAGGAACAGCACTCTACTGTCAGAGCATGGGGAAATGGAAGAAAGTGCAAAAATCACAACAGAATTTGACAGTAAGTTCTTGAAATATATTTTAGGCAGCCCTCCCCTGATCAGGGCATTTTTAGCATGAGGAAATAGGCAATACAGAAATTAAAACTCCCCGTTTGCTGCCCTTGCAGGAAGTGACAGGGTAAGATCAATGTTTGGAGAGAGACTGTATAAAGAGAACAGTCTCCATTAATCTCATCCCTTCCCATGGTGAAAGTACTTAATTTACCCTTTCTCAGCTGAGTAATTACCTCTGCTGTACACTTACAGCTCCTTCAGGAACGGAACAGCCAGCATTTGCACAGAACTCCAGCGGGCCCGTGTGCTGCTGCAGGACGCTCTCTTCAGCCCCTACTCCGGATCTATGACCGGAGCACTCACCTGGAGCAGATCCCCAGTGCAGGGATGCTGGGGCTGGCACGGAGCAGGAGACCCCTGAGCAGGAGGCACCCTCTGTGGGGGAGGCAGGAGCACATCCCTGGGCTCCCACACCCCGCAGAGCTGAGCCTGGCTCCCCTCCTGGCACAGGGACCATCTCTGGGATGCTCCTCCCCGGGGCTCTGAGTGCTGCTGCTGCTGCCCCAGGCAGCCACCAGCGAGGGCCTGGCCCCACACAGCACCAGAACATCTGCAGAAGGGCTGGTCCAGCAAAGCTCAGAGCAGCCAGCAAAGGAGAGGGGAAAAATCCCCAAACAAATGGCAATTACCAGAGTCCACGAGAGGAGACGCTACAGGGGTCACCTCAGCTGGCCCATGTGAACACAGGGCAATAGTACAGATAAAAAACAGTGCTAGAAAGAAGAAAGAAAACCAAAACACAAAATCAACCTTTCCTGAGCACCAAAGTGTTCCTGCTGTTTCCACCATTAGATCACATATGAACCAGCAGAGATTTGGGAGATGAAAACTCAGCTACATATAAAACCAAAGCGAGATATATAAAATACAAGTAATAAAGCCAAGTTTTTAACCAAAGGCATCAGGATCCAACCACAGCAGAGTTCTGGAGCCAGGATACAGCTAAATAGGAGGAACAAATGCAACAGCCACCTAACTTGGGCTGAAAGCCTCTGTGGAAGCTCCTGTGGTTCTCTAAACTTTTCTAAACTCTGTGGAAAAAAAACACTAAACAAAACATAAAAATTAATCTAAAACGGCCATAGAGGCACAGAAATGTACCCCAGAGCACTCTACTGAGAGCTGGTTGAACAAAACCCTGCACGCTGCCGGAGTGGCTGCAGCCTCATTAGGGAACAGCACAACAGCCTCACAGGCTCTGAAAATCGGGGGATTGCTGCAGTTTACATCACGCTGACAATCCCTGAAGGGAGAAAAGAAGTTATTTGGCAATTCTGGTAGATTTTGTCATTTTATAGTTGGAAATACATGCACAAAATTTATGCTTTCGTTCCGTATCTGTAGGCGAGATTAATTTTTCTTTCAAGTCTGACTAATATCTTCACTCCCCCTCTACCACTGGCTCAGGAGTCACCAAAGAGACAAGATGTATGTGTTTTATTACTTGAAACATATGGAGCTACTCACATGAATCACAGCCACGTCAATTAAAGCAGCAGAACAAGTGGAAACACTGCTATCCCTGGGCACGAGCGCTGGTGCTAGCCGTGGCAAGAGAGATCCCTCATTTTTGGAGAGGGTTCTGTAGTTCCCTACAGATCTTCCACCAATATTCCTGATGGGAATGGTGGGGCAGGTCAGGCGCTGCCTGGCCAGGTCCCACTGCTCAGTGACTGTGGATGGTGGCACTGGCTCCCAGAACAGGCAGCAGCTCTGTGGGGCAGGGAAGCAGCAGCAGCCTCAGAGCTGCAGCACCTACGGCCAGTCAGAGAGTCCTGTGCTCCCAAGGGACATTTACTTTTCATTTCTCCTTCTGCAATATTTAAAGGAAATCGTAGCTATGTCAGCTGAGGGGAAAACGGCACCCAGTGATCCCCAAGTCTGCTTCTGTCAGCTGAACAATTCATGCCTGACATGCCATCCATCACATTTTGCTCCAGGCACCTCAACCTAACCCAGCCCCCAACCAGACCTGTCTCAGCCAAGCAGTTCCCAGGAATCACAGACTGGAAATCACCCAAGCAGACTCTGAAATGCAGTACTTAGCTCTGCTGCTGAACACTTTCACCGCAACAGACTTTCTTAAACCCTCTCATTGAAAATTTCAGAGTGCTCCACCCATCTCTCCTTTTTGAAAGAAAAAGGAAAGGCAATTTAATTTTAAAAATATATCTTTTTTTAAAGTGGCATCAGGAGACAGGTTATTGTGTGTCAGCCCTAACTCAGGCCCGTGTATCATGCAGAGCCTTGGTGCACGGCTCAGCTCAGATTTTGAGGCAGGCTGGAACAAATAAAGGGAAGTCAAAAGAAAAGGAAGGAGCTGCTATCTCCATCCATGGACCTGGCACACCTTCTGTTTGAACAGTCACGAGGTGCTCCCTGTGTTGGGACTTAAGAGTCTCAGCTCCCAATCTGCTCTCCTCCTGCCATCTGCCTTAACCTTCTCCAGGAGATGGACTGGACATCCGAGGTGCTGCAGGGCTACCTGCACAGCACAGGAGAAATCCACTGCCTAGGGACTAATCAGCATCCTCTGCACGCATCCTCCAGCTGAGTCTCGTGACAACACTTTGTGCCACATCTTGAAAGAGGAAGGTATTGCTCTTGATTTGATGAAAAATGAATTGGAAGTACGAGCTGTATGTGTGCTAATTTACAGCGATGAAGTTTGCATTCATTACAGTAATGAGCGCTGCATAAAGCATATAATCAACATTCCCTGCAGATGTCAAGAGGAATCCAGAGGCAGGGAGGAAATATGTATACATGCCACAGTCGATCATAAACATCATAAACTTCCAGCCCCAAAAAAACACAAGGCAAGAGAGAGTCCTTTTTCTCCCTACTAGTCCTCAGGGGTATTTGAGTGTATCCCTCAGGTTCTTGAACTAATGAGCTTGGACAGGCTTTCAACCATGGGATAAATATTACAAGTGCTCTAAATATTTTTATTTAGAAAGTGAAAGCACAACTGTTTCACTTCCTTCCCAGAAGAAGACAAAAGCTACAAATGTGATTACACCGAGTTGGTAACTGGAGATAACTAATTAAATCCTTCTGTGTAGAGGAAGATGTTTCTTGAACATCACAACAGAAGTTAAAAGCAAGTAATTGCGGAAAAATGCCAGAGCTTAATAAATCATCATCTGAAATAAAGCTAAAACACCAGAAAACCCCATCCACTGTCTGTGAAATCAGGGCAAGGTGGGCAACAATGAAATGGTACCTGTTCTGTGAAATGAAACACAAACCACCTCCTGAAGGGATGGAAGAAGGGTGGTGGTGGTTTGCTTGATTCCGTGGCCACGTGCAGCAGTAAGAACAGCACACCAGAGGATGTGCACCAACATTACTGCGAGTTCTCCAGACACCTACACTGGGAGCAGTTCTTACCTTCTGGCAGCCTGGGGTTAGCGTGGATGGAGTTGGGGTCCCCGTCCTCCTCGGGATGGTAACGATACAGCGTCTGGGACTGCTTTGGGGAGGACTGGCTACGGTCTTCCTTGAGAGCAACAGGCGGAGAGGTTGTTGCACTGAACTTCACCTTGGGGAAATCATTCCCCTCGAGGGTTTCATGGGATGATCCTGCCCAGCTCGGCTCTGTAAAGTTCACCTCTTTCAAGTCCTGATACGTGCTGTTCTCTGGCTCTTCCTTCCTGGCATGCTTTTTCATTTTGGAGTGGGGGGCTCTTTCCTGCTCGTGCCTCTCTTTGTTCCCTTTCGGTCTCCTCTCCAGCTCCTCCAGGTGCTGGGCTGCCTCGGTGGTGGCCGTGGTGTGCTGCGGAGGAGCCCTGGTGGTCGCCGGTGCCTCCTTGCGTGTCACCTGCCGGAGGGAGGCCGCCGTGGTGCGGGGCAGCCTCCTCCTCTCGCTGCGCTCCGTGGCACTGCGCACCTCGGAGGGGCCCCTGGGCACCGCGGTGGTGCCGGGCGCCGCCGTGGCCTCGGTGTAGGGGTCAGCCGGGGCCAGCGCCGAGGGAGCCACGCTGGACGCGAGGTAGTCATAGTCCTCGCCCTGCTCCTGGCTGAGGCTCTCGTGCTCCAGGGACGAGTAACTCCTGTACTTTTTTGGAGACTCCACCTGGGTGTTGTCTCCTTCGGAGGCCTCCTGGTCGTAGCTGTAGGGATCGTCGTAGTGCCTCTCGGGCTCACCGTCCTCGGCGTCCCCCGGGCTGGCCGTGTTCAAGGCGAATGTGTCACAGTCTGGCAGCTGGTAGCACATCAGCTCCCCGCCGGCGTTGGGGCAGTGGCAGACCTTGCAGGGGGGCATGTGGAAGGTGTGCCCCGCCACGTACTTGTGGCCCTCGTGCAGGCAGCCGATGCGGCCGCACTGGGGACAGCCGTCGGCCGGCACCACCGCGTCGATGCAGTTCGGGGGCAGCTCCGGGCACAGCATGAACTGGCAGCTGATCTTGCCCCCTCCCTTGGGGCAGGAGCACTCCGTGCTGCCGAAGTCCACGAAGTAGGACTGTCCCTCGGGCACCTTGCCGTTGACGAAGCCCACGTTGACGCAGTCGTAGTACTGGTAGCCCTCGCAGGTGCAGCCGTGCTGCAGGCACGTGGCGCAGCACTCGCCAGGCTCCAGCACGTCCTCGATGCAGTTCTCCAGGGGCTGGCACTCGGCGCCCGTGCAGTCCCTCTGCGCCCGGCAGCTGCCCGAGCACAGCAGCACCAGGAGCAGGGCATTCCAAGGGCTCTGCTGCCAGCTCCGGGCCCTGGCCATCGTCCTCCCGAAGGAACAAGGCTCCAGTCCAACCTCGCACGTTCAGCCTTGGCTGCTTTCCTAGAAGGCTGGGGGTGCAGCTCCGAATCTGCAGCGGTTTCCTGAGTTACCTTTTCTCATAGATCCTAGAGTTATGAAAGAAAACTCTGTTACAAAGACTACACTCAGCACATATCCTGTTAAACATTAGAGGTCTTTAAAAGTTGGGACAAAATCCAACATCTGGAAACCTAAGGACAAAAATTAATCATAATGTCTTCCAAGCATTACAGGCACTAAGTTTGGAGTTGGATGCTTCCCCCACCCCTATTTTGAAAAAGAAAGGAAGAAAAAAATGGTTGTGAGTGTTCTGTTTTGAATCTGTTGACAAAACATATATATTTCAATAAAAAGAAGGCCCTTCCTTATACTTCAATGCCTTTTTGTTAATCTTTCCAGCTAAAAAGATTTTTTGGCAGAGAATAAGTAAATACACAGTTCTTCCTCTGCAGATATGAGCTTAAGATAATTATTCTTTATGTTTTAATTACAAAGACCCAAATCTTAAGGAATTTTTATAGACAAAACTTAGCCTTGGGACGTGAGAATTTGTCTGTACACATGTTAACTCAAAATACGGATTTTTTTCCTGCCTCCTTCCCCCACTGAGCAATCTTTTGCACTTCAGTCTTCAGCATTAACAGTTATTTCTTTGCTCCAGCAGTGCTAAAATAGAACTTCTTTGTGTACTGCGGTTACTTTGTGGTTACACATCGCATTAACTATCCTGTAATACACATTAAGGGCTGGATCCTCCGCTCACAGAGGCTGGCACAGCTCCACAGCAGGACTGTGGTGCACAGAGGGATTGACTCCAGCTCCACTGGAGGACATTTACAACAACCGAGGATGTGCCACCACCAGCAACCACTTCTTTTAGTTTTGACAACCCCAGCAGTACTTTTTAGTGAATTACTACAGCATGAACACACAATATACATATATACATACGTGAATTGGCATAATAACACTTTGTTAAAATGCCTTGAAGAAGAGAAAATGGTTTTCTTTTTAATTTTTAATTCTTCGCCCTTTGAGCAAAGAAAAGTTCAAGGGTTAATCAGCTGTTGTCCTTTCTATCAAAATTACCCTCAAAAAGCTACATAATTAACATGGAAAACCACTTACAACAGAAAAACCATTTGCCTATAGAATTTTATAGAACCAGCAATCTGATTATTTTCCCAGGACCCCTCCCATCATCAAAAAAAACAACGACCCTAAAACATTTACCTAGGGGGTAAAACACAGTCACATCACCCAGAACAATAAACCACACACGCAACAGGAATTGTGCCAGAAAACCCATTCAGAAAGATTACTTCTCCCATTCAGAGGGGGCTTCCAACACGTCTGCTCGGTCCCTCTGGCAAGCGGCCAGGCCGTGGGAAAAGCGTGCCTGTTCCGATAAGATACGGACAAACTGTGCTAAGAATTTCCACAGCTCGGCCCTGGAATCCCAATTACTTCAGGACATTGTGCATAGAATTCTTACAAACGCAGGCTTCCTACGACTAATTTGAGTGTATTAGCTGAGTGTGCTAAAGGAGAGTGTTTGAAGGAAAAATAAAATTGCCAGAAAATGCAGTGGCGGCTTGGAAGAATCTCACTTTTTCAGAACTGCTCTCAAAACCAGGCTATTTCTCATGAAAGAGAATTTTCAATGTGTGGTGCTGAAGTTAATTCTTCAGAACGCAGCCTGGGAATTAATAATTTATCCTGCTTTCAGCAGCTTTTCCAGGTAATCCACATTTGTAATTGTTACATTGCTTTAGCTGGGAAATGATGACTGGGAGGACAACTACAGGTACCTTCTGCAAGGGTCTCACAGCAGGATTTTGTCACATCCCCTCCCGTGGTACCTCCTGGCTTTAATGCTTCACTGCATGTGCATCCCCCGGGCAAACCCCACAGGGAGGCAACTGAGCCCAGCTCTGCCCCGGCCCATCTCCCCTTTTCCACATCAGGCTTCCCAGAGAGCCCCAGCACCCCACGGGCCTTTTGGGTGCCAGAGGCACGGGTCTGGCAGCCTCGGTGGGCACCAAGCAGGGCCCAGCATCACCTGTGGGACAGGTAAGGGATGAGCTGGTGTGTGCAGCACCCCCGAGCCCAGCCAGCCTGTGCTGCGCTGCTGGGGCACAGCTCCAGGAAAGGGGGCCGGGGCAGCAGGACACCCCAGGAGCAGGACACCCCAGGAGCAGCGGCTGGCTGTCCTGCTCGGGCATTCAGGTTCCCCAAAACTCCTCAGGCACAAACTCAGGCTCCCAGCAAGAAACCCCACTGATCCCTGTGCTGAAGCAAGGGGCAGAAAGTCAGTGCTATCTTGCATGTTCAAGGACAGCTGAGGGTTTATCACAGGACAGTCCCACTCTTGTGAAAGGAGCTGCTCCATGGCCCTCCCCTGTGCTGTCACCCCCTGCCCCCCTCACCCACACCCGTTTCCATCCAAGGGTTTGTTTGCTTGTCCAGGTCACCGCCAGTTCTTCCTCTGTTCCCATCCTTGCTCCCTCGCCTCTCGCCCACGGAGAGCCCAGAGCTCATGGCCAGCCCTGTCCCTGCTCCCTGCCTCTCACACCTTCTGCTCCGTGCCCTGCTCAGTCCCCCTGTGCCCTTCTCTTCCCACTGTTTCCACATCCCTCGACATCTGGGTTTTCAAGCTGAACTGGTAAGGCTGAAATCCTTATAAACCATTCCTCCATGTAGGATACCACAACCTTTCCTTTCCTCAGGCTCTTTCCTCCATCAGAGTGTCCTTGTTTCTGGTGTAATGACTCCAACAAAAAGCATCTTCTTATTCCTTTAACCCACTGCGTTCCCCTGTGCTTTCTCCATCTGTTCCCCACACCCATCACTCACCCAACCCATAAACTCGCGTATCAAAGGAACAGCCTCTGCTTTAGGCACAGAGAAAACCCTCTCTGAGTGAAGCACAGACACGGCTGCTGAGCCCCACCGAGCCCCCATCCCTGCAAGCCGAGCGTTGTGCTCCTGCCAGCCCCCGCAGCCGATGTGCCCCGCCTCTGGATCTGTGCCCTTCCCCAGCACTGCAACGATGCTCTGGAGACAGCAGCTCATTACTTGGGAATGGCATCAAAAGCTGGAGCTGTAAATAAAGGTGCCTCAACCAAGAGGGTAAAAAAAATACACTATCTCCGTAGGACAGGGGAGTTTAATGCCAGCAGATGTTATTGCAGTGATTCGTTTCCATTAACTATTTTAATGCTTCCCTCAACGTCCTTTTACACAACTGGGGCAATACACAAGGGCTGCACTAAAATGAGAATTGGTTCTTTGTACGCTCACCAATGCCCTTCACCCACCCTTACCAACGTCACGGACTTTTGCTGTTCCATTGGGTGACAAATTAAGCCCTGCACACCTAAAATAAAAGTCTTTCAAAGGCTCTGTTGAAAGCTTTACAGAGCTCTACAGCAAGGCAACCACGTGCCACCCCTCATGCACTGCTTCATGACCCAGGAGAACTCCATGCATGTCCATTGTGGAATTTCCTAACCTGCATATCCCGCTCTCCTTTGGTTGAAGGGCAAACCCTGTTGGCTTTACTGGGTTTTACTGGGCCATTATTTAGGAAGTTGTTGCTATTCCTGTGCTCACAACACCTGAGCAAGCAGGAGTGCCCATGCAAGGGAGGGACAATGCTCTGGATTAGGACTGAGTCCCTCAAACTCTACCCAAGTAAACATGTGGGATAAACCAGCAGTGAACAGAAGATGGTCAGACCGCTGTAGCTCCTTATGCCTCGATTCCTTCCTCAAAAAGTATTCCTAGGAAAGGCAAAGTAAAGACACCTTATGGAAAACACAGCTTTAAAAAGAGTCCAAATAAGCATGAGCCGCAAGCACACATTTTCATGGAAAAAGAAAGCAGATGAACCCAGTATCTGTGTGACGGGACATCCAAGGCTAACAGCAGCAGCCATCAAAATTATAACTAGTCCTGGCTGAAAAACATCATATTCCTGTCTCCTGGCAGGGGAATAAAACAAGATTTCAAGATGCTTATTTCAATTCAGTTTAGGGCCAAAAAGCTATAAATCCTGACATTTTTGCAAAACAATATACTCCAAGTGATTTACTTCAATCAAAGCCATAACATAAAACCAAAAGGAAGAATGTTGACTTGATTAAAATTGTTCAGTCTTATTACTTGAAAATGTTGATGAAACCAGTGTGTTCCCACAGAAGATCTAGACATTTTAAATGTGCAACTTCTTTAAATTAAGAGGAGCACTTTATTGGGAGATTCTTCTTCCAGATGGTTTCATTTCAGTGCTGAAGCAGAAAGCTTATTCTAGGTAAGCAGGGGTAACAGGAGGCACTCTCCTTCAAAGGTTTCACACAAACACAACCTCTCTGTGTGAGGGTTGCCCCAGAGACATGCAGAAGGTGTGCACATGGGAGGGAGATGCCACAGGAGCAACAGCATTCTGTCAGATGTTCACTGAACAAAAAGAGGCAGCCATTGATAAACAAAGAGCAGAAAAGAGAATAAACCCAGTGCACTGCAGGAGAACCCACTGACTCCCATCTTTAAAGACGTACCTGTGATTTCACCAGGTGCAGATCCCTGCGAAGAGGTTTAGATAGAACAATTCTCTTCTCTGCCCCACACCTCTCAGTCCCTCCCTAAATTGCCATTTTCGAGGATGACCGTAACAGAAATGCTGGTTTGATCTGTATCTTCTACTCTGGGAGCAGGGCCAGATGCCAGCCTGATGTGAGAGCAGAAAGCAGCAGCCTTCTGTGCAATCCCTCCTGCTGGGTGGAACTGGGGGCACCCCTGAGCGTGCCCATGAATCCACACCCACGTTTCAGACACACAAAGAAACAAGCTGTGGGAAAGCCAGTGCAGGGCTGGCACTCGCCGCCCGTGCACAGAGCAAGTTCATCAGCCCACAGAGCTGCCATGAACGACTCTCCTGGTTTCCCAGTGCCAGCCAGCTGAAACTGGCCCTCCAGGTGCAAGCTGTACATGACCTGGGACCAAACACAGCCCTGCTCTGTGCTGGTGAATCTTTTGGCGATGCTCACTCTCTTCTCACAGTGGCGAAAGCCCTGCAGAGAGCAGGGCAGCAGGCAGAAGCACATGAGCACACCCATCCCGAAGAGCAGGGGGAATGTATTTCCCCAGTCTGTGCATTTTCACACCTCTCCCAGCCAGAGCTCTGGGCTGCTGCAGCTGCCAGCAGCTCCTCACTGCCTGCGGTCACAGTTTAGACTACGGGAGAAGAAGGGAGGGGACGGAAGGAAATAACAATTTAAAAACAATCCCTCTTAAATGCAAGAGAAAATGGAAATTTGTGAGAGCATTTGAATCCTGTATGAAAACCAGAAAAAAAACCCCCTAAGCCCAGTAACTCCTGACTGGGCTGTGCCAGCCCGTGGATTAGATCTTCCTTTCACACCCTCTCAATCCGGAAACTTGTGATCTCACCAGGCGCTGGAAGGGACTGCTGCTGGAAGGGATTGCTGCTGGAAGGGACTGCTGCTCTCCTCGCAGAGGGAACTGCAGTGCTACTCACCGGGAGGATGAATGAAAAGGGAGAAGTGTTTCCTTCGCTGCTCTCATGCACCATTCAGTGCCCAGGGCCTGTCATCTCTGCCTGCTCATTAATGGAAGCTGAGCTGAACCCAGCCTTCCCCTTTGGGGCACCTGCGTTGGGCAGAAGGAGCAGAGGGGTAGGATAAACCCCAAGGTAAATCCCAAATCACACGAGCTGCTTTTTGTTATCGAAAGTAAAGCACTCTGGAGTTGTCAACGCTCTGGTTCTTGGCTAAACAAGCCCGTGTTCAGGAGTCATAGCTTTTGCAGGCAGTTTTCCTCAGCTTTATTTTCAATAAGAAATCAGTTATCATTAACCCCCTTTTCATGGAAAAGCTTTTAGAAATGGACATTTGGGAGTCTGCAGGATTTTTACTTAATTCAGCAGCGAACTCAAGAGCAGGACAAACAAGAAGTGAGCAGGATGGGATCAAAACTCACGCAGTCTCCTAAGAGGCACTCCGATTCCCAGCAGAAGCGCCCCCGGGCAGAGATGCTCCAGAAGCTTTCCAGGACATTCCCCACGCTCAAATCCAAACAGGAACCTGACACGCTGCAGTAATGGAAAAGCATCACCCCCGGTATTTCAGCTGAAGTAGCCAAGCATTAACAGAAGTGACCAGGCAGCTCTGGGACTTATTCTTCCAGAATGTGCAGCGTTTGAAGGCGGTTTTGAAGTCCCGGAGAGGGAAGGCAGCCCTTTTCCAAGGGAATGACAGAGCCGGGGAGGGGAGAATCATGTCTTAGGTCTGGCAGGCCAGTTCTCCCCTTCACCCCAGCCCAGCCCAAAACAACAGGGCAGGTACTTGGATTCCAGAGGAGTGAAATTCTGTGTCATTGGGAGTCGCCGGTGCAGCAGATCCAAAGTGACTCAGCGGGAGCACAGCAGCTGCCGAGGAGCCGGAGGGGAAGGGCTCACAGGGACACGGAGAGCTCAGCACGGGGCTCTGCAGGGACCAGAGCAGCAGCGACGGGCCCAGTGCTCTGCCACGGGGTCCCCAATAAACTGACCGTGGGATCCCTGACACACTGACCATGGAGTCCCGGACAAACTGACCACGGCCGGGTTCCTCTCCGGACAACGCACAGGAGGCTCAGCAAGTCCTGGCAGCCGGGCCGGGGTCACAGCTCTGCTGCAGAAGGAGCCAAACTCTTACACTGGAGTGAAAATAAACGTGTTTGCTATTGATACACTTTTTTTCCCCCCCTCTTCTTTTTACATCACCAAGTTTCAGGTGACTATATATACTCCTCAAAAACACAATTAAATAATCCAGCTATTTCCACACCAGCCAAAGAAATCTGGGAAAAGATTAAAGCAAACTCAGCAACAGCCACTCAAAAATGTTTCCCAAGGCACAGCCAACAAAAACTTGTCAAAGCTCATAAGTTATGAACTAATTTGCACAGAGAGAGCTCTTTTGGCAGCAGGCAGGTCCCTGAGCTCCACAGCACCTTGAGCAGCCGCACACACGTGGAGACAGCCTCAGGATGGGGCAGCACAGCTCCCAGGAGCCTTGCCCAGGAGCCAGCACCAGCTCCGGGCTCAGGTGAGCCCTGTCAGTACTGGAGGCTGCTCTGATCCGTAAAAGAAAGAATTTTTTCTCATTTTTTTCAAGAGCTGCACTCCTCTCTTCCCTCTCAGGAGGAACAAATTCCTAGTTTCCATGCGTTCCCCATTATTTAGATATTTACCATTTCCCACCAAAAGTAACTCAAGCACAACGCACCCCTGCACAATCTCATAACCATGCCCTTCAAATATATCCTTTCAAGATCCCGGATAAGATTTCTCTCTCTCTCTCTCTCTCTGCTTCCTTTCTCTAATCTTCCTCCAGGATGGTCCAGCCCCCTGCCCCTTCCCACCACTTTACATTTGCAGGGCTCCCACGTGCAGGGCTGCTGCTGCCTCTCACCAAGGAAAGATCCTGCTGCAGCCTCAGGGACAGTGGCATGCAAAACCTGAGATGGCACTCCCACTCCCTCTGTGATCCCCTCTCCCCATTTCTTCTTTCCTCCATGAAAGAACTCTGGTGCTACTTAGAACTCTCTGTAAGCAGCAGATTTAAGTTTGGGGTTTGTTTCTTTTTCTTAATCCAGTCTTCTGTGTTAGGCACTTTGAGCCCTGCTGCCCTAAGCAGTGACAGTCAGCAACACAGACCTTTTGCCGGGAAAGGTGTTGGTTGGAACATCTGGGCACTCCCGACCTACTTCAGGCAGCTCTTTCAGAGCAGTTCAAACTAGAAGTTCCCCCACCCCCATCTAAAATACAAATTAGGCAAAAGAAAGCCTACTATTTAACTGACAGCTTAGCAAGTGGCCTTTCCTGCCCTGTGCGCTGCCATGTGGCAATTTGGAAATAATTAACAACGGTTTTCACACAGGGAAGGCTGAAGGGAGCTGCCAGGCAGTTTTCCACAGCATACCTGTGAGGCAGCACTGCTCACAGCCAGAGGAGCAGTGCTTCCTCCATCACCCGAGCTTCAGCCTCAGGACTGAAGAACTGGATTTGAGACTCCAGAGTAACTCAGAGGGGTTTGCTTCGGTCTGCCAGCTAGTTCCAAACCAGTGTCAAAACAAAATGTCAATACAGGAAGTTTATAGCAATTAATTTTTCAGTAATTGCATCCTGATTTTGTCACTATTGTGATCAATGGTGAAAGTCTCACCTTGGTGTGAAGAAAGCAACACGTACAGCAGTGAACATTTTACAGTACCCCACTAACTCTGTTCCCAGTTTCTCCACGACAGCTCTGTCCATGTACCTCTTCTGATCCACAACACACACAGCTGCTGCCTACAGTCAGGACTTCTCCAGGAGGAGACTGTGAATCTTGACACATGCCACTCAAAAGGCACAATGGTTCCTCACAGTGTAGCAGTCCCACAAGGACCCAAGATCAAACACTTTTTCTTCGTGACTCAACAGCATCTTTGGCCTGAAGAAAAGCAGCTCAGATTTGTTTCAGCACTCGTGCACATACCTTCTGTCCCTCCGTGGACTGCAGACAAGAGCATATCTGGAGTATGGACTGGATGTAGCACGAGGCATCTTGCCAATTACAAATTAATAAAATCCAGAAAAAGCAGCAGTGATCATTCCTTGGGAACACTTTCCTCTCATATGATGACAAAAGAAAGCCTGTATCAGGGGTATTATATATACCAATTAAATTCTTTAGCTAAAGCAAAAAATTATTATTTTAATGGAGGAAAAACTAGAACACTTGGTTAAAATGTTCTCATAGAAATGTTAATTACCACAGGCATTAAACAAATGGAAATCAAACCCTACCATTTGTTGGGCACTTTGAAAAGTTTTAATGCAGAAAATGTGCTGGAAAGAAACCTTTAATTTTTCCTCATGAATGAAAGCAAATCCCTGTAAATGAGGCTGCATCTATCATGCTGCTAATCAGTCAGCAGCCACAGATGTAACCCATCAATCCAAAGTGTTCCTGCACAAACTTTCCATAAAAGATAATGGAATTAATTTGGTTTGCTGGATACCAAACTGAAAAGGAAAGGAGCCTGCTCTGCTATTCCAGCTCGGAGCCCATCGTGCAGAGACAACGATGGTGCCAGGTGGAGCTAACAGAAGTCCCACTTGCACTGCCTTCCCCCCCAGGTTCATCCCTCACAGACCCCCAGAGGCTGGAAAGAATTGCCCAGGAGTGCAGAGCTGCTGTGTCATGCCCAGGTTTGGAATCTGAACTGTGCTGTGCCTCACTGGGGGGGCACGGGGCCTCAGGGTGATGGCACAGGTCAGGGTCCCACACCCCAGAACACACACATTCCCTGGGACCTTCTCTATCTCCTGTACCTGCACTTAGGCTGCCCAGGGAGATGCTGAGCTCCTGCAGCCTCGGGATGTGCCAGAGGGGATCAGATGGAGAGCGCTGGGAACCCTGCTCATCCTTCAGGAGATGCCAAGGCCAGGAATGCCACCCCACTCACTGCAGGCTGGAATCCAGACGTGTTCCAGAAGAGGTATCACAGCAGACGTCTGGTTCACTTCTTCAGTGGTGAGACCTGTTCTCTTACAGGCAGTAAATTTATTTAGAGCCAACCTGAAGTAGTTTTAGAGGCCATCATAAAATGAAATGAGTGATTGCTACAAGCAAAATATCTAGTATTAATTCTTGCTGAAAATTTTCAGCATAAACAGATAACGAAACATGTAAATACACACATTTCTTGCAAACCCTGGCTTCCTTTTGCTGTCTAAGGAAGGCGTACAACACTTCTGCCTGCAATAGATGTGGAATCCTGGATCTTGACTTCCTTCCTTTGGTATGGACCAGATCCAAATTGTCCAAGGGGTAACCTCAATTTGCAGAATAATTTCCTGGAGACAGGAGCACTGGTTTTTTCTGTTTCTGTGCAGAACCCCAAGCTGGCATACTCAGTGATAGTTTGCTGATGTCTGAATGCACTGAGATGGCTTCTGCCCTCAGATGCACGTGTGCAGTTCTTGTGCTCATAACAATTTGTGGTTCTGTACCATACTCTCTACAAACCAGAATGAGATTAGAAAAGCAACTCTTGTTCATTTTGTACATTATACATTACATTTTCTAATACCACAGAAAGTTAGTGTGATCTGCTGGGTAAATGTGCAACCCAGACTCCTGAATGTTTTAAGTTACTGTTCATCACCCAATACAAGTAAACCCATGATCACCTGCAACTACAGGTGGACTCCTGAAAATAGAAATCCCAGCAATCCAGATGATACCGCATTAACAGAAAATGCTGACTGAATGATTTTATATGTTACCTTACAGACATGCACATAATTTAAACAAGAACACTTCTTTTCCTTTAACATCATCTTGGTTTTGTTGAACACACTGACCAAACAGTAAATTCAATCTGATTTCATCACAGCAAACAATACTCCACCTAAAGTGGTCTTGACTGGTATGGACAATTTGTTTGGTGTTGGCACATTAAAATACATATTTATGTTTTGGTCAATGATCTTCTGGAAGGGAAGGAAACTACTTTATTTTCCAGCAGAGGAAATCCTGTAAGTGTAAAGGTAATCAATACAAGGGAAAATAAATTATTAGGACAACAGAAGAAGAATGAGGCTGTAGTCCCTCCTTCCACATTAGTTACGCACAGCCCAGCACATGACTGAGAAGGAAAATTAAGACGGAAAGTTACTAGCGTGAGAGATGAAATAAAGTCTCCCAAGAGCACCGACCATTTGGTATTTAAAACAATACAAGTAGAAGAAAAAGCCCCACCAAGGAAAGCAAAGGCAGTGCAATGGGAGGTATTTCCAGTCTCCTCCCACTCCCCTGCCAGCGCTCCCAGGAGCGCAGCCCCAAACCCGGCAGCAAGAGGCACCTGCAGAGAGCCTTCCTGTGGCACGGCCCTGCCTCACCCGCCGAGACTGAAACACTCTGGCAGCCCAGTCAGACGTGCACACCCAGCTGACTGAGCCGGAGGCTGGGACAGGCAAGGTTTCCACCAGATTGCAGTAATACGAAGTACATCAATTTTGTAGGCTCAATTCTGAAAGCAAGTGGCTGATACCATGGTCTTGGGTATCCAAAGGACAAAGAGCAAGAACAGAACAAAGAGGTCCGTGAGTTTAAATTCTCAGAAGATCAGGTGTTAAACAGGTGCAGTTTAACACCAGTTTTCTGGAAGTCACCTCACTGATGAGGTTCTCTGCAATCAGTGGAAGGGTGGGTAAGACTTCAGAGCACCATTAATATCCCTGGTAAGCTGTTTGGGATGGATGGATTGTCCCTTTGCTGTGAGCTTTACCATAGAATTCCAGACTGGTTTGGGCTGGAAAGGACCTTAAAGATCATCCAGTGCCATCCCCCGCCATGGGCAGGGACACCTCCCACTGTCCCAGGCTGCTCCAAGCCCCATCCAGCCTGGCCTTGGGCACTGCCAGGGACGGGAAGTCCACAACTATGCACCATACAGAGACTTGACATGATTATTTACCTTAGTTTGGGGTAGATAAAGCTGAAGAGCCTGTGATTTTCCACTTTGAAAAGAACTCTATGGGCAATATGAACAAAACTTATAGAATTGTAAGGAGCACAAATAAACTGGCGCTTCCTTCACCAAATGTGGACCACAATAGTGGCCAGGGAGGAGAAAGCAATCATTCATTCCCTTGGAGGTCAACTGGAAGAATCCCAGCAGAACCCTGAAAACAATGATGGATTCCATCATTTTAGCAGTTCCTGATCATCCATAAAAATGGAGAAGGAAAGTCGTGCAACTTTTCACAATTCTGCCAATCCTCTGTTTCACTTACAAGACAAACTTCTATGAAGGGTGCAAGACGTGCATCATGATGGAGATGTTCCTCTCAGTAACGTGAGGGTGGCCACATTACACATGGGCAGGGTAAGGACTGTCAGGATCTGGGTTTTCATTGTTTCCATGCTCTTCTCAGAGAGCCAAAGCTCCATAAATCAAACAAGGCAGGACTTTATTGCGTGGAGACACGATGAAGCCACAGGCCATCCATCCAATTATAAATGTAGTGCACTCTTGTTATACACAGGCCACTGTCAGTACACGCTGACCACGTCCCGTATTGACCACTGCCTCCCAAGGCCTGATAAAGGAGATTTCCCCTTTGGGATGTTTCATCAAGATAAGTATTCACCCTTAAAATACCTTTAAAGTACCTTTCCACATTACCTTCCAATCTGTCCTACCACCTCAGCCTAGAGGCACTGTTTTTCCTTCAGTAGAAGATTTTGAGTTGTTTATCTTGTTTACTTTACACAAATGCTATTCCTTTCTTACAGATGGATGTGATCTGCTGAAGACCTGGAACATTTTATCCCATAGCAAAACTCATTCGAAAGTACCATCTGTTCTTCCTGCAGGGGCAGAGCAATGCCAGAAACTGTTTAACATTCCATAAATTAAGACCATATAATGGATAGCTCATTGTTAAAGTGAAGCAAGGAATCGTTTGAAACCTGATGACAGACATTTTGCTGGGGTTTTGCCTTAAAAATAGTATCCAATGTATTATTTTTGGTTTGCTTAAAAAACTTCACATTTGACATAAAACAGCAAAGGTGGGTCACAATGAAACCTTAACATCTGGCTTCATCCCCACCTCCAGCAGGACCCTTTGGAATAACTTCAGGGAGAGAGAGGCTCGGGGTGGGCCACTGGGTTATAACAAACTCACTGCAACACCAAATTCTGTTCTCCTTTCCCCTGGCGTGTGTCTGTTGTATCTGCAGGACACACTTCCTAAGAGAACAGAATTCAATCTTCAAGTTTAAGAGCCATTAAAATAGGTCTTATTTTATAGATGTTACACTTTCTACGCTCACACACAGCTCCAGGCTCTGCCTTTCACTTACTGCTAAGAAACCCCAGCCAGCAATGGACTGCCATTTGCTATTCCTTTCTACACCCCAATGCCGAGACATTGAATCAATAAAAACGCTGGACATAAAGCCCTGCTATGAGCTTGTATCATCTGAGTCAACACTAAAACAGCCTTCATTTGCCATGCATACAAGAAAACCACAGAATAAAGAGGGGGGGAAAAAAAACAGATCGACAGCAAAAAAACCAAAACACACACAGAAGAAATCAATAGTGCTTAACTGGAAAAAAATGGCACTGTAGAATCGTGCCCCAGGAGTGGGACACAGTGGCCCCGTGCCCGGTTCCCGGGATCTCCCGGGGCCAGGCAGCGCTCCGGGACGCGCAGCCCCTGTCCCCTGCCACCCGCAGGCTGTGGGCTCCAGCAAATCCATGCTACTCACTCTCCGTGGAGCAGGAACCCACCCCAGACCATCCCGGTGACACAAACCCGCACACGACACTTGCACGCTCCCAGGGGTAGCGGCGATCATCTCAAAACTCAGTCATTTCAGCCCAGAAAGTCGTCATTTCTGACCCTGTCTCTAAGTGTATATAATTATTACCATCTCTTTGGGAAGCTCTCACACTGCTATAATAAAATCTGCAGAAGCAAAGCTCTTTTAGCCCAGCCATTCCTAATCCCAGAGACAATGCCTATATTTTTCCATCACTTCAGATCCTGGATGGTGGGGGAAGGGCAGGAGTGCGAGGAGACGGGGAAATGCAACTTGAGAAGGGGTAAGTGTGTCAAAATCTAAATTACTGGGAGATATTTTGCTGCACAATCCTCCTTTATGCCCGTGCAGCTCGGTTCATATGGCTCACATTCAGCCTGTCACAGTGAATCATTGCTACTCCTTGACTTACATTAACAAAAACAAACCTAACTTTCGCTCCAGCCTGTGAGGTAAAACTTTGAATTCCCAGTCAAAAGGCCAGAAGTGGGATTAAAAATAATTGTTTTTGTAAGAAGCTCACTTTGAGGAGAAAACAGGAAAAAAAGCCCGTGAAGATCTGACTAATAGCACAAACACATGTGTTGCTTGTGGAGCATTTTGCAAAAAAGCAAAAAGCTTTGTCCACGAGCAGCAAAGACCCAGCTTCAGCAGCCTTAACTAACAAAGCAAACCCGCCCCTCTCTACTTAAGTCTTTAAACTGCATCAAACTGGAAGTATTTAACAACAGCTTTAGAGCCCAAAGAACAGTTAAAAAGTAAATCTGGAAAACAAAGTACAAAAATCAAAGTGAAACCCAGCCAGATACAATCTTTGCAACTAGCAGAACACAAGGCACAAAGCAAAGCCAGCGCTCAAACAAAGTTATTTTACACTTCTCCCAGCAAATCTGCAACAAATGTCCAGTTAGGAAAGATTTCTGCTGACCTGTGTATGAGCAGCAATGCAGATGTGGCGAGTTCTCCTGTCACCTTTTGTTCCCAGCCATGTCAGCTGTGCTCTGCTCCAAGTGCTGCTCACACTCCCAAATCCCCTTTTCCAGCCCTATCTGAGGAACTGCCCAGATTTTGTAGTGTAATCTGAGCAGGGAAGTACCATGTGCCTATGATATGGTTAATTCACTTTTTACCCCCTGCAATGCTCAAGGAAGCTGCTTCACATTTCAAAGCTGAGCCTAGGGCTGCCTGACCCAGGTACAGCCAGGGCAGTGCTGGGGCTGCCTCCTCCACCCCAATGGGGCCCTAAAACAGCTCGTTTTCCCCTATCAGACCCCAGGGGGGATTCAGGGGGCTGCCCACTTCCCCTGGGTGCCTGGTGCAGAAGGGACCGCAGCCCCAACACAGAGGGGCCAGCTCTCCTTGCTGAGGGCCACCACCATCCCCATGGCCAAAGCCAAGGTTCTTCCCCGAGGTAGCTCTGGTGAGGCCCCTCAAGACCCAGCAAAGCCCTGGGCATCTGGTCTGGGATCTTTGGTGATGAAGATGTTACGCAAGTTGGGCTGGAAGAGTCCCATCCCTTCCTCTCCAGTGTTGCCATCGGCTAAGTGATTAACAGCCTCCAAAAATCCAAGCCTCTGAACTTTGTCAATTAACTGCTCTGTTAATATTCTCCTATTGTTACTGATCTAGTTCTGGTTTGAATTTGCAGTTACCATCACACTTGACAAGAACACTGCACTTGAGAGAAGAAGGAAACGCCTCTTCTCCCCAAATTCTGCACAGGGGAGAGTTAAACCTGTTGTGAAGCTGCCAAGGACGAATGCACCAGAGAAGGTGCAGAGGAGAAGAGGGAGAATAGTCCTCAAATCCTGTCACTCCTGCTCGTCCAGCCCCACATTCAGGTCCTGAACGCTGTGCACCAAACCCAGGTGGTAACAACCAGCACCAGCCTGGTACAGGCGTTTCCTGAGTGTTTGGTCCTGAACAGGGTAAAGTGCAACTGACGATGGTTGTGCTATTCCCCAACTTTTGTGAAAGCAAATTCCATGTAATCCCAATGTCAACATTGTCAGTGACCCTATCACTGCTCAATGGAGTCAGGGAGGCTGAGGGAGCCCCGCTTGGCAAGGGGATGGGAGGTCTCTGTTACTTTCTCCCACAGCCCTGGGCAGATGGGGGAGCAGACAGAGCTGCTTTCCAACAGCCAAGAGAGGGCCCCTAAAGGAGATTACAGGGAAGAAACAGTCAGGGATCTTGGAGAAGGAAAGATGCAAGACAAAAAGATGGTAGAAAACAGAAAACCTTTGGGGGAACTTTTAACTCTTGGCCGGAAGGCAGCAAAGCAATTTCACGTAAGGAACCTGCTTTTTAAATTCTTGCCCTGGTATTTAACACCTACAAATACCTTGTGTGGGATTTCTAACAACTGCGTTCTGCATCTTTGAGCCTTCCTGTCTTCAAACTCTTGACCTTCATTCTAAAGCAAAGGTGAGAGGTCTATCTTCCCTGTTGCATAATTTACTAAATTATTGAAATTAGCATGTGGGTAAGGTAAAACCTGGAATAATGTAATGGACTATTGCAGAGAAAAATATATATCCTTCAAGGATGAATTCAACATCTCAGCTCAGAAATTTGATCTTGATCGGTTATAATGACAATTGCTTACAAAAAAAAGGAACAAAAAGGAAGTGAGGTGACCTCAAAGGTTAGGAATGGAGGCCAACAGTCGTCTCTGTTGACGGCTGTGTTTATATCACAGAATCATGGAATGGTTTGAGTTGGAAGAGACCTTAAAGCTCATTTAGTTCCACCCCCTGCCATGGGCAGGGACACCTTCCACTGTCCCAGGCTGCTCCCAGCCCCAATGTCCAGCCTGGCCTTGGGCACTGCCAGGGATTCAGGGGCAGCCACAGCTGCTCTGGGCACCCTGTGCCAGGGCCATGCTGTAAGGAATCCACAACTTGCACCGGTGCCAGCCCCAGGCACCACCTCCACGGCACTGCATGGTCCTCACCCCATCACCTTGGCAGTCCCCTATCCCTGACTCGTGTGGGTGACCGCTGATTTCTGTGTCCCCCAAGCCCTCCAGGTGAGGCCAGGCAGGGGCTGCACAGCCAGGGCAGGGCACAGCTCCCTACAGGGAGCCAGCTCTCCGCTGCTTGATTTCATCAGCCCGTAGAACAGGCTATAATTTGCTGAAATGATGATTAATCAAATCTTATTTTTCCTCTAAGGCAGCTAATGGACAGCCAGTTAAGCGTCTCAGTAATTCTGAAATAACAAAGGAATACTCATGGAGTGACAAGTACCAGCTGTTTAACAGCGCAGGCCTGGCAGTGGCAGCCAGCCTGGCTGAGAGGGCAGGAGGTGTGTGACCACCAAGCCCTTTCACCCACACCATCCCAAAGCCACCAGCGGCAGCCAGCCTGGCTGAGGGGGCAGGAGGTGTGTGACCACCAAGCCCTTTCACCCACACCATCCCAAAGCCACCAGCGGCAGCCAGCCTGGCTGAGGGGGCAGGAGGTGTGTGACCACCAAGCCCTTTCACCCACGCCATCCCAAAGCCACCTTTTTCTTCTTCCCCACTTCAAATCACCACCATCACCCCATCCCCACTGCTCGCTCCCAGGACTTTGTGCCCACTGGTGTGGGGGGCCAGGGAGCCCTTGTAGGGCCAGGGGATGGGGTGCCCAGGGGCCAGGGGATGGGGTGCCTGGGGGATGGGGTGCCCAGGGGACCCCCAGAACCCCCCCATCAAGCTGGAGGAGCTGGGCACCCAGGGCCTGCCAGTTCCATCAAGCAGCCACCCTCTGTCCCGTGGCTCCGTTCACATCCTTTCCAGACTCCAAGCAAATCCACGACTGCTTTGTTGTGACCAAATAAATCAGGGTAAGATTAAGATACATAAACACAACTTAGCGCAGTGCCCGAAAAGCAAGGAATGACATTTTTATAAGAATCCATAATCTTGTTTTTTGAAGTATTTCTTCAGTGGGAATTGTGTTGGAGCAAAGAATGCAAAACCTAGTAGCTTCCAAGAGGGGGTCATGTGAAATTACTCTGTTTCAAGATTTTTCCAAATCACTAACATTTTGATTCTGAATGTATTTGTAAGAATCTGCCAAAAAAACATCAAACCAGTCGATTATTTTTTGCAGTTTGTAACTGTCTCCTTTTTTCCCAGGTCTTAAAAAATGTTTTTGTAGAGAACTTATGTCATTTCTGTAGAAACTTCTGCAATCCACAATGACATTGCATATTTTTTTCAAGTAAAAAGCAAGCCTCCCAATAAAGAACAAAGAACATCCTTTGTTTCAGACGAAGAATTTCAGGAGAAACCACAAAATGTTCAAGCAAAACATTAAACATTTGATTTTCCACCCATTTTGCCAACAGTCTAAGTTTTCCCATACTTCTAATATCAGTGTCAATAAGGAGGGGAGGGGACAGGAGGCAGGTCAGATGGATGACTACAACTTAAAAGCTGTTAATTAAATAAAGATGAAAACAGGATGTTTTGCAGAAAGCATTTTTCTTCTTTGACTTAGCTTTTCTTTTTAATGAGGAAACAAGACCCGCTTAATTCACCCATCAGGAAAAAACAGCATTGAGGAAAAACTGGAAGTTGTTACTCGTGTTATTACAGAAACCCTGGGCTCTGCTCCTGGGGACACCCAGCTCTGCAGCCACCCTCGTCACCAACACCAGTGTCTGTCGTGTCCTTTGTTCAGGCCCAAACATTACTGGGGGCAGATGTTATTTAGGCTCTCTAAACGAGTTTCAGAAAAGCAGGCTAAAAACCAAATGGCAACACTTCATTTTGAACCCAGTGGAGATTATTTGAAACACACACGTGCTTGCCTGACACGCTTCACTGCCTGTTTTCACAGAATGGTTTGGGCTGGAAGGGACCTAAACATCATCCAGATCCAACCCCGTTATGGAGTTCCAATTCCCAGTTAGTGGGAGTTTTCCCAGTGCAAAGACATCCCCCAGCTGTGGCAGCCCACGGGACTTGAGCTGCATGTTAGAGTGCCACAGTGCCCAGCACTGCCCAAACACACCACCAGCGCTGTCTATACCCTCAGAGACAAGCAACCCCCGACTACAGAAAGGTATCCAAGAATTAAATACATGAGCTGTCTGCTCTAGACAGATGCTTCATCTTCATGGCAAACATCATAAAGTGCTGATTTATATTTTAATCGATAAAGAAAGAGAGATTTTAGTAAATTTAAGCATACCCCAGTGAGTTTCCTTCTTGATTACCAGCATCTTACTTCAGTCTATTTAAATGCAGGAATAGAAGTGATGCACTCAAGTTAACCTGTTTGCCCAGACTGGAGAGACATTATTAAATGTTCTTGTTCTTTCACACATCCTAAATATTCAGACACTTGCAGCACCCCAGGGTATAGTGTGCTATGTCAACACCTTGAGAAGAATGCAAACATCTTAATAAAAGCGAGGAGAGATTGCTTATCGTGCACTCTTGTGTTAACATCTGCATTTTACAAAAGCTCTGAATTATTACACACACTTTCCACAGGACATTTCCTCCTGGATATGCAGGCAGCCATGCCAGGAACCAAACAGCATGTCAGAAAGCAGACTGCATTCTTGGTTTTGCTCTCAAGGCAAATGAACGTTTCAGAGCATTCTGCAGTTCCCCTGAGCAGAGCCATTTACTCCACTTACCAGCTCAGAACTGAGGGGTAAATCCCCCAAATCAATCTGCTCTGTATCACATCATATCCCTTCCAAGTGGCCATCCAAGTTTTCTACATTAATCATACCCAAGATCATACTTTCAGGATCATCAGGCTGGATGTTGTATTGATTTGTGTGACAGAGCTCCATGCATGAGGCAGATTAGATTAGGAGAACGTGACATGCCACCAAATGTAAGTGTTCTGGTTCTGAGAACTGAGTAAATAAAAAGTTAGCCTCCACAGAGCTGGCACAGCAGCTCAATCCAAGGAGTTCTCTTCACTAATGACCCTGTGGGCTGTGGCAGCCTGGTGGCAGTCCCTGCCCTGGGCTGTGCTGCTGAGGTGTCCCCAGCAGCCTGTCCTCACACCAGCCCAGCTCCTTCAGGTGGGGATGGTGGAGCAGCATCAGTCCCCCCCATTCACTTCAGGAAAGAAAGAGACAAACCCAAAAGCCAGCAGGATTATCTTCAATAGTCTCATTAGAGTCTTGAGATAATCCCCTTGGCTTTGTCTAAAGCAAATTAGGAAGTGCTGGTGGGAACTGTGCAGAGGCAGGGACCAGCATGGCCCAGAGCAGGGGAGGGCTGGCAGTGGTCAGTGGGGTCAGATATCTGCACAAGCTGCCCACCCTTGACCCCGGGCTCAGGAGGTTTCAGGAGGTGCACACCAGGTCCAGCAACTCTGCCCAGTAGAGCTGCTGCCCCTTCTCTGCCAGCTCCACTGAGAGTCAGCAATACACTTAGCAAAGCAAAACTAGATTAAAAATGAAACAAAATTGGGTTTTGCTATCAAAACTAAAACCTGGCAGCCTGTTCCCATGCAAACTCCTTCACAAGTGATACATTTGTGGAGGACAGCTGGAATAAATCCAGGACATTTAATGACATGCTAAAAGCAAACCTTGAACAAACAACTTTAAATCATTTGAAATACTACTGTGAATAGATGAAACTTTGCAGTGCTCACATGTTACAATAATTAATCATTTCTAAACAGTGGAGTTTAATTATTTAAAAAAAAATCATTTGCAGAAGTGGGGTTTTTTCCCCCCATTCCAGACATATATTTAAAGTAGCACTCTCCTGTGAAAAGGTTTCACTCCAGAGTTTTAAATGTACTCTCTCATTCTGATCTGATTCATGACACCAGCAAAAGAGCTTTTCCAGCTTTCACCCTAATTTTTTTTATAAGTAACCTTGCCTCCAAAGCCCAGAGTACAGCACAGAAAAGCAACAGTCCTAGCAGCTGTTTCTATGAAACACTCCAAATGTGATTGTCACAGAAACTCAGACAACAAATTGCCTCGTAATTTAAACAGGAATTCAGATCCCACAGGCATCCCCTAAACCTCTGTCCATGCATATCCAGCATCAGCCTCAATGGCTCACAAATGCTCAGGTCGAAGAACAGGTCTGTGCTCCCCTGGTAAAAGAGCTGTTCAGTGGGAACCTCGCAGATGCCCTGAAGGATTCCAGCCGCCCCCACCCACGAGCACCAGCGACCTGGGGAACCTGCCAGAAGGAACAGCTCCGAGCTGGGGGACAGGTACCAACCTGAGGTGATTTAGGACAGCACAAACAGGGCGTAAGGGGCACATCTTAAGCTGCTCCTGGCCAAATGGCCCAGCTCTCACTAAGTGCAGCCTGGGGGACACACAGACGGTGTCTCCTGGCCGTGGCTACGGCGGCAGCTGGCTGAGGACCAGCAGCTGGCTGGTAGTCCCCCACCGCACGTCTGGCAGCGGGGACAGAGGGAACATTCACTCTGCTAGTGCAGACTCAGCTAATTTAAGTCAAAAACAAAGGTGGCTTGAGCTAACCTGGCTGGATTTGCAGTGAGGTGGATTAAGAACACCCATAAGACCCCTTCTGCCAGCTCTGGTGGGGATATAATCTTCGCTGGTTGTATTTTCTATTTCCAAAATGTCATGTATGCCTGTCCCAGGAATTGCTTTCTCTCTCTCCCTCCACCACCAGTCTAGACAAAACTGCATTAAGATCCCTTCTTGACTTACGTGTACAGGTGTAAGGGGTTAGCAGTTACTAAAAGGTTTTGTGGATACAGGAAAAAATGAGCTCCTTGTCTCCAAGGTGTCCTCAGTGAATAGAGTCAGGAGCAAAAACCAGAACTAAACTAAAAGAAGTTTCATGCCAAGGATCACCAAAAAAA
>VZTI01000622.1:0-32995 GCA_013397865.1 Struthidea cinerea | reverse complement strand
ACAATGGGATGGGCTGTGTGGGGAGGCTCACGGGGAGCGGAGCTGCCCGCAGACGAGCTCCTGGGGACCGCAGCCGCCAAGAAAAAAGGAAAAGCCGGGGGTGAGAGGTGAGCGCCGCGCCTGCCCTGGGGCTAAGCGCCTCACCTCCGGCTCTGCCCAGGTTAACCCCGCTCTGTCGGCCAAAGGTGGCTTCGGAATTGTACTATAAGAAGGGCTTTTCAAAATCTATTTTTGTCACGCAGATGCTTGCTGAGATCTGAGGAGCCCCGAACTCACCTCGCCCTCAGGGAAGCATTTGGTGATCGGATCCCGGTCTGTTCATCGAGAGGGTCCGGTTGTCGCAGGACAATAGCGACTGTTTGTAGAAACCCAGCCCGGGATAAATTAGAGACAAGTCCCTGGGACGAACGAAGTCCCTGCAACAAACACTATGTCATCGGGAAAGCATCCCTGCTCGGAGGGTCCCAGGAATAACCCGGGTGTGCTCCCTGCCAGACAGTGGGCTGCGCTTGTGAGCTCGGGGCTCAGTCAGAGGGAGCCTCTCGTCCTGCATCGGGAGCCATGGGACCTCTCTTTGGGCACCAGGCTCCGCTTCCCCCTGCACTTCTGTCCCCACAGGACAGGCTGTTTCCAGCCTGGCCGTGAGGCCAGCCCTGAAGCTCTGTCCCTGGGGCAGGCAGCACTGAGACACACAGCTGGGATGTTCTCACACTGCAGAGCTCCTCCATCTTCTCAGGCACTTGGCTATGGGCAGAAGAGACCCTTTTTGGTGCCCGCTGGAGCTGTTGGCAAGACAGCTCTGCCCAAGCCTGCAGGGAAGAAGGACAGGAGCATGGCAGTGTCCCACCAAGGCCACCTGTCCAGCCCGCAGCCGCACAGCTCTGCGGCACCAGCCGGCCCCGGTCCGGGCCGTGGGGACAGCTGCCAGCAGCTGGTGGAGGCACCGGGGCATCCACGGCCCGGCTGCCAGCTTCGCCACTCCCAACAACCAAGGGGTGCAGCAGAATCCACTGCTACAGTCAGAGCTGCTAGCTCCCTACAGTGCTTGGTCAGCTTCCTCCTCCTTCTCTTCCTCACCGCAAACCCAGCCTGGCCCAACATATGACACTAAAAAGGCAACATTGGATGAAACTTTGGAGCTGGCCCTGGCTCTCAACTCCCATTCACAGGCAAGACTGAAGTCTGCACAGACAAAATGTGCATACAATTAGGGGAAAGTAGCAGGCTAAGAGTTTCCATTTCTGAAATTGGCCGTGTCTCCAGCACGGCCAATGCTTGGGAAAGTGGGACTGTCTTACTGTGTGATGCTGCAGTGGATGTGGGAAGGGTCCTGCCCATTGCTGCTGGGCACCCCGAGAGATGGACCGACTACACAGAATCATTGTGTAACTTCAGCCAGAGAGAAGAAGGCTGTTTACTTTGTAAGCAAACAGTCAACCCTCCCAGAATGCTCCTACACAGTCTTGAATTTCATCTGGAGAAAAAAAATGAAAGCATAGGAAGACCAGAGGACTCTGATTTCTCTCTGCCTCTGTGGAGATGACCCTGTGGTTTGACCCTTGAGGTTTGTTGGAGCACCTTAGCAGGGGAGAGGTGTGGGGAAGTTGTGTGCAGGGTCTCAGTCTTGGCCTTGCTTTCACTCAGTTTATCCAAGTAAAAAAATTACTCTGTTTCTGAGCCATATTTTTAACAACCTAAGATCACTTAAAATATTTTGCTTTGATTTCAAGTGACACTGAAGAACTAATGCATCCAGGATGAAATGAAGTGAGGCTGAATGGAAATATCCATCATTTCTGAATGAAAGAAAACTGACAGCATTGTCTGGGGACTGAAAGGATACAGCAGGTCGTGTGAGTCCACACAAAGACAGGGCAGCCATGCTCGTGGGTGGATAAGCGCATACCCACTCAGGGACTAGCATTGGAAAGCAAAACTCTTTGGAAGTCTGACTTCAGGAGAAAAGTTTGGACTTGAATTCAGCCCTTTTTTTGCATCTCCAGCACTCCTGAAGCTCTGAGCTCTGCACTGTGCACCAAAGGGGAGAGGGTAGCACTGCCTCCTTCCAAGAGACAGGCAGAGAACCAGAGCACAGAGAAGACTCTGGACATGGGGTGGTTAATCCTCAACCCACTTAGAAACAACTTATTTTCCAAATAAAAGCCCCATAGAAGAGGAACCAACCCAGGAGAGAGAAGATGTGCCATTTTAAAATTCCAGAGTTGAGATTTTAAAAAAAACCAAGTCTCTAATGATTCCTAAGCAACAACTTCCTAATTGCAGACCAGTGGGAACGACACCACCAGTGTCCTCTGCGCCTGTAAATGGTAGGAACTCTTTTGCCACATCTCTTCCGTGACTCTCCCTTCCACACGGCTCTAGCATTCCCACTTTAAAGTGGTGCTACTCTGGTTGAACAGCCATGGGGCAGAGCAGACTCAGACTGAAATATTTGTTTGCGTGTCCTCATCCAACCACAGTTTTTCAGAATTTGGGAAGATGTCACAAAGCAACAGAAAACAATGCCTCCTTGGCCAAAGCCAGACCGCCCCACAGCACACCTTTCAGTGCAGCGTGTGGTTGAGAAACATAAGAAACGCAGAGCTCACGCAGAAAAAGCCTTCAGCAGATGTTGCTGCTTTAAAATACCAGAGTCACTATTCTAGCACATTTCCTACTAGAGGAAATAGACTAGCTCAACCCAAGCAAATCAGTTACAGTCTGTGTCTCCTCTGAGCCCATGGAGAAAAGCTCACACCATTCTGGGGATTTCTGATCACCAGGACTTGTAAAGGTTTGCTGGGAGCTGTGCAGTGGAACTCGTAAAGGGAAAAGTTAATCCAGCAGTTTAGGAGGGAAACAGCATCTCCCTTCCCTTATCTTCAGCCAATTTTTGTGCAGGTGTTTGGCCACATTCATTCTCTGCTTTACCCATTGAGTGCCCTGGGAGAAAATAAGGTCGTACATGTAAAACAGAGTAAAGCCTAATTCTTCAAGCCAGGAGCAAGTGTGCCTGACAGTGACTTGCCATTAATTTAATGTACTGGCAAGGCAAGAGCACTTATAAGCAGCATTTGATAAAGTATTCTTTCAGATTCTGACATTTTACTGCCAGTGCCTGAGAGATGCACCCAAATCTAACATCAAAAGGCTCTTCAAGGGAAATAGCAGGAAAATTATCTTTATCTTGGAACCTGATTTGAAACTGCTCCTGGTTCTCAAACTTTTTCACCACTAGTAATTGATGGAAATCAGCACTCTGATGGCAGCAAATGTCACCTCAGTGAGGAGCCTTCAGATGGCAAAGGCTGCAAAGACAGCCAGGGCGAGCTCTCCGTCTACCCCATGGCTGCAGAAACAGCCCCTCTGCCAGCACTGGTTACTTTCCCTTTTGTCACACGTAAAGCTCCCAAGAAACCCAAACCAGGCATGTCAAACACACTTCAGCTTGGACTGATGTCCAAACATGCAGCAGAGGCTCAGATCTGACACCAGTGTGCAGATCTGAGCAGGCAGAGTGGTGTTTTCCCCCGGTCACCCCTGCTGGTATCTCCCATTTCCTCCTGGCCATCCCAGTTCCTCTCACTGGATCCTCTCTACCTGAACTTTTTGAGAGCGGGGAAGTTGAAGATGCAACTGAAACAACAAGTTTCTTCTTAACTGTTTTCTCTTTCGAAACCGTTCAGCATTGACCTTGAAAGTTTTCAAAGAACAGAAGAAGCCCTAGTTCTTTCCGTGGTGGATGAGCTGACTAATGCAGACTGTCAAAACCCACCTCAGATTTGCTACAGCACGTTACATGCAGGTTGTAAACAAAACAAACATCCCAGATAAGAGTGACCGCCAGCAGGCTGCATCCCGAGAAGCCACCCTCAGAGTCACGATCTCCATTGTGATTCTGAAACATGCTCCTAATTTGGGAAGGATCAAGTACTGAAAAGCCATTTCAGCAGAACTTTACAAACATTTAAGGTTGCCAGCCAGGACCCAGAGCCCACGGGCTCTTTCTGTGTGGGCTCTTTTCATGTGGGTTTTTGCTGTGCTCCTCAGCAGGATCCTCTGTGGGTGCAGAGATCTGCCAGCACTGCACCCGGCCGTGCTGGCTACGGAGGGGCTGGGACACGGAGAGACTCCGGTGGGAAAGCCAGAGGGGATACAGAGAGGAGGAAGACAGCAAGCAGGGGGAAGTCTAGAAGTTTGTAGAGGTATCATTCTGGGCCTGGATATTCCCACCTAGATTCCAGCTGCAAGTTCAGCTCCCCTGTAACACGCTCCATTACCCACCCAAAATGAGTGGATTGTGTTTTCATCCCTGAAGTGAGGTATGATTTCCATCTGCTATTTCTGCATTTCTTTGCACGAGAAGTCTCATCTCCCAAGCTCTGCTTTGCTGTCTGGAGTTAGCTGCTGCCTTTGCCCACTCACTGAACTACCAGAGAATTGCCACAAACATCAGCCCTTCAAAACCACTTGAATCATAACCAGGACCAGCTCTGTCTCATCCCAGTGCTCACAAACACAGAGGGGAAACACTGCTGGAGCCTCCCACAGCTCCCTGCTGTCCAGCAGCATCTCAGATCCCAGCAGCACTTCACACCACCTTGTTAACAGAGGCGGTTGCTTTGCCTCACCCACTCCAACACTGGGCACCGCTCCGTCCTCACACACGAGCTTGTCCTAACCAGCACCTGAGTGCTCGTGAGGAGCCTGCTGTAAGCCCAGCCAGGCGACACACGGGACAAAGGAGGGACTGTCACTGCTGATGAGAGGTTTCCAGCTCAGCCCACACAGGCAGAGACCTGCTGCCAGTGAGTGTGGGTCGTTGGCAAGCTGGAAGGTACAGCAAGGTCCCATGTGACAAAGGAGTGCATAAACCCTTATAATTACTCGTCACAGATCATTGTTTTCCTCTGGTGAACGGCTTAAATAAAAACGTTTGCACTGAGGCCAAGAATGCAGGGTCTGAGCCCGAGTAACATCCTGTGATGGTAATAAATACCTACTACACAAATAAACCACCAGAATGGCTGTTTCCCCAGATGTCACAAAGCTACCCCGTGCACAAGCTGCTCTTTGATGCTGCCTGCTATCCCAGCCGCAGGCTCACAGCACCTCTTCCCCAGAAAACCAGCCTTCTGTTAAAATAAACCAATTGGGACAGAAACTAAAGCACTGTTACTGAATATGCAGTTACTGTCATTGCTACTGCCTCGCTTCTTTTAAAATGCAGACAATCCAAAGCAGAAAGTAAAACTGTGTTTCAGCTGCTGTGGAAAACGGGTAACAGTCACCAAGTGCTGGCAGACCAGCTCTCTGCTCCAGCCAGAAGGAAGGCCTCACATTAGAGGCTTTGCAAATTGGGTAAGGTGTGCAGCTAATAAAAACTCGAACCAGCCTGGAAACCCGATGATTAAATCTTGGAAAGCTGAAGGCCATGTGAGCTGGTTAGCTCTGACTTCTGCCATGATGGGTCTCTAACAACATGTGAAAGTTATCATCTCACGAGGCAAACATCCCTGTTGTTGGGCAGCACAGACACACAGCCAGCCAAGTTCTGAACAAAACCAGCTCAGGAGCCCCACAGGGACTATTTGGACATCTCATCCTGCACAAATATACCCAGTTCACACAAAATCATCTCAGTTCAAAGTTTAAAATGACTCCTAATGTTACCTGCTCTGGAAAACCCCACTGCGATGCTTCATTTTCTTTTTTTCCACCGTAGCTGAAACTGCAGCATTGGGGCTGGATCCATGCAGCAGGCATCCACATCCAGCACACACTTCCTTGCTGAATTTATAGATGCTGCTGTGCTGGAAAATAACAGGGCTGTAATACTACACAGCCCTGGCTCGTTCATGCTCAAAGGCCAACCCATGATTGCCTTGGACATGGCTCCCATCACCACTGAGGGGAATAGCTGACCCTATAAAACAGACAGCAACGCCCCTTTCACAGCTGTCTCCAGTTTCCCTCCTGAAATTTGGCTGGTGTTTACTTTGAGATTCAGAACACACATGTAAACTGTTTAGGGATATTCCTATATCCCTGTTTCTGGTTAAAAATGCCAGAGAGAATGAAAAATGTGGCCCATTAGTGTTACAACCATCAGAAGGAAAAAATAAATAAATAGAAAAAAACCCTGCAGTGAGGGTCTGGCCTGCGACAGCCCAGTCTGTTTCCCCAGCACGTTCCAGTTTCTGGGGAAGTGCTGCCCTGAAGAGGTTTTCAGCAGCAGTGGGCAGATCCCTGCTGCCCACAGCTCCCACTCCGGAGGGCTCCGGTCTAAGCCGTGAACATCTCTGGGAAAATGAAAGGGTCACAGAGGAAATTGTGTTTGTTTATTGTCGGGTTTTTGTTGTCCTTAAGGTGAGATCTGAAAACTGGGATGACCAAAGCACCGTGGTAGCTGCTCCTGAGGACAGACCCACTTCCCTGTGTCACCTGCAGGCTCTTGTGGAACTGTTCCACGTGGCCCCATGTCCTCGCACAGGGGTGAGGACGATGCTGGAGTCACAGCTGAGCCCTGTGCAAGCACTGCTCTCAGAGAAGGAAGGGGCATCCCATTTTACCCGAATTTAACCCACGGAGGAGAGGGGATGCGTGGCTGCCAAGGGCCCCAATGGCAGGAGGGTCTTCCCCCCACCCCAGCACCTCTGGGGCAGCCGTGTGGGGTCTGGGCAGCTCCAGCCATGGAGAAAGGGCCAAGGCAGGGCACAGCCTCGCGAGATGAAGGAGCTGTATTTCCAGCACCTGCTGTATAAAGTAAGAGCAGAGGGAGAGCACGGCCTGCCTGGGGCAGGGGCCAGGCGGGTTCCGCTCAGCCCCTCGGGGAGGCTGCGGCGCTGCTGGGCTCAGGGAGCACAGAAAGGTTAAAATGCCACAGGGCTGCGAGGAAAGAAGTGTCAGAAACAGCCCCCTGACACCCAGGAGAGAGGAGGGGCGAGGAGGGTGTTTTATGTTTTTGTTCCTGACCATCTCTGTTTTAATCAACAATCAATTTAACTGGTTTTCCCCCAAACTGCGGTGCTAATGCTTCTGTGACAGATCAGCACTACTCACAGAGAACCTGGAAAAGATACTATTTCCCTCTTCAGCATTACCTACATAAAGCAGCACAAAACATGTAGTTAGGAATTACCGCCAGAGCAGAAAGCCTGGTGACATTTGTGATGAGAGTGGCCACAGCTCCTCACGGTCCCAGACGAAGCCATCCCAGGGCCAGCACCCTCCATCCCACCCGAGGGGATGCCCTCCAGGTGTGGGGAAAGCCCTCCTCTACCTTACGGGGGAGCTGTGATGTTCAGTCAGTGCTTGGGACCAGCTCGGGGATCCTCCGGAGCCAAGGACAGGCACATTCCCATCCCTGCACCCAGGAACTGGTTTGCAGTGAGAAGTGTTCCAGCGGAACTTCCGCCGTCTCCGCAGGAGGCTCAGAAGGGCTACAGTTAACCTTGCTGCTGGTTAAGAATTTTTTTATTTTTTATTTTAATGAGATTTGTCTGTGTGCAATGCACTTTGCAGAAAGAGTGCGTGGGTTTGAGGAGTGGGAGAGAGCTGTGAATAGATCCAAGTCCTTCAGCAATTACCCACAGTCTGCTCGAGATGTAAATTCATCCTTTTAGCACTGAGATCTTTAGAATGTGTGGAGACCTGAGCTGATACTGGCTTTTTTTTTTTATTTTGTGTAGACCTTTATCTTCAAATAATAAACCAACACTTTGCCTTATGCAAGGCACTGAAGAGGGAGCAAAAATATCCTTTATCACCTACATTCTTGTTATGTGGCATCAACACAGCATTTAATAAAAAGCATCTTGATATAATAATAAAGTTTGTTTTCCAAACAAAACTGTCGTTTGCCTAGAGTAATGTAAATTTGCAGTTCTCCTTTACACTTCACAGACGATGAGAGAAAAAGATTTCAGGATCTCCCCAAAGGAGAGATTTAATTGTAAAACAAAGCACTAAGGATGACATTTAGCTGAGGCTGTAAAGGCTACAGTAATTAAAAAAGACTAAAACATATGGTGCACTTCATGAGGCTGGTTAATAGGAGCTCCCAAACGGAACCTTTTTGGTGCGTGAGAAGAAACAGGAAAATGCAGCTCCTCTCCTCTACCTCGACCGACGAAAAACGCCTTTGCTGTAGTCCTCGAGAAGCAGGAATGACACTCCCATCTCAATTCACTTCGTCTGGAGGAGAGGGATTTCCTTTCACCTGCTAAGCAAGACATGAGCGACTGTTGTGATCTATGAATGCATTTACAGTACGGTATGAGGGAAGGAAGCTGTCATTAGTGGTCAGGACTCGCCTGTGGCTGACGCCAGCTCGGGATAGTGCCACACTTCTCGGAGGAGTGTCTGATAAGCAACACTTACGTCACCCCTGGTGCACCCTGCCTAATCCCAAGTGCTGGGTCATGCTTCAGTGATTAGAGGAGCACTGTGGACCACAAGGAACCCTTTGCAGCAGGCCCTCGACAGGCACCAAGCTGGAGATGTTGCAATGTGGTCAAATCCCAGAGCAGCAGAGATAGAAACAAAACAAACACAGACCACAACAACAACTTGTGTAATCAGATAATACCGAGAAGCTGGGAGCCAAGTCCCTGGCTGGTGCTAACCAGCACAGCTCTTTCTACACTCAATTTCTCCATTTTGGGCTCAGTTATCATTATTTCACAGCTTTAAAGCTCTACCTTACCACTTCAACATGCAGAAAGTCTTTCAACGCTGGGCTACCAGCCTGAGACCGTGTTTTGTGAAAATCTCTGTTTGGTTGAAACCCACAAAAGTCTTTTCCAAACATTTCCATCTTCTGCTGCTGTGGGTGCACACAGCTTGGCCGGGTGCAGGGTCTGTTTCCCTCATACTGCTGTCCAGCTGAGAGGGCACCAGCAGTTGAACTGAATCTGATGGTATTCCCAGCTTTTTGCCTTTCAGGAAGAGAGTCCAAAAGGAAGCCAGGGAAAAGGGTGTCTCCTTCCTTTCTGTTCCCTGAAAGGGCGGCCAGAAAAATAAGGATATCGGGAAAAGGCAAAAATACATATGTATGACAAGAAAAGCAGGCAAGCAAACACATCTGACTGCCCTTGAGCCAAACATTATTACTACCCTCAGCTTGCTCCTATAACCCAGGCATGTGGTAAATTGGAGAATCACGGAATGCGTGGGGTTGGAAGAGACCTCGAAGCCTGTGTGTTGGCCCCAAACTCACAGCTCAGCCACTAATCACAAGCAGCAGCACCCAGGAGCCCGTGCTGCCATACCCGTGCCCGGTGCAATGGCAGCCTCTCCGCAGGCAGAGGGGCTGCTCCACCCCACACAAACGCCGCAGGAGCTCCGTACTCTCAAAGCAGCACGTTCAGAGGGAAGGAGAGGAATTTTGGCACCTTTTCCCAGGAGGGAAGTCTGAAGCTCGTAGCCCTCTGCCAGCAGTGTGTACAGGACATAATTTGCCCAATTGAATTATGTCACTGGTGGAGAAAGGTGGGCTGGATCTTTCAGAGCTGCAGAGCAATAAACGTCAGCTCCAGCAGCAATAGAGAGCAAGTGAATTGCAGTGAACAGCCCAAACCTTTCACAAAGGATGGAAAATTCTCCCTGAGTTACACCTTTACTGAAAAATAATAGCAAGCTCATTAATGCTGGTGGTTTGTTTCTCTCTTCTTTTTTCTCTTCTTCTGTACAAGTAACATGGAAACAGAAGAAAGAGGATCATTTCTCTGATACTGAAGTGCTTTCTGACTGCAACTATTTCAGGATTTCCCAAACCCAACATCTGCAGTTTGATCCCAGGAGAAAAATGTGTGGTTTGCATTTTTAGGAAAAAAACCCCCTCGATCAGTTTGTGCAGATTTGCGTATAAATGGCTTTCAGGCTCAGCATCCATCACGATGGCAAGCCTGGTTTGTGACTCCCAACTGTCTGTGGTCTCCAGTAATCACAGCAGCCTCTAGGTATTCTCTCAAGTTGGGTTTGCTTCATTTGCGTGAGCTCAAAGGCAAAATGTGTTCTCTTCTAGCAGGCGCCTTACTTAGATGTGATTTACATACGGGGAAGAAGCGTGAGAAATATCAATATTTGCATTTTAAACATCATTTCAGGATGTCTGTCGTGGTTCATTCATCTGCTTTTTGGCTCTTCCGTGCATTTAGTTCCCTTTTATTTGACTGCACAAGCATATGGGTCTCATGAGCTCAATGACGCGCTTGTTTATCCTTCATCCCTGCTGGCACTTCCCAGCTGCGGGATGGGGGTGTCAGGTGAACTGTGATGATATTCAGAGTTATCCACGTCGTAGCCAACCTGACTGGCAGCTCACTGATCCCAAGGAAGTTGTAGGGGATGATCATCTTCGCTTTGCTCTTTCCAGGTCAGGTGTGGAAGCTTCCTGCCAGGCAGAGGCTTTGGAGAGGGAAGTGTTTACTGGAGGAGACTCAGGGCTCGCAGCCTCCAGGTTTTCACGTTCTGGGTGGGTTGTGTCGGGTCCAGTGAGGCACACAGAAACAAACATCCCTCCTGCTGGGTGAGACCACGGGTCCTGCTCCAGCTGGGACAAAACCCAGAGGGGAGGGAGGAGCACCCTCCCAGGTGCTGGGAGTCCCCAGCTTCACACAGGCATCCCATGGGCTGCTCGCTGCCCCAGGGGACACTGGGGTGTCACAGAAGTGTCCCCGGAGCCCAGGGCAACCCCCAGGGCAGTTACTCTGTAGGTCCCATGGCCACCTCTAGCTTTGGTTTAAGCTCCATGACAGTTTTCCCTTGGAGTCTCTGCAGGTTCCCTCATCCCCTCGGTGAGTTCCACAGGACCGTGCCTCTGACAGCGACAGAACAGCAGGTATTTTACCTCTTCCCTGAAGGAAAAAAGCTACATAAAGAGACACACATAAAATCATTAAATGACAGCCAGCTCCTGGGACACATTAAAAACTGTGTGCTTAGATATGTTCAACAGCCTTGGAGCCCGCAGAGGGAAGGTGGGAAAGGAAGAAGTGCTGCTTGGAAAAGCCACTGAGGAAACGAAGCAGCTGTCTTTGCTGAGGAAGTTCTGCCACAGCCATTTAAGTCTCCAGCCTGAGCCCACAAGCCCAGGAAACACGTGGGTAATTCACCACCTACCAAGGCAGAGAGTCAGAAAGTGTCCTGGGCTGGAAGGGACACACAACAAATGTCCAGTCCAGCTCCTGGCCAAGGACCCCCAAGATTCCCACCACGTGCCTGAGAGCATTGTCCAGACTCTCCTTGAACTCTGGCAGGCTCGGCAGCCTGGCTGGTGTGCCGAGCCTGCAGTCACAGCCACAGACCCGTGCGGCATTTGCAGGAACACTCTGACCAGATCTCATTTTTCACCCTAATCCAACTGATAAAAACAATCCAGCAGCTTTGACCTCCCATGTAAATTGTTTCCTTCACTGCTTCCATCGCTGTTGGTATTTCTCCTCTCACCTCTCGTGCAGCCTGGGTGATGATGGATCCAGAGGCAGGACCCTTCCAGCACCATCCTGCACTCCCGGTGCCCGCTGTCCCTCTGCTGCCTGACACCTGCTGTGGCTGCTGGCACAGGCTGCTTCTTCCTCAGAGCAAATCCCTGTGCTGGAAACAACGTGGAAGCACTGACACCCACCTGACATGCCAGAGACGAGAAAATTGTTGAAAACTGCAGCAACTGAATTTCCTGGCTCATCAAGTGGTGCTGAACAGCCTTCCCCCCACCTGCAGATTTTACACTGAAGTCTCTCACTTTATCTTCCTGCAGCTCCGTTGCTGCTGACAAGCTTTAACTGTGCAGCAGGTCGTAGTGATGGAGAGTTGGTTCAAAAGCTCCACAAACCCCCTGCCACTGACGCCTTCTAGCTTTTCACCTGCCCTCACTGTGCCTCCCAAATTCCACCTGGTAAACCACCAAAATTACCTTCTGATTTAAAGTCTGCTTTGTACATGATACACAAGAGCATCGTTTCCATAAAGATCAACTTTGCAGCATAAAGAGAAATAACACATGAGAAGGATTAAATAGAAAATTGGTTGTGTTTCAAGAAATCAGTGCCATGACAAAGAGCCATCAGCTCCCAAAAGCAGAGATACTGTTTCCTTTCAGATCTCTGCATACAGCCAGCAGGGATATCTATAATAAGTAATTGCACTAAAATCTATTTAAAAAAAAATAAAAAAAAGAAAAAAACCACTCTCCAAACTAAAGTCTTCTACATGCAAGGGCAAATGAAGATGATAAGTTTTTACAGCAAAATTCACTCTGCTGCAGCAGGAATGTCCCTGGGGCCCAGGGATTACAAAGCTTATCCAACCTGTCCTACTCCTCGCTCCCTCCTGCTTCTGCATCTCCCACACCAGAGGCTCCACCAGCGCTCAGGTGCTCGAGCTCACAGGAGTCTGCAGTCCCATGGGAACTGGGGAATGCTCAGAGACCCATTTCCATTTAGTCAGGCAGACAAAGCAGAATTCTGAGCACTTCCTCACAGGGGTGGCTGGGTTTGCATCCATCACTGCTTCCATCCTAAGCAGATCCCAGTGGCAGAAGCCTCCACTTTTCCCAGAGGCCCCATGGGAATACAGGCAGCTCCTGGCAGGCCACGTGTGCTGCAGACCTCCAGCCTCCCAGGCATTGCAGGTCATCTTTAGCTGATTTCCCCTCATTGCATACGTGGCCCTTGCCATTTTTGTTGCTTTCCATGTCCATCTAGGGCTGTAATTAAATAGGTATCTACCTACAAAGCATCTAAAAACTGCAGAAAGCCATGAAATATTACACAGTGCTGGCAGTGGGAATGCATGCTGAGCTCAGAGCAGCCTCTCCCTGGGGTCCCTTCTGTCATTTACCAATTCCACACTCCAACTTAATAGACGACCCTAAAGTGCAGGGGATAGCCTCACCCATCCAGAAAAATAACTGAATAAAGCAGTTGGCTGCTGACACGCTCCCAGCTCCTCTCAGCTCTGGAGTGTCATGCACAACTATCACAGGAGCTGGGACAGGAGCAGTAAAGCAGTGGGTAGCACCATTATGGACCAACATCGAGAAGAGAGGAAACGAGGCTCACTTGGCATTCTGTTTGTGCGTCTGGCGTGGCAGTAACAAATGCAGTGAAAGTGCCAGGGCAGCTCTAAGCCCGGAAAAGAGGAGAATCCCACTGGAGTGGCAGCAGCTAAAAGCCAGAGGTAATGACTCTGCATTCCCAAGGCCCTCCGTGCTGTGGCTGCGTTCTCTGCGAACTCAGGCTTGCAGGCAAACTCAGCAGTGGTTTCAGTTATAGATGGAATGCCAAAAAGAGCATTAAATTGGTCTGCTGTGACAAGAGAGGATCCTGCCTGGCAGTGAGGCAATGTGAGCACTAACAATGAGATGTTGCAGTTGGGGGCTGGTAAAACCTGCACATGTACAGCCTGCAGTGTGTAAGGAGAACCTGTGTGAGCACAGCCCGGCTCCCCTGCACCAGCAGCCCCACCTGGGGTTCCTCCCTCCCCTCCTGTGCTGGAGCTGCCTGGCCAAGGGCATTTGACATCATGCTGTACCCTGAGCAAGCTGTTCTGTGTCTCTTTAACGGACTACGGCCCAATATTAGGAAATGTTCCCTTAATATTTGGAGAATTAATGATGCATGAGTAATGCAGCAGCCTGATCCAAGAAATGTTCCAGGATACTCTCGTATTGTCAAGTTTTTCCAAACACCTAATTTCACGGATACCCACAGAATATTGGAAGGGACTGGTGCCCATCTGAGCAAGCAGTGGCTGTGACTGGAGCAGCCGAGGCCATCCCGGTCCCTGCCAGGCTCACCCAGAGCGTGAGAGAGGGGATCCTCTCCAGGCATCTGTAACACACACACTCCCTCCTGGGAGGCTGCACGGCTTCTGAAACTCACTCACACAAGTTATTTGCATTGCTTTAGAGTTTGCAAGGAAACTTTTCCCAGAGAGCTGTCCGCAGGCACATCGACACCGTCTCTGCAGCAGCATCCCCAGCACCAGCTGCCTGTGCAGTACAGCCCTGCCTGGGAATTTCCAGCCCCACTTGCTTCTGCTCTGTCAAACCACAGCATTCCTTTTAACTCCGACCCTCCTCCTAAGCAGAATTTCTCAGACTTGAAGAGGTTTTGGAACTCAAAAGATCATACGGGGTTACTTAATGAGTTGCATGTTTTGTCTTGCTTCTGCTGATTTTTGGTCAGATGACACTCACCAGTCTGCCCCACTCGCAGTGTCTGTCAGCTGGCTACCCTCCCCAAGGTGGTAATGTGGTTGTGGTACAGTGCAGGCAGCCTCCAGACAGCTGCAGGATTCTTCCCAGAAGGATGGCAGCAGGTATTTGAATTCTAGGGTCTGATGTGCTTTCTTGCTGAATTAACCAGAAAAGAAGAGCCATTACCTGCCAGGAGTCAGCACGCAGGCAGTCGATGACTGAACACTCCCCGGTTCATCTGCACCTCCCTTTCCCCTCACAACCATTACTGTGGTGTCAGTAATCACTGACGTCCTGTGCTGAGGACACCAGCAGTGACTGTATGAATTTGTACGCGTATTTCCAAAATAATGGGCAAATTCAGGCCCTTTCAGAAGTATTTGTGATTTTCTAAGGAGTTTTTCATGCAATACTTGCCCTGGCACTGCCCAGCCACGGTGGTAGAAGACACAAAGCTGGGGCTGCCCAGCACCTGATTCCATGGGGCCCATTGTGCACAGAGCCTTGGGTTCAGCTCCAGGCTCCTGTCAGTGACGGCTTTTTCCCAGTGCAGTTGCAGCTGGACACTGGGAAGCTGGCCTGGTGCAGCTTGATAATGCCCTGGAAATCCATAGGAAATGATAATGTATGTGCAGTTCACAGGGGGAATTTTTTCTTTTCTTTTTTTTTTTTTAAATTCACTGCTAAGACTACAACCCCAAATCCGGGATTGGAAAGGCAAACTGGATTTCTTCCTGGACATACCCTCATGTTCAAGCATCCAGGAAAATAACAGGTGCAGATGTGTTGCTGGTTTTCTATTGTTTAACCTCCATGCCTCTGTTGATACTATATTCTCATGGATAAAAACTAACTGCTTTTCTTCTCACTAATAGAAGGTAACTATGTCCAAATTAAGGTCTGTGAAGCCTCCAGACCTGCTGTCAGCCTCAACAGGCAGGGCTTTAAATAAACCTAAATATTTTTAATATGTGGGTTTTTTTCAGCAATGGAAACCAGAAACTATTTCACACAAAAATTCAGGTGATTATTAGAATTGCAGCATCACTGTTAATTATCCACAGTTCTTTAGAGAGACTGGATAAAAGGCAAAAGCTTTGACAGAGCAAAACCAAAGGCTTTGTTTGGTTCTCTCATTTCCGTGCTTTAGCCCCAGTCTCACTTTCCAGCCTCCACGCCACTCCCCAAGGATTTTATCTTGGAGGCTGATCTGAATTTTTGGTTTTTCTCTAATTCTACCCAAGTTCCTATAGGAAGTCTCTCAGACATTTATCACCCTAAGCCTCAGCCCTCTCTTCTCGACCCTTTCCAGGCTTTTAATGTATAAAATCCTCTTTCAAGCCCTTGCTGCTTAACAAAGGTAAATGCTGTGGCTCTGCTACCACCTACCCTATCCAACTGCCAGGCTGTCAGGGCAGTAAATACACAAATATTTTGCTTGGCAGTCCTGGCTGCAGTAAGAACATTGTTTTGTAAACTGAATTTAATGCCCAGAGAAATGAGTTCCTATTTATAATGCAATACACGGTATACAGGAATGTATGCTCAGATTTCTGTACCTGTTATGGAAAGAAAATTGCTACAAAAACCCATAAAAGCATTAAATCAATGTATGAGCTGGAGGCACTGCTCCTGTAAGATGAGGGACAGGCTGGTAGCTGCAGTTTGAATATATACATGTGAAAATCACACCTCATTTTATTCATAACTAAGGAGATGAGATTATCGGAATAGATCCCTGAAGTGCAAAACAAAATTACCCTTTTTCTACTGTAAGACAAAGATGACAAGTCAGTAAACAGTTGGGTTTTAAAGAGCTGTGCCAAAAAAATTGCTGAAGCTGCTGTTGTACCCTTGACAGACAGACACAACCATGTCAACATTTCCCAAAAATCCTTATGTGGTGTGAAAAATAAATGTGGTTTGTCCTGCTCCTGGAGAGCTACAGAGAAAATTGCTCCATCTCCATCCCAGAGCAGCTCGCCATGCTGTTGTGCAATGGAAAGACATTCCAGCACCCTGCAAACTTGGGACTGGATTTCACAGATGCTGGGGCTTTCCTTCATGGCTAATGCTGCAAGAAAGAGCACAGTCTGCTGTCAAAGCCTTGCTGGCTGCACAGCCCAGAGGCCTTTGCACAGGAGAGATGTGGTGCAGTGTTTGTTCTATCACACACACCCCCTTTCACCGTTCACTTGGGGGGTGAGCAGGAATTCCTGGCAGGCTGGCTGGGAGGGACCCTGCCGTGGGGACGCGATGATCGCGCTGCTCACCGTGTCCTCCGTGCACCCCGGGCAGCCAGAGGTGCCCCCTGTCACCGCCCTCCACATCTGTCCCCAGCATCCTGCTCCTGGTCCTGCTCCTGGTCCAGCTCCTGCTGGGACTGAGGCTCAAGGGCACAACCCTCCCCTCAGCCCACTGCTGTAAGGGTGTTTTGTGCCTCACTGCAAACACCAGGGGGTTTTCACAGGAGGCAGCAGTGGCCTTCCTGTCTGTCCTTTGGTGTAAGCAGTCACAAAGAGTCCAAAGGCCGATTTAGAGTGGAAGGCAGTTTGGCAAACAGAGTAACAACTCACATTAACAAACAAATAAATAAATAAATCCCAACACTTTTTCACTCGCCCATAAGTCTCCGTAACTTGTACTTGACCAGAATACTCACAGCTTCAATTAAGTCCAGGGCTGTCAGGTCTAGTTCTTATTTCCACGGAACCAGCTCTCTGCAAGATCTCAGAAAGCAGGCTGCTGCTTGGAGCAGGCTGGAGAGGAGAGGTGGTTGTAAGGCAGAGAACAGGCTGTGGCAGCCTGTTGTAAGGCAGAGAACAGGTTGTAAGGCAGAGAACAGGCTGTGGCATCCTGTTGTAAGGCAGAGAACAGGTTGTAAGGCAGAGAACAGGCTGTGGCAGCCTGTTGTAAGGCAGAGAGCAGGTTGTAAGGCAGAGAACAGGCTGTGGCAGTCATCGCTTCAGTGACCTCAGTCCCAGAGCTGCTGCTGCCATCCCACCAGAGCACTGTGCCATGTGCTGTGCTCCTCACCCTGACACTTCCACACCCAGCTGAGCAGTGCTGTTCTGGGACCCCTTCCAGCCCCCAGGAGAGTTCAGACTCTCCTTTCCCCCAAACAACCCCTCTCTTCCTGCTCCGTGCCCCTCAGCTGATTCCCTTCCAGCAGCACACATCCCCTCTGGCTGCAGGCAGGGAGCACATCCCCTTGATCTCCTGTTCCTGCTCCCAGGCTCCAGCCCTGTGGAGGGTGCTGGGACCTCGTCAGACCTGCAGCCTCTTGGCCTTCAGTTTTGCACCTCTTCTTCCTCACTGCTCAGCTCCTTAGAGAAATTCCGTATGGCCAACTCATCAAAACAAGCACTTTTAAATGTGTTTTGGCACTCAGGGCATTCAGCCTTATGTCCCCCTGCAAATCCTGGGCACATTCACCTCCCTGTCTTTTCCTTGCTGCAGCTGACCGCATGGTGTCCATCCTTGCGTGCTGGACTCCATTGTGGGCAGTGCTGGGACAACACGGCCACCACTGTCACCGCTGGCAGCTGAGGCGGCCCTGGAAATGATGAGAGTCTCCTTAGGCAGCCAGAGGAAATGCTCTGCGGCCGTAAATGATTTAATCCAACTCGTCTGAGGGTCTTTGAGCTTGGCTTTGCTCGTTTCTCCACGTGGTGTGTGGAGGAGTCCAGAGAAGTGTTACCATCCAGCTGGTTCTGGAGCCACAGAACATTCTGGAGGCAGGAGGGAGCGGAGGCTCTGCATACAGCACACTCTGAAACTCCCTTTATCACACTCACATTCCCCACCAGCAGCAGAGGCATTTCTGACACAGCAGTGGCCAACTGGCAGGCACACACAGAGATCAAAGGCTTTCCTGTGGTCCGTGACTCTCCAGCAGATCACTCTCCGCAGGTCAGGCCAGAGCTTTGTGCTGTGAATTGTGTGACCCCTGTGAACCTGCTGAATCAGGACCAAAGAAATGTTTGTCCCATCCTTGCATCTGTAAAGCCTACAAAGAGCACAGCTATTTTTCATTAATTGCTAAGTATTCCTCTTGGCAAGCCAGTTTGCCTCCCACTTTTATTCACTTGGAAAAAAAACCTATCAAGAGCCCTTTCAGTCCAGCACTACAATGGGCTGATAGTATACCCCTGGTTTGTCTTCCAGATTCCCATACTAACTATCAAATGTTGGCTCCTAACAACTAATCCAGCGTTTCATCTCGTGGAACTTCTGACTGGTTTTTGTCACAGCCTGATATGTCCATCTGTGAAGATGTTTCTAATACAAAATTTGCACTTCCTTTTTCCTTCGTGTCCTGCTAATTTGCCTTTTTGATTTATGTAATTAATTTTTTCTCACTAGTATTCACAAATTTTAAATATTTATTCCCTTTTAGTCATCCTTTAAGTATCCAGTTCGCCTTTAGTGAGAGCGGGAAGCAGCACAGCCATTGCCCTGTTGCTTGGGAAACTCATCCAAGAGTTATCATCATCATCAAATTAACATGTCAGCAAGGTCCTCTGGCAGGCAGTACCCAAAAATAACTGAGCATTGCAGCAGCCCCACAGCACATGTCTGAAATTCACCCCTCCACTCCTTCTCTTCTCAGGTGTGAAGAACTTCCCTTCTCCCAGCAACTGGAGTTTAAGTTTTGATTCTGATTTAGTAAATTTGGGAGAAACACTCCTATTTTAACTTATAAAAACCTTAGCAGAAAAACAAAAAAAAAAGAGTAATTGCATATCCTGAGCGCCCCATAAAGCACCCAGTAAACGTGGCCTCCCCAAGGTGAGCAGATTGGCAGAGCCGACTCTCAGCCCCTTCTGGGCAGCTGGCTGCTCTTTTCCCTGGTTTGTCAATCCCAGAAAAGGTCTTTTAAAAAGCAGTGACCCAGGATAAACTTGTAATTAGAAATGCTGTCTGTTTATGAAATGTTATTTGATATTCCTGAGACACAGACACAGAATACTCTCTTTTTTAAACACCCATTGATTTTGTCACTGACTTGAGCACTGGCCTAGCGATAGAATTTGTGCCTCAGATGTGATATTATATCAGGGTCCATTAGTAAGAGCAAAAACCTCTCCAGATTTTTCAAGACTGTTGTAAGCAGAATTTCTTCAGTACGTTCACTGAATTGATTGAAGCAGTCCAAGTTGGAAATAACAAGATACCACATAGAGCATAATTACATAGAGAACACATTAAAAATTTAATGCAAAACCAGCATCGCTACATAAGCCCAAACCAGCAGAGCAGTTTGTAAGAGCACACTGTGTACACGTGTTCCAGTCTAACCTGCAAATCTTGGGGGAGAAAAAGGCACAGGATGGTATTTCATCACTAGCCACTACCTTTGGGCAATATTCCATGTTCCTGTCAAGTTTTACATTAGATATATTGTACCTGGGGAATGAGAAAGATGTAAGAGAAAAATCTTCATGAGAAAAAAAAAAAAAAAGCTATGTACTTTCCTCTGAGTTAGGAGTTCAGGAAATGCCTTCAGGAGCTCCACTTCAGTTCTGCGATACAGTGCTGAAGTTCAGGCAGCCAACGCTCCACAGAGCCCCAAGTGGTGTTGGAGATGCCAAGACAGCTCTTACCAGGCAAGAGTGGATTTGGCCTTTCTGCTTTATTCTTTTTCCTCTTTTCCTTTCTGTTTTTCCCCTCACAGCCATGGGATCCTGTGCTCTTCAGCCGCTCTTGGCTGACCTACCCCAGCCCCAGGGCACGCAAGAGCTGCCCAGTGCACCATCCATCAGCCCCTTCTGCCTCCAGTGCAGCCCACGAGGGGCTGGCAGGAGCATGGGGCTGCCTTGGCAAGGAAGCACGGGGGAATCTCTTTATCTACTGATATCAGCAACCAGCTCCTGTGCAGCTTCTGACGAGCCCGACAAAGAGCCTGGGAGCTGAGGCTGGCTCCTGGCATGTCCAGCTGGACAGCAGGAATGAGCCAGAGGGGTACTTCACAGGGAGCCACTGCTGTTGCACTGTTCACCCTAATGATGAGAAGAAGGCCAAGAGGGGTTTCCCTGCAAGTTGTTTCGTGTGCTGGGCTTCTCAGAGGTGCCAGGGAGCTGCTGCAGCAACAAGACATCAGTGCACATGGATAAACCTTGGGATGAAACACAGAATCATGGAGTGGTTTGGGTGGGAAGGGACCTGAAAGCTCCTCTCATCCCACCCCTGCCATGGGCAGGGACACCTCCCACTATCCCAGGGTGCTCCAAGCCCTGTCCAACACTTCCAGGGATGATGCTCAGCTCCCCTCTGCTCCTGCTAACTATGGCTGTAAGACAAGGTTTGTTCTTTAATGGGACTGTTGCTTCTTTTCCATCATCTCCAACCAAGTTAAACTAATTGAACTGAATTTAGATGATACTGGAGGCATTACGGGTTTGGGTTGTTTTGTGGATGGTATCTGGCCCTTTCCTTTCTCACCTACCTCCACCATTGCATTGCAGTGCTAGGGAGGCTCAGCAGATCAGAGCTTTCACCCCCCTTCACTCTTTATCCACCTTTGAAGTGGTTGTGATGCTGCAGCTCTCCCCAGAACAAAGGCATTCTCATCCCCTGACACACTGCACTGCCAAGGAATTTTGTCTCCCAGACAGACTGCAAAGGGAAGAATCACCACAGACTACATGCAATTTATGGTTTCATTAATTCCTGCCACCAACCACACTAACGGGCATTTATCAGCAAGGAATGCATGATCAATTAGTCACAGGAAGAAAAACGAGGGAGTAGACTCTTGAAATGAAAAGGGGATTATTCCTGCTTAAACATCAAAATGATACTCGCTCCCCTTTGGATGATGAGGTGGAGAATTTATAGGAGATAATGTTAAATGCTCAAAGGTTTCCCACTTAATTGTGGGAAAAACGGTGGTGGGTGCTTTGTTGGGTGCTGGGAGACTGCTGCCAGTGTGGGACATTCTCCCAAGATTTAAGCAACGAGCATGAATTGCATTCAGCTCTTACTGCCAAGCAGTCATTAATCTGTACAGTTATTGGGGGAATTTCAGTGTAAGAGGATGATGAAGTGCAGCTCTGGGGCAGGCAGAGACAGCAGCACCAGCCCTCGTGTGTTTCCTACTGTCCCAAGTTGCCACAGCCTTCCCTCAGAAAAGGCTGTGCCCACGTGCTGCTGCTCTGAAGGCACTTCAGCGTGGCCCCACAGAGCCCAGTGCTTATTTCAGACCCCGCAGCCCATGCACACCCCGATGGCAGCGTCCCTCCCCTCTCACAGCCCCCTCTGTGTCCCAGCCAGAGCTGGGCTCCACACACACACGGCTGTTTATCCCAAAGGTTCTGGGGATTTCCGCAAATCAGACCCAGGGCACAGCGTTTCCAGGTTAAAAGATTATATCTATAAAAATGTTGATATGAGAGAAATATTCCCTGTGGATTTTTAAAGCATTTCAGAGTCTTTCCCTGAACTATGGTTTATATTGTTTTCTTAATGGAATGCAGCTGGCTTAATGAATAGAGAAGTCAAGAATAATGTATTCAGTGACTGATGGGGGGGAAGTATCCCAAATAATTTATTTCTATTCTATGACACTGATCTATTAATGCAGGCATTTATTAATAAGAAATATTCTCAACAATGATGGTGAAGATCAATCAAACACATGATTAGCAATTATTATTCCACCATTTCTAATTGAGAGGTAAAATGTCCTTTAGCTGTAGTTTCTACAGAAAGTGCCCAGTGAATTATTCAGGTAACAGCACCAGAAACAGTTCACATTTCAGAGGCAAAGGATGCATAAAGCAATATCAATTAAACCCATTCTGGCTAAAAATTGCAATATTTGCCTTGGGGTTTCCACTACTTTCTGGTTATTTTGCATTATTAATTTGGAGGAATGCTTACACAGAATACCAACAGGAATTTGACAGGAAATTAATGTAGAGACTCCCCCCAGAGATCTTAGATGTTGCTAAGCCCATTTTTCCTTACCCAGAGTTAATGAATAATCATCTCCTTGGCAATGGTTCCTGGAGTAGAGACTTGGACTTTGGTTCCTGTTAAATATAGAAAAATGAAAAGTGTCAGATAACGTCGGCATCGGGGGGATTCATCTAAAGCAACTGGGTGAGTAAATACCCTGCATGCGGTGAGTCATTGCTCCAAGCTGCTCCCATCACTGCCACAGCTAACTTCAGATTTAGGGAAGTCTTCTTTACAAAGAATGTTTATCCCTTTTCAGTCTAAAGATACTTTGATGTCTCCTTCACATCCAAAAGCAGCAGTCCCTCCTTCCTCAGTCCTACAACCAACTCCTAAGTCCAGGGATTTTCTTCATTTTTCCTCCTCAGGTTGCAGGACAACTTCTCTCATAGGTGCTTTTCTGGTATTTCATCACTTAATTTGTTGCCAGCACCAAGGTGAGGGCTGGAAGTTGTTTTCCTGCTGCTTTTGTGCTCAGGAGCAGCTGACCTCTGGGGCAAGCTCACAGGGAGATTTCCTGGAACAACCTGAAACCCTGAGCTGGAGCTTAACCTCCTTCAGAAAAATAGATTCAGCTGCCCCAGTCGCCGACGGCTGCGGAGCCCTCCTGGAGACAACACCCCCAGCCCTGGGGCTTCCCAGCTGGCTGGAGCTGGTCACACTCGGCCACCAGAGCCGGTCACACTCGGCCGTCGGAGCCGGTCACACTCGGCCGTCGGAGCCGGTCACACTCGGCCACCAGAGCTGGTCACACTCAGCCACCAGAGCCGGTCACACTCGGCCATTGGAGCCAGTCACACTCGGCCATTGGAGCCAGTCACACTCGGCCATTGGAGCCAGTCACACTCGGCCGTCGGAGCCGGTCACACTCGGCCGTCGGAGCCGTGCGTGGCCCCCGGCAGGACTGGGAGACCAGGAGGGAACTGGGACTGCAGTGGGAATCATAGAATCAGGGAATCACAGAGTGGTTTGGGCTGGAAGGGATCTTACAGACCATCCCAGTCTGCAGGGGAGCAGGGGACAGCAGAGCAAGGATGGCAAAGGCCAGCAGCGGGGAGTGAGTGCTCTGGCCCGAGCACACGCTGCCTTGTGGAGGATGGGGAAGAAACAAAGGGGTTTCCAAGTTCAGCCATCCCCCAAACACAGCTGTGTCTAAAGCCAGCCCTCTCATCAGGAGCAGCAAGGGCAAAACAAATCAACCCCTGCAGCCCACTGGGGACACTGTGGGCACTGCCCCGTATTTGATAAGCTCTTACTGACGTCATTAAGTCCAGGCTTCTGTTTGGAGAGTTTGGGCTCTTCCTCAAATAAAAACCCAAGTCAAACAAAAAGGTAAGTGTACAAAGGGATCTGGCTTATCCTGAGGTCTCTGGTGGGCACTGAAGACCTCAAAACATTTCAGAGGGTAGCTCTCCTCTGCCACACACGCAGGGAATCATCCTCTCTGCAATAGCTCCAGTAGGACTCTGAATCTGTGCTCTCAGGCTCCCTTGCAAATATCAGCAGGTTCAGAGCCCAAACGGTGGTTTTTGCAAGGACTGCAAGATGAAGCTGGCAGAGCTTGCCGAGATGCAGAGATAAATTCCAAATTAAAATGAATCCCTTGAGGCTGCTCCCACGTGTGACAGAGGGCACTGCTTAACAAGAGCCTGTCCATCCTCCCTGCAAGAACATTCATCACTGAAAGACCCCACGTTTCTGAAATAATCTGGGGAAAATCTTGGTCATGAAGCCACTCCACCAAAGCTGGGGTTTTCCAGGTGACATCAGCACACCTTCCAGGGTGGGCAGGAGCCTTCCTGTGCAGAGAACTGGCTCCCAGCCCGCTGAGAGAGGAGCACAGCTGAGCCTGGGGGGCATTTACTCCACAGCAAAGCTAAGATTTTGGCTGCAGCAGGTGGGTGAGCTGTGCTGAGTGAGGACCTGAATTAGAAGCCTCAGAGCGCTCAGAAAGTCCTCACAAGCAGGTACCTGCCAGTGTGGATGTGGATCGTTCCTCTTTGGTTCAGGTGCAAACAGGGCATTTTCAGTCTCATTTGCACCCTGTACTGGCTCCCTCAGGCCTTGCACAGCCCAAGGCAGCAAAGGAAGACTTGGAAAAAAGCATTAATTCCATAAAAGTGGTGTTGGGAAAGCAGGAGGCAGCAAAGCACTGGCGAAAGCATGCAGCGTATATGATGTAAAATTATTGTATTGTTCAATTGATATACTGCAAGATATTGTTCTAATGGTAGGAGGGAAAAGAAATAATAATCAGTTAACTCATTATTAATGTTCATTTTCTTTTCCAGTATTGCCAGCGGGCTGAGTTAATTATTAAGCATGACAGTTGGGCTTTAATATATCAGCTATAGATTCCAGTCACAGCAGTCTAGTTTAATAATTGGGTTTCCTTCTCCTTCATTTTGACTAATAGCATACTTATAGCAATCATTAAAATTCATCACAGCACAAAAATAAAACCATTTGAAACCTCACCAAAAATGGCAGGACAGCAGAGCTCTGCTTAGTATTTAGTGGAGAATTCAAAACAGCTTCTTGGAAAACATGGAACAGCTTCCCTGATAACTTTTCAACAGCCACAATGTGAACGTGGACATGCAGTGAAAGCCAAGAGTGCTTCAGGTGAGCCAAGGCAGTTTTGAATAGGCTGCTGTCACTAAAAAAAGTGCATTCAGACTTCACAGGAAATTCCCTCTAAAAAATGCAAATTCATATGTGGTTCTTCAGCTACAGGTAGTTCAGCCAAGCCATGGCAGGTTACCAGCACTGGCAGAAAGTTGTTTTAACACTGCATCATCAAACTGCGCTGGAGACTTCACAGTCTGCCTTGGAATGGCTGTAGGTGCCAAATGGACACAGCTTCTGCTGTGAGGAGCTTAAAATCCTCCTTGCTGATCTCGCAGACTCTTTAAAGACCAAGTTTAACTTCCAACACGAGCACGGCTCTGCATAAGTTCACTGAGCTCAAGTCCTACAGGCAACAAGGCACCCAGCAGAAATCCTGCACATTCCCACCGTGCCAGAGAGGAATGGGGCTTATTCCAGGACTGACAATTAGGCAAGGTTTTGAGGGGTGAGAGAATTAATTATAAAAATGTAGAATGAAAATAGAAAACTTGAGAAAAGTCTGGTGTTCACAGTTACAGGAGAAAGGACAGGACTGAGCTGCGTGCTCACCATCCCTTCCTCCAAGTGCACAAAGGGATGGGGCAGCCCCGCGGTGTGACGCAGGCACTGACACCACTGTAGACTTGGAATCTGCTCACAAGTGAAAGTAAAGACAGAATAATCACAGAATCCCAGACTGGTTTGGGTGGGAAGGGACCTGAAAGCCCATCCAGTGCCACCCCTGCCATGACAGAGTCACCTCCCACTGTCCCAGGCTGCTCCAAGCCCCAATGTCCAGCCTGGCCTTGGGCACTGCCAGGGATCCAGGGGCAGCCACAGCTGCTCTGGGAATCTGTGCCACGGCCTCCCCACCCTCCCAGGGAACAATTTCTTACCATCTGATCAAGGACTGGTTACACAGACTCCGTGACTGCCTCACTCTACAGCAGGCTGCAGTAAATGCCTGCTGAAACGAGACCCACAGAATCCATCACAGGTTCCTCCTGCACACACTGCCTGCTGGAGATGGCCCTCAAAACCAGTCCCACACTGCTCCTGCTGCCCAGGAGGAGCTGGGAAAGGGCTGTGCCCTGGCTGCAGCCTTGGCAAGAGCTCATCAAGAGCCATTGGTGTCACCACAGCCAAAGAGAAGGAACTGGGAGAGAATTTCCATTTGCCCTTTGAAGCTGAGAAGGGATCAGTTTGTGTATGAACAGCACTTCCTTCACACCTCCCCATATTATCTAAAAGTAGGAGGCTGAGTAATTAAGTAACCCTCTGATTAATAATTGAGAAAAACTAAAGACTGGAAAGAACCCAAAGGCTTCCCTCATGGGATCATGGGGTGATGTGCTGCTCTGGAACTGCAGATAAACCAGGCCACAACCACCCTCATCCTCTGGCCATTATTTAAGAGCCAGGAGGAAAAGACTTGAAGCAAGAAAACCCCAGTTTACTGGAAGTTTTGCTCTGATGCTCCTTTGGCACAGGAGCCCCAGGCTTTCCTGCAGGATGCTTTATCATTCCACAACCTGTTACAGCCGTGCTCAGCTGCTGCACAGCCCATCCATCGCTCAGCTGAGCAGGCTGAGCCCGGGAATACCAGAGAATATTATCAGAGCACTGGGAATGCTGCTCTAATTGTTGGTTTGCAGAGTTATCTGGATAAATGATCATCTGGGAAAAGAAACATGATGTATGTATAATTAATCTACTTAGAATTTGTTGTAAATTAATCATATTGAATATTAAAAATATTCCCTACTCTCATGTTAAACAAAATAATTCCTCGGTATTTTCATCTGATCTTACTAGAAATGATGAAGCTGGATTTTGCTATCCACCTCTCCTATTCTCACCTCTTGCACTGCCAGGAAAGTGCCAAATAGAGGAATTGCCAGCTCCCTGCAGCAAGGAGCTGATCTTCCAGGCCCTCTGACACACAGATGAGAGAGTCAAACCACCAGAGGTCTTTGGAGGCTAAAACCCTGTGTCTCTCGGGTGCTCACAGCAGCTGGTCCCAGGTAGGAGGTGAGATGACCCAAGGTCTGTGGAGGGTTTTAAATGCCACATATTTTGCTCGTGTGTCAAATCTGGGCTCTGTTTCCTATAAACTCCATAGGTGAGCTCACTAAAAATGGCACAGAGATCCCTGCAGATCAGGTAAGTGCAGATATCAGGTCAAAGACTGGGCTCTCTGACCTTGGAGATCTTTTCCAGCCTTCGTGATGCTGTGACTATTAACTGAAGCTGCTGGTTTGCTCATACTGCATTTGTGTCATAGTTTCTGACTCAGTCCCTTCAGAACATCATCTGATCAAGTACTGCTCTCCAGGCAGCTTCTCACACAGTAGTGGGATGGGCAATAGAAACCACACAATTTTTTATAAAGGCATATTTGTTCTTTTCTAGGACAATTTTGGAATCAAGTGCTGTAGCACAAACACGTTTTTTTCAGGTTTACAATAGCCTCTCATCTTTACTGGTTCTGCAAAGCAAACTGGGTGCTGAATGCCACCCACGCATGAACTAGTGACCAACTGGCCAAAACTCCTCTTTCTTGTCTCTGGCCAAGCTTTAGCCATGACTCTGCACACTCAGAAATCACAGAGTAATGGAAGATTTTATTCTCTTAACAGCAGTAATGCAAGGTCATTGCAGATAAAGTTTTACATTCTAATTAATACCTGGTCCCCAGGGATGCTCCAGACTTACCTGGCTGTTCAGGGGTGTCCCAGCTCCTTCAAACACGACTGCACCAGCCAGGGCATCTCATTTCATGGCCCAGGCAGCAGAAACTCACTGCTACACAGCTCTGATGCCAGTGGGCCACACTACAGAGCAAATAATCTCCTCTCCCTCTCCTCCTCGGCAGGGGATGGAGGAGGAGTTCTGCTTTGAACTCACCTGAAGCTGATCAATAGCTGCACCCACAAAATTGGTTTTAGTTGTCGCCCATCAGGACTAAGGAGAAGAATTTCTCAGGTGAAGGAGCTGCTGCCAATCATTGCCATGAGCTATTTCAGCTCCTGTCCTTGTCCCTTTCCCAGGTCTGCTGTGTGAGGAGCCATCTCCACAGTGCTGCCAGACACCCTGGGGCCAGCAGCCCCTTGCTGGAAGGGTCCCAGCCAGGTACTGCCAGCTCTGCCCGTGCTGGGGATGTCACCTCCTGTACACACACCTCATAAAAGCCTTATTAACCCCTGGCACTGGTGTGGGGTGTGTGCATTACTATCAAGTTATGTCACTGCTTCCATAATAAAGTTATTTCAGCGGGTTGTAAGTCAGGTATAAAACTCTCTTCAGGCTGAAACTTGGCGTGTGCACATGTGCAAACACACACCCCGAGCCTGATTTCTGGGAAGGGGAGAGTGGGGGACAGGTTCTGCATTACTTCTGGATTCTGCACTGGGGCAGAGGGTTTTCCATGGGGTATTTTCACGGGGAGAAGCTGCAGAGCTCTTGCAAGGCCAGCGGGGGAAGGCAGAGACTGCTGGAAGTGGGGGAAGCACAAACCCGCCCTTTAGTGCCACTGCAGCCGGCTCCTTTCCACCTCCCAGCTCCGGGAAAGGGGGAGGGTACCTTGTGTGCTCTTAGGGACGGTTAGGGGAGGGATACATGTTTTCCAAGCTCCGTCTGAAACTGGGAGGGTACGGGCACACTTTAGACCCCCCTGCGTTCCCTGCAGTGCAGCTTCGAAGGAGGAGTCCTTGGAACTTCCATCCTTTAAACAAGCTTTGCCTTGGCAGAGTTTGGGTGGCTCCTGTTACTGCAAACTGCAGAGGGAAAACATGTTGGCATTGCCAGGACTGTCCTGGGACACGACTGCAAAGGGTGCAGATCCCACTGCTCACGGAGGTCCTGCCTGCGGGGCCCTGCGAGCTCAGCACCGGGAGAAGAAATCGTGCCACGGGAAGCTGCATCCGACAGTGCTTGCAGAGGACATTTAGTGGGAAGAGGGGAGGAATTTTTAAAAAGCGTAAAGAAAAAGGGAGCCTCCTGCTGTCTCGTGAAAACTCACCCAGCCTGAACCAGCTCTGTTTGGGGCTTGAGCCTCCCAGCAGAGAGAGAGTGGGGCGCTGCTTGGTGTGACCACAGCATCCTTCAGATCATCTGCAGCTGCAGGTGTTTGTACGCTTGACCTTTTGTAATGAACAGTAAGGACATTTTCTTCATCCTTACTTCACAAGTCTATTAAGAAACACACCAAACTCAAGGCAGTCGTTTGCTGTGATGTTTTGTTCCCTGGATAACACAACACTCCACCTTTATGTCAGTGTTTCTCTGGCTTGCTGGGTCAAAATCCACGTCTGGCCCGAGGGAGGTGAGTCATTTCCCCGGGTGCTTCCACTCCTGCTGCAGCTGCAGCCCCAAGATCATCAACATATAGAAAGAAGAAATACCAGGAAAGAACTGTAATAACATATTACCATATAATCTGGTAATAGAAAAAGGGAGTGTGGCTGACAGGGTATTCTTATTTAATCTCATGCAACTGTATTTACTGGTATTAGTGGTTTGAGCATTGCCATCCATGCTCCCAACTAGAATTATCTGGTAACACCACGTGGACTCAGGAAAATGTAACAGTTCCATCTTTTCGGGGATCAGGCAGCACCAGGACCTCAGTGACTCTCACACAGCAGACCCGGAGCACGCACTTTGCTCCAGCTCCGCGCACAGGCTGATCCCAAGCTAAGAACTCCTGAAGGCTAAATTATTAGAAATATCATTACAACAGGACCTCTGATGGCTATCATGAGATAATCATCACACATCTGTATTTTTAAGACGCGGGGCACAGTCTGGTGCTGTCCAGTCCCCAGCGGCATGACCTCATAGCAGCACACCCCTGGAGCTGCGCTAGCGGAGCACTCTGTGCTGGGGAAGGAGGCATTGCTGGGCTGCGAGAACACGCAGTTGGCAGTTCGTGGCCGTGGTTTACACAAAGCTGTTTGTTCCTTGCAAACAGATTTATTATCCTTCAGCGAGAGGGACCCAGGAGACGCAGTGAGCAGCAGCAGAACAGAGAACGTCTTCGTGCAGAGAGGAGCGGGGGAAGGACGCGCCTTCCGGCACGGACAGAGTGCTCCCGTGGTGGCTTTTGAAATGAAGAGGTGTAGTGAATGTGCGGGGGTAAATAAGGCCAGGAAATCTTTTGCGGTATGAATGAACTCTCTGCTGTTTGCGTTGCAGAGGTTCCAGGGATGTTGCTCTGGAGCTGGGCTCCTGCTGGGCAAATAACGCTTCCCAAACGGAGGTGGTGCCACGTAATCAATCCCTGCGTCTGCTTGTCACTGTCGGGCTGTTCCTCAAAAGCTACAGCTTCCGCCGAATCCTCTGCCTTCTGAGCAGCAGCAGCGAGATTAAAATGGCCTTACCATTTAAATCAGCTGATTTGACTATTTCAACAACTGATTAAATCAGCTCCCTGTGATTTAATGGTGTCTGGGAACAGTGCAACCAGGACCACTGTGCTCAGTACAGGCTGCAAAACCTGCTGGAAACACACACCAGTATTTAGGTAGTTTTTTACACTCACCTCCCTTTTTCCTTGTACTGTTCCTGCACCTGTGCTGGGTGAGCCAGGCTGTGCATGCCCTTTGAGCAGAGATGAACTTTGGGATCAGCTGCCTAATGGCCAGGAGGTGCCAAACTGTTTGAGTCACTGGTGTCCTCTGCCTACCCTGCAATTCATAGCCACAAACCATTTCTCTCATCTCTTATTTCTTCTCCCTGCTACCCCTGCCACTACTTCAGCTCCTCAAACCTGATTTCTGTCTCTCTTCCCCTCTGGAAGTTGCAGAATCTTCTGTTCCCTTCCAAAGGAAAGTGCTGTGGGCTCATTTTCCTTCTCCAGTGTTCACACCTGGTTTATTCCTTCCATGTGCTGGGAGATGCATTGGAAGATGGATGTGGAGAAATTTATGGTACTGTGTAGTTGTGCTAGGAAGGAGCCCACTGCGGACCCCAGTGGCACAAGCACCAGCACCAGATTCTGTCTGGGAAAACCTCTGTGAATTGCTCCCTGAACTTCTGCAGCTGAAATAATAACTGACCCGCATGAACCAAATCTTCACAGTGGGCACATTTTCTCTCCTACTGTTTCCAAACAAAAATCAAACATAAACAGTGAGAAATGATTCCATCTCTACTAATGAGTGGCAGCATGAGAACATCAGCAATGTGTTAAGGGAAAATCTCCCTAGTACACTGAATTACGTTTTTCCTGGAGTGGAGCAGGAGCCCTTGTGATTGAAAAACTCCCTTTCCAGTAAATTCTTGGGCTGTGTGGAGAAGTGGCCTTTTTTCCTTTTTTAAGCCTTTCTTAGTTGTCTGTTTAGCCTTCCATACCTGTTTAGCCATAATTACCCAATATACTGTTAAGTAAGAACGTGGTTTGAAGCACTTGAGTCATTCAGTCAGCAAGAAGACGGGAGACTGAAGTGTCAGTTTATTGTAGGTCTCATTCTCTTACTGACCACAGTCGGCTCCTCTCTGGAGGAGCTCACTGCCCTCCTCTTCCTCTGCCTTCCCTCTTCCCACCCTGCCCTCTCCCACACCTGGCACCAGCATCCTTCAGAGCACGTGCTCTTTCCCTGGGATCAGTGTGCAGTGGTTTCAGTGGCACCGGTGGCATCTCTGTGGAGAGGGGGTTGGAAAGCAGTGCAAAGGGAGGTGCAGAGGGGGAGAAACCCCATGGAGAAAGCACATTGCAGAGGAATACAACATTGTTCAGGCCACACCATTTGCCCCTGAAAAGGGGCTCTAGCCTGGGCTCCAGCTGGTCCCCAGGGCCCCAGGGACATCCAGGGAAAGGCAAATCCCAGACTCAAAGATTGTTTTTGCAAAGTATTAAAAAAAAAAAAAGTATGATATTCCAAAAATCAGCCAGGAAAGCAGTGGTAATAATTCTTCCCCAATGCCTTTGAAATTAAGCTGCACTTTGCCCGAATTTTTTCAATTTGGAGTGTATGTGTGCACAATATTGCAAACATATCCCTCAAGCAGAGGTGTGCAATAGGTGCTGCGCTGCCCAGCTGCTGCCCTGTCACACCACGACCTGCTGCTCCACACCCACGGGCTGCAGGTCCCCGTGGGCAGGGCTGGGGCGTGGAGGCTGCTCCCCTGCACGGGCTCCCCTCCACATCCCCGCCGGAGCCACGGGCAGCTGCCTGCGGCCACCGAGTGCACTCAGGAACTGACCGCTGCTGCTGGAGTCTTGGTGCTGAGTCCGTGAATCATCTCTCACTCGGACGTGCTCCCAAAAAAGGAGGAACAGGACCTCAGTGGCTTAAAGAGCTGCCCACAGAACCAGGAGGACCTGGATGAGTGGGACTGCAGAAGCGGCATGGGGAGAACATCCAGGCAGGCTGCCGGGGGCTGAGGCTGGGGCGATGGAAAATCCACAGTGGGAAGGAAACAACACAGCATCTGGTATTTTGAAATGCAGCTAGAGTTTTCCTGTGCGTTCTAACTATGAGTCACCGATGGTAGTCTGTGAAATTCCTGATACCCATCCGGCCCTTGGGGCTGAGCAGTGGGATGAAGCTCAGGGAGGAGACATGGGAGAGATCCTGGAGTTAACCAGGGTCCCCCCTGTCAGAGCAGAGCCCTGCTGTGGGATCCCACCCCACAGGCACAAGACCAGAAGGCTGTTCAGGAGGGATGCTGCAGCAGTGCCTGCACCAGGAGCCTCCCTGGGAGGCAGCGGCCACGTGCAGCGATTCTCAATTGCGTCAGCTCCACAAGGTGAGCAGGAGGAGCTTGGCCTCAGCAGACACATACACTGAGCCAGCCCGGCCTCAAGCTGGGCCAGGAGGAGCAGGAGAGCACAGAATGCCAGGAAGAGAGGCCCAAAGCGGGTGTTTCAGCAGCTGTAGCAGTGCTGCTTGCTGCCAGCTGGGCACCTGCCCTGGAAGGATCTCCCTCCCCGGCAGAGAGGAATCGCCTCAGGCAATGGCAAGGGAGCAGCTGCCCTGAGGGGCTGCAGACCCTCTCTCCTGTGCCCCTGCAGCCAAGCACCAGGAAAAGAAAGCAAACGGCAGTGGATCAGAGTGTTTTCTTTCCATTACCAGGCCCGCAGGACAGCAAGCTGTTGTGTATAAAACTGTCAGTATGGAGATAGGAGTAACCCAGTGGTCACAGCTGCTCAGGGAGCCCATTGCAGGGCGAGCTGTGTGCAGGGCCAGAACAGTGTGGGCAGGCAGGAGCCAGGCA
>VZTI01000620.1:853873-906821 GCA_013397865.1 Struthidea cinerea | reverse complement strand
ATGGAGGCTGGTCATGAAATGTCGTTGTAAGATCTTGCTCTGCTTGGGCTTCGGCCCATTCAGAGCTTTTCCTTAAAGGGCAGGAACATCTTTTCCTTGCTGGAAACTGGAATTCCAGACCACTGCACTGTGTGCCACGGATCACAGAGGGGAATTCCCGAGGCTCCCGGGGTGCTGTTTCTGCTGTGCCTCCCGAGGGAGCAGTGCCGGTGCAGGTGACAAGGTCCCGAAGCCGTGTGGGCTCCCAGAGCAGACAGCAAATGTTTGTTTGCTGGACATTTTCAAGCACATCCCCAGCTCAAAGCAGAGGGAAGAAGAAAAGGGAAGCGAGTGTACGGGCACTCATGGGTCAGTTAGTTTCTACCACAGCATGAAAAACAGCCCACCAAGATAAGCTATTGAAATCCACTCTTGAATACCAAGACACTTTAGTTGATAATCACAGGATTGGCTTTAGTTTTCATGGTATATATTCTGAAGGAATATGGTTTTATAACTGGCACTTTTTAAATTACTTTCATTTTTCAGAAGAGGGATTTGCTTTTTTAACTCATTTGGGGGGAAAAATACAAACTTGTCCTGTTTTAAAACCTATGCAATTGCTTTCTGCTCCCTACTCTCCTTTGCCTCCTTGTTTCCAGAGCAGCTTTGGGGCTGCTACTCGTTTTTCTAATTGCAGCCTGCAGTTCCTTCTAGGGATTTACAGATTATTTTATCTCAATTTGCCAAGCAATGACTTCTGTTCATTGGTCTTGTTTCACCATCTGGTGTGATTGATAAGTGGGCTGAGAAATATTCACCACTAATTTCTCCACTGGAAGATAGTGAAGTACTTAAATTGGTTACCCAGAGAGGATTTGGAATTACTATTCTTAAGTATTTTTAAGGTGTGGCTACGCAAAGACATAGCTGCTCTCATATGGTGTTTGACAGGCTACAAGCAGAAATTTGGACTAGAGATCTGCTCCTGACCTCATGAAGATCCTGTTTTATTGCTATGACCTCCAAGAAATTTGTTCCCTTCCCTGTTGTCCATGTCCTCTGAAAGAGAGGCAGAAATGGACAAATAAATTCCAGAGAGGGAGCATGAGACAACATGCCAAAGTTAAAATGTAACAGGCAGAATTGCAAGGTCAAGCAGTTTTGGCTTCTTCCTTTCTGGGCAGGGACAGCACAACTTTGGACTATTAGCACAGACTCACAGGCATTAGGTTGTCCTGCAGTATGAAGCACAGTGTGCTTAGCTGGTAATGCTCACGGACAGTGGTGACAGCTTATGCCAATTTATGCTACAATGTCAAAAAACCACCAGAAGTAGCAATGCTATGTGTGGAACTTAACAAATTGGATTAGTTCCTTGGAGAACCAGCTTTACTACAGTTGTTTTCCAAACTTGCTTTTCCATCGCCTCTGTTAACCAGAGAAATTTCCCAATTGGCTGCAGTAAAAAATCCAAAATTCAATAAAAATTAACACCCAGCCTCTAGGACCACTCTAAAACAGTAACAAATAAATCACAGAACTCAGAAAACATTTGGTTTTCATGTGATGTAATGTAGAAATGATAAATAAAATTTACTTATTGCATATTAGGATTCCTGTGAATGTGAAATTCCTGCACGTTGTTTTTTAGAACTAACCACTTGTTATATAACAAGTGTTAATTCTATTCTTATTGAAGCTGACCTAAAACCATAGGAAAACATGGAATTAAGTTTCAGCTCTAAAATTTTGACCTGATTTTGGAGATGTGGCAAACATGAGAAGCAGCTTAGTGAAATGCTGTCATGCAGATACTTTCCTGAAACTGGGGGGACAGGCACAGCGATGTGGACACAGAAAGAACCCAAAGCTGGGTCACGGAGGCAAGCCTGCCTGCTTAACTTTAATCTCCCATCACATCATGCTTTTCCTGCACACCTCCAGAGTACATAGAGACACAAAGAAAAGAGGCAGAGATTCATCTTGCAGCTTCAAGGAGAGAATTCCCCACCCATACTGGCCACGATATATATCTAAATGCAGAAAGATTACCTGTACTTTATTCGGATAGTTATTTACTGGTTACAGTACCTGCAGCACACACTGACCTCAAGAATAAACATTCCTTCCTGACTTTGCAGCTAAATCCCACAGAAAAAATTAATAGTATTCCACAAACATTAAAAGGGATAATAATCCAGTCTCCTGAAGTCACAGGGCTTGCTACCTTGTGAGGCAAAAGAACACTAAAAACACAGGGAAAAAACCCCAAGAGCCTTTCTCTAAAACATTCACTCCATCACAGGATTCTGCTGCTTTTGACTCCAGGTTTCTGACCAAACGCCACAGAGCACCAGATAAAATTAAAGGATAAGCTTACCAAAACTGTTGCAGCAGCTGCTTGCTGGTCCCTGTTACTTTTGCAATACTGACAAAATTCCTCACATTTAACAGCATCTTCTGTTTGCATTAAGACTTCTCTCATCCCATGAATAAAGTAACAAGAAAGGAAGGTGCATGAAGCAGAGAGCAAGCTGTGCTGCTGTGCAAACGAGGGAAAACCAAGAGCCAAGGTCCTTGCTCTGGCTGTCCCAGCCAGGGCTGGGCCAGGCTGGGGCTGACCCTGAACCTTTCCTTTGGACAAACCCTACAGATACAGAGATTTCTTTAAGGGCCCATTGCACCACTCGCAGTTTGTGCTCTTCTGTGTGGGCTCATCATGTCATATCATACCTGTGTCAACACTATTTTGTAGCTATTTCATGTTAAATATTGTACAGGAGCACAGGGTGGTAGAATTAGGCAAAAGAAGACTTGCAGGATCAGCGTGAGGGTGGCTGCCCTAGCAATGGGACTGTGGCCGTGAGGGCTCTAGCACAGCCCAGGCAGGGACTGTGGGCCCTGGGCTGAGCCAAAGTTCTGGGCCCATGGGTATGGAACTGGGCAGGGCATAAACACTTATTCGTGCTCTTAGGGCCCTGATGAGAATGAAGTAGTCTACATTTTAAAATGTACATTTTCCTGGGGTTTTTTTGGACCGAGTTTTCAATTATGCTATGGTAGTGTTAAACAGTGTGGGGCCCAGAAAGTGAAATATTGCAGCCTGCCTACCTCCTTAGGCTAAACTGCTCGCTGTATAATCTGAAGTAGGTCAATTCCTAAATACTAAAGTGATTGCATTTAAGTTTCTATCCTCAAACATAATTGTCAGATAACATTTTATGCCACCTGCACTGCAGGTGGTTTTGAAATATGACCATTACTTTCTCATTTCCTCCTCTCTGTAAGGAGAGACACACTAGTGTAAATCAAGGTGATGGCATATCTGTCAGAGAGTTGAAATCACAATGCGAGGAACTTATAATTAAAACATACAAAAGAGAAGTTTGACTCTCTGGGAAAGACAGACAGCTGTGAAAAGGTCATGTAGGGTGATAGCTGCTGGTGGGATTTGTTCAGGACCCTTCATGCTGAACCAACCCTGAGATGCTTGGGAAATGCAGAAATCTCCAGGGGAATTGTCAAACAGAAGTAAAATCCAAGAGAAATGAATAGTAAGGGAATGGAAGAGAAGAAAGAGAAGAAAGAGAAGAAAGCGGAAAAAGGGAAGAAAGAGGAGAAAGAGGAGCAAGCCAGGCCATGGTTTCCCTCTTGGTTGTCCTCTGGCAAATGACTCCCATGACCTTCAAGCCCGGCCCCTGGGGGCTGAGCTTGTGTCATTAGTGACACCCAGGAGAAAGCAAAGGTGGTTGAGGTGCCAAGGCCTCCAGTCTCACCCTGCAGCCTCACAGGGAGGGGACAGTGCCAATGCCTCTTTGTCATGTCACACCTTGTAGTGGGTCTGGCTGAGCTGGAGTTAATTTTCCCATAGCAGCCCTCACGGTGCCAGGCTCTGCATTGGTAGCTGGAAAGGTGTTGATAACACACCAAGAGTTTTGGTTACCGCTGAGCAGTGCTGGCACAGCATCAACACTGTCTCTCCATCTTCCCAGCCCCCATATGTAGGTTGAGGGTGGACAAGATCTTGGGAGGGGACACAACTAGGACAGCTGACCCAAATTAACCAAACAATATTTTATGTCATATGATGTCAGCTCAGATATAAAAGCTAAGGAAAGGAGGAGGAAGGGGGAGAAGTCATTATTTTACAATATTTGCCTTTTGGAGCAAAGACTAGGTGCTGAAGTCCTGCTTCCTGGTAATTGGCTGGACATCACTTGCTGATGGAAAGTAGAGAGATAAAACCTTTGGTTTTTTGTTTTGCTTTTGTGCATGCAACCTTTCAATTTTGCTTTAGTAAGCTGCCTTCTCTCAACCTATGCTTCCTGTCTTATCTTCTCTCCTCTGTCCAGCTGTGAACGGGTACTGATGAAGCAGCTTGGTGGGCACCTGGCATCCAGTGAAGGTCAATCCACCACACCCCTGTATAGGGGCTGCCTGATCCCAATTCCCACATGGACCAATTTCATAGTAAGCTCCTGTGAGCAAGTGTCACCTATGAGGAAGGGAGCGCCCAAGATTTACAGATGCCTGCACTTGAAAAGGAACAGCCAACAGAGGATAAAAAAAAAGATCTTTAAGAGTTTTATTAGTAAATTATACATGTGGCATGTAAATTGGTATACGTTAACTCCTTATCTTCTAGTAGCAAGAGAAATAAAAGAATAATAAAAAAAAATAAAGTGGGAAGAGAGAGACAGAGATAGAGAAAAGGAAGATCATCGGTCCTGGGTCCAGTATCGATCTGGCCAACAAGAGATCCAGGGTCCACAGGGGCACCACCTGGACACTGTGGGGGTCCCTTCCTATAGATAAGCTTTCCTCGGGAGCTCAGGGCGCGGTGCTGGATCCAGGCTCGGGGCGCAGCCGGGTCCGGGCTCAGCCCCACCGTCGGCCGCCCAGGGAGGTGGTGGAGTCACCGTCCCTGGAGGTGTTTAAGGAAAGACCGGATGCGGCACTCGATGCCATGGTGGCGCTGGCACGTAGGTTGGACCCAGTGATCCCAGGGGTCCTTTCCAGGGCAGCCGATCCTGTGATCCCGTGCCNCCATGGCCGCGCCCGCCGCGGGGACCGAGCTGCCCGTGCCCGGTGAGTGCGGCCGCTCCTCGAGGGACCCGGGGGGGAATGCGTCTGCCTGTGCCGGCCCCTGTCCGCTTCGCCGCCGCAGGTCTCCCCCGGCTCCCTGTGGCTGCGGGCCCCGGGCCGGGCCGCTGCCTTGCGGCGTCTGGGGAGAGACGCGTCCGCTGCCGTCAGAGCGGGGGCAGGGGGCAGCGCCGGGCACTGGCGGGGCGGTGGGGCGCGGTTAATTCTGAACATTAATAGTTAGTTTATGTTGCGTTTTGGCCCAAGGTAATGGTCAAAAGTTTGCTCGTTGCTGGGACAACAAACGCCTCGTGTATGTCCTGTGGGATTTAATTTACCGAGTTGGTGGGATTCAGTTTCCAAACTGATGGCAGCGCTGAATCACAGGATGGGTCCAGGCTGGAAGGTACCGCTGTGGGTTATCTGGTCCCACCTCCCTGCTCAAGCAGGGTCATCCCAGAGCACATGGCACAGAATTGTGACCAGACGGTTCTGGAATACGTCCAGTGAGGAAAACTCCACACCATATGTGGCCACTGCACAGGAAAGAATTTCTTCCTCTTGTTCAGGTGGAACTTCCCGAGCATCAGTTTCTGCCCGATGCCTCTTGTCCTGTTGCTCAGCACCACCGAGCAGAGCCTGGCTACATCTTCTTGGCACCCCCCAGTTTAGTTATTTATACACATTAATAAGGTCCCCTATCAGCCACCTCTTCTCGAGGCTAAACAGGCCCAAATCCCTCAGCCTTTTCTCATAAGAGAGATGCTCCAGTCCCCCAATCATCCTTGCTGCCCTCCCCTGGACCCACTTCATGAGCTCCACATCTCACTTACACTGAGCAGCCCAGAACCAGGCACAGTAGCTGCGTCCAGTTGAGAAATATGGTGGCTTAGTCAAAGGAATGAGATACAAAGCACGTTGGGAAATTTATCAGCTTTTTGTATACATTGAATGAAGAACATACGTTTTCATGTTAACCCTTCTGAAGGTAAAATAAAGGAACCAGAGACCTCTATGGCACTAGTGCCAAACAGATCACTAAGCAAGTTCACAAGTGCATGGCTGTCCAGTTGGAGATGAAAACTTAAACCAGAGTTTTCAGATGCTGTTTAGCTTGCCTGTAATTGAAGGTGTGTCTAGGTAAAATAAAGACAAGCTCAACTCTTTCTTTAAAAGGCTTGAGTTTGTCTGCACAAAGCTTGTTGAGCAAGTGAAAGTGAAAAACACATCTAGTGAGGCAATAAGTGCAATTTATACATCTCTGCTCCAGCTGATACATAACATCTTTGGAAAGAGGGAAAGCTTTTGCATTAAATAATTATTTTAAATGAAGATAAAATGTACAGTTTAAGAAAGAACTTCTGGGTTTTGAAGCTGGGGTGCATATTGTTGATGAGATGGTTTTCATTGAAAGCAAATGCACTAAGATGTCTCAAAGTAATTTTCAGAAGCAGTCCACTGTTACTGTGTGTATTTCTTAACATTTGTTACATGTTAACAAAATTTAGGGGGAAAAAGTTTGGTTTATTCTTGGTTTTGTTTAAAAAAATTCTATGCTGATAGCACAGGCTTTGACATTTTGAAATAGGAGGTCTAATTGTGCTTGCCACATTGTCTGCAAGGATTTTGACAAATTATTTAACTTGTAAGTTCATTTATTTTTCTGTAGAATTAGTATTTTCTGTGTCAAGCCACATGCCTAACCAACAGCTGAATGAATAGTTAACATTCTGTGTTTTGAAACAATGTTGCTAACACTTTTGAACGTGTGAAGAATTGAGAAAACCAGGCAGACAACAAATGCTGAAGAGGTGCTTGGACTTTATTTTCGGGTGGGTTTGTTCGGATTTTTTAGATCATGGTCTTATCACTGAATCACAGAATGGTTGGGGTTGGAAGGAGCCTCTGGAACCATCTAGTCCAAGCCCCTTGCTAAAGCAGGTTCACCCAGAGGAGGTTGCACAGGATCTTGTGCAGGCAGGTTTTGAATATCTCTAGAGATGGAGACTCCACAGCTTCTCTGGGCAGCCTGTTCCAGTGCTCTGCCACTTGCACAGGAGAGTTCTTCCTCTTGTTCAGGTGAAAGGAGAGTTTTGCCAACCCATTTTTTGAAGGCTGAGAGAAGAAAGAAGAGAAAGATAAGAAACTAAAATGTGCCATTGAATTGATAGAACGTGGCTATTTCAAAATATGTGAGGCAAAATTTGCTTTTGCTAAAAATTGACATTATCTTTTTGTGTTTTAGAATCAGGTGCTGTTTTCACATTTGGGAAAAGCAAGTTTGCAGAAGATATTCCTAGCAAGTTCTGGTTCAAAAATGACAAGCCTGTACTTATATCATGTGGAGATGAACATACAGCTATTATTACAGGTCAGTATTGGAAATGAAGGATATAGAATCAGAATTGTTTAGGTTGGAAGAGACCTTTAAGATCATCAGGTCCAACCATTAACCCAGCACTGCCAAGTCCACCACCAAACCATGTCCCCAGGTGCCACATCTATACATCTTTTAAACACCTCCAGGGATGGTGACTCAGCCACTTCCTTGGGCATCCTGTTCCATGAAGAAATTTTTCCCAGTCTCCAGTCTAAACCTTCCCTGGCACATCTTGAGGCCATTTCCTTTTATCCTCTTGCTTGTTACCTGGGAGAAAAGGCTGCCCCCCACCTGGCTACTGTGATAAGATCTTCTCTGAGCCTCCTTTCCTCCCACAACTTCCCTCATAGGACTTGTGCTTCAGACCCCGCTGTGGACACATTCCAGCGCTTCAATGTCTTTCTTGTAGTGAAGATGATCTATATGATAAAAGGTGATATATTTGGACACCTTTGAAAGTTAGGAATCTTATTTGCATCCTGAGGTAAAACATTAATTGAGGTTGAGGAGAGGAGAGAGGACTGTTCTGTGGGAACTGTTGGATGCCTTTGGAGTTAGTGTGAGGTCACTCAAGGTTTCCGCAGGTTGTGCCCAAGAACTGTCTGGAGGAAGTTTGTAATAACTGAGTGTATCACGAGATTTAAAGCAAGTGTAACTTTGTTCAGGCTGAATGTTTCTCTTGAATCTGACAATGTTTAGTATGTTAGATATATTGTATCATGGAAGTAACAGTATCTGCGGAACACCGCAAGTTCACTAGGAATCTGCTAGAAACAATAAATACAATTGTATCTCTTAAATGAATATTGGAACTACTGTCAACAGTCAGACGAAAATAACCCTTGAAAGACCAACTCAATAAACTTCAGAAAATCCTACAAAAAATCAGAAATAAATGGAAAAAGTGTTCAAAGGAACTCCAGTGTAATAGAGGGAGCATTATTAATGGTTTGTTCTTTTCTTTGAAATGATGGAAATGATACTCATTAAAGAATTTGTTCATTTTATTTTACATGGAAGGGACTACTCTTCTGTGGATGAGCATGTGTGACGATTGTATTGACAATCAACTGCTGACAGATAGTAAGACTTTGTTGTTGAAAAGATTTATATGTGTATTTTCAGGACTTTTTAAATTGGACTGTAGTTATTCCTCATCAATATCCAATTGGTCATTGCTTATTAAATAATTTCCTGAGGGTTTCTTGCTATGTTCACAAGCAACACTGAAGGTGCTGGATTTTCAGAAAGAACTATTCCAGACATGATAAAAAAGGCTATTGATTTCATGGGCTGCAGAACACCCTGAGGTGAAATTATACGATGAATTTTTCAAGCCTAACTTCACAGAAGATGAATTATACATTAATAATTTGTTTTGAACAAAGCTTGACCCTTTTTCTTGGATTGAACCAGTACTATTAAATTACCTGTTTCGTAAAATTAATCCGGATGTAACCTGGGGCACTGTGACATTTTCCTTTGGAATTTTCTTTTTACATATACTTTTATATGCCCATACCCCGTTGGAAATAAGACAGGTATAGCTCTCTGTTTAAAGCAGTCAATTTAAATTACCTCCCAGCATGTGCATGGGCCAGCACTGTTAACTCCAGTCAGCAACAATCCCCTAATTCACACATTGCTGTAATAGTGACCACTTAGATAAAGCTTTTGAAGAAGTCAGCTTGAGTAGGTTTTCGTGCAGCACCATTTCTCTGTTATTTCCCCTTTCTCAATTATTTTAGTATATGCAGCTTGTTTCAAAAATGTCTCTGTAGCTTGCCTTAGCTGGTGTAGTGGGCACGTACATCACCAGGAAAGCTTCTAGATGATCAGATCTTTATTTCCTCAAAGCTTTAGCAGAGAAGGAACTGTAGAAGCATGAGAAAAAGACTTCTTTGGTAGCAAAAGGTTTTCTGGGTCATTGTAAAGGCAAAAGTGAGGGTAAAGTATGGATCAACAACAAGCAAAGGTAGAAAAACTGCAAGAGTCATACAAAAAAATGTGACGAAGGGAAAGAAAAAGCCTTTGTCCCTCATTTGTTCTTCACACCTGTGCATGCCCATGTGCACCTCACATTTCTGCAGTTAGATGGAGATGGATGATACAGTGGAGTTAAGCCCTTGGTGAATGACCCTGAACTGCAGTAACACCTGGAATAAACACTCCAGAAGCGCCTGCTGATAATGAGTTTACTGAGAAGGGTACAGACTTGTGGGAAACCAGGAGCTTCTTCAGCTGAACCTGATCTGGAAGAGATAAAAGACAAACATCACCGAGGAAGGAAAAGTATCTCAAGCAGGTGTGTGTGAATGCATGCTTCATTCTACTTTCAGTCTTTATTTACAGGTCACAAAATTCTCCCCCCTTTTTTTTCCCACACCCTGAAAGAGGGAGTGGGACCTATGTTTGTAGGGAACAGTGGGAATATGAAGTAGATTAAAATATAGAAATATATCAATTTTATACTTAAAATGGCTCAACAATTATAAGTAAAACAATCACCCAAACTGATATAAATCATTCCTTAATGCTGGATTTGGGCAGGAGAGACAGCTGCATCTAGCACTGAATCTTGATTGAATACTAATGAAGAAAATGTACAAGAACTAGTATTTGGCATTCAAACAAAATATTCAGAACCTTTCAAATACTTCTTTCATCTAATCCAGCGTCAGTATCCCTATATGACTTTTATAAAGACAAGTGTGAAGTAAATATAAAGCACTCCGTCCTTTGCCTTTCTAGGTCAGGAGTTAAGAGTCCAAAATTTTATTTACATGCTGTGTCTGTATGTTGGAACAGAAGGGACCAGTGATAGTTACTGCTGACTTTGAGTTGGCTTGCTAAGCTAGTTGAAGAAATGTTTCCTACTCCAGGAAGGAAGTTTGGAATTGAAATTTGTGTTTCTTTATTCTTTTGCTGTCTACCATTGGCATAACCTTAATTAAAATGTCCACGCAGGAATTTTTTTAAGCAGTGGTCTCCTTTAGGTCTTCAATGCAGTCATGAGCAGTATATATTCCAGTACCACTTGGTAACACGTTTAATTATGGTTCTTGCCTCATTTCTGTATTTTTTGGCCCAAGAATACTGGCAGTCCATTCCCTGCATCTTCTACAACTGCAGACTGGAAAGCAATTAATTCATCCTCATGGGAGATGGTGTGAAGAAGTATGAATATGCCTACATTTAAGAATCGCCTCCCAATGCCTGTCTATTAACTTTTCTTTCCTACAAAGCTCTTAAAGTTAACATCTCTCTTATTGTTTATTTGCCTTGATTAGAGTATCCCAGGCAGCTTAACCACATTTAATCAAAGAGATAGATCCTGTTCATGAGGGGGAAAATGCTGATGAATGAAGACACCTTTTCTGAACTCAGTGCTCTGGAGAGAATTGAAGCCCCCAGCATAAGAAGGCAGAAGGAAAGACAGAAGTATCAATTGTGAAAGTGGGAGTGAAAGGAGGTGCTTATGGAACCACAAGAAGATAGTATACCCGTAATTTCACGTTTTGTAAGGCACTGAACATTCAACAAAGAGACCTTGGAATCTCTCCAGGTGTTTTGCCACCAGTTTTCTTCTATTCTTTCTGCTTACCAGCAGGTCATCAGAACATGGCATAGTATCTTTTGCATCAGCTGCAAGGGGAGGATGAGAAAAGATTAGTATACATTTGTGTTGATGGATATGAGCAAGCAACATACTGTGTCTGTTTTGTTTGTGTGATGCCAAATGTCCTAAGCATGACTGTTCTTGATGCTCAATAAAGTTTTTGAGAATATCATGACTTGCCTAACAAAACTGATGTCCCTCCTGTTCTTCTGGGATCTATTTGACTTGTATATGAGCTTTAAATCAACTGTTAACATAGTTTATTCATGAAATAACTCAAATAAAAATAATAGTTAGAAATAATCATGGTGCCTGGCATATGATACTCTGTACAATATACTGCATTTTATGTTTTATTCAGATACAGTTTCTCGGTAGGATCTTGTAGTAAATGCTCACAGTTTGGACATCATCTCCCCATCTTATTTCTCTCCCACACGACTATAATTTAGAAAGTGAGGGGGGGAATATGTAAAACATACCTTTAAACATATGTGATTAGAGTACTTGGCTGCCTGTTATGACAAAGCATATGGGTTTTCAGCTGGTATTTCCCAGCTGCCCAGTGAATGGCTTCAAAAGTACTTCATGAACCAGAGGTTCACATGACTGATGAGGTTCCCAGGAATCACAGTTGTGATAGCAACTTTTCATGAGAAATGAGGTAGGAGACACTCTCTTACTGAAGTGTCCCACAAAACCTGCGTTGCTAAACATGGAAATGTCTTGTGGCTTCCCTGGTAGCCCTGAATTGCTCTTGGTGAAACATCTGCTGGTACACCCGTCAGTGAACACATACCTGGGAGAAATAATCCAGTTTTGCATCAGGATAAGGGTGGAGACTGCTGTTGGAAGTGTTTTCCTCACCTAAACAGTCTGAGTAGACCTTTTCATTATATCCTGTGGTTTCCCTTCTGCCCAGAGTCATAGACTTACACTGCTGGACCTGTCTTGTGCCAACTATTCCACCTGGCAGATGGCCACAATCTGGATGGCAGCATCAAAGTGGAAGCAAAAAAACCCAAGAGCAATTCGAGTTCAGGAAATTTTGAAATTTGATCCTTGCCTATTTGCTGTTGGATTCAGTGCATTTGTGTGATGGCTGGGATATCTCAGTATGCAGTTATGAAAATAGTGCCTTTTGCATGCAAAATTATATTGGATTTCTTGGCTAGCTTAGATTGAATCATGCCTCTTTCTAAACTTGATTTGCTGTACAGATCGAGAAACATCGCTTCATTACAGGCATTTGTTTAGGTTCCTCTGTAGTGCCTGTTAATTCTCATTCTCTGTCTGAATTAACTGCTTCCCAGATTTTTTATTTTCTGGTATACTCCTAGGAAACCTGAAATTATAAAAGGCTGTCACTCAGTTGTAAAAGAATGTGAAAAAATCCTCTCATCTATTAAGCTGCTTGACTTACAAAGCAATGCCTGAGAGTTTAAAGACTGATATAAAACCCAGCAGACTATAGGATGAAAAGCATGACCTTGTTTGAATTTTGCATGGATAAAAGAGAATGTGCTTAAATTGAATTAGGGCAGCTCGGCATCATACTCCCACAGAAGTACTGCTGTCTTAGGAAAGCAGTTAGAAAGTGTAAAGCAAGGATACAAGGAAGCCATACCAATATAGGATAGATGTCATTTGCTGATAAAAATCCTTTCTGTTAAGCTGTGTTTGCTGTCAGGGACAGGTCTGCGTGTGTTGGACATGATTGCATTATCAAAATTAGGATGGAGATATAAATGCTGTTAGTAGAATATTGTGAGCGTGAACTTGACCTCAGTCTTTCTTCCCTTCCAGCTTCCCTGGAAAGACATAATATTGACAGACAGCCCCACGTGCCAAGAATTGTAAAATCTAACTATTTGATTGGGATTTTAGATATCAGTAATTGTTAAACATTGGTTCATCTTGTTTGGGTTTTTTTTTTTTGTTTTAAACTATTTGGTTATATTCAAGAAAATAAATGGATATTTTTATTAGAATAGGATTTTTTTGGTTGTATTTAAAACATTGTGATATCGTATTTCAAAGGCTCTGTAAATCACATTCAGAACCCTCACAGGGAACCTACAGCACTGAAGTTACAAACAGCCGTATTATTTTGGCATTATTATATGGAATTACTGTTATGGACTGTGGTTGTGGTAATTGTGGATGATGAGGGTGACAAATTCTAAGACCAAATTTCTGGTTAGGGTGACAACATTATGATGGAGTCTAATGCACAAAGCTCTGCAGACCTTCATCAAAAGTAAACAAAATCCTTTTAACAGTTGTGAAAGGGTGGGGTTTGGGAGGGGATGGGGGTTTTTTATTTGTTTGTTTGGGGTTTTCTGTGGGGATTTTTTTGACAAATCAATTTCTATTGTTTTGCAAAGATTTCTGTTGGAACAAGGGTCTTGTTTTCCGGTGGGAACCTTACAGCTTTGCAAGATGTGATAGTTTAAAAAAAATGACATTAAATGAGTTTATTTTGAGGTAGTTTTATTTTGTCAGTAGTCAGTTTTGGCTGTCTAATTTTCATCCCAGATGACAAAATTTTCAACTGTTCATATACCATCCTCAGAAAAAGCACTGTTTTTTCAGAATTACAACAATTCATTGTTTGTAACAGTCAAACATGCAAGTCCGATGGCAATCATATGAATTTCTGAAAGGTGATTCTAGCATTGCCCCTGTTGAAGGTTTGTAACCTAATGTTTGCATTTAGGTTTACAAAACTCTGACTGTGTGGTGGATTTATGCATTCCATCTTTATATGCAGAATAACAAATTAAAACAGTTGTGAAAATTTGTCAGAAACTACGTTTGATAGAAATGAGTATTTGTAAATCATTTTAAGAGAAGACATTTAGCAGTAGAATAAATATCCCACCCTAAACAATCAAATAAGCCAAATATTACAAATTTTTACTTGTATTTATCAAATGGCTGCATTATTCATTCATGTTTTTGGGGTAGAAGATGTGGGTGTTCAGTTAGATGTGCTGTTATTTTATAAAGTGGCCTATAAATACTGTGGTTTCTGAACTGCAGGGTCTGCCCAAGAGTACAACATCTTGCTTTCTGAAGAGCAGTTCATCTGTGCTGTAGTTAAAGATGAGGATGTTTCTTCTTCTGACTGGGGATTTCTTACTTAAACAATGCAGTTACTATTTTTGAACTGAAAGATCGTGGGGATATTAGTTGTTGTTTACACTTATGTATTGAATTGCCTAAACTTAAACCTTACATTAAAAAGGAAGTAATAAGTTCATTGTGAGTGAATGACCATCTTGTCTTGAATGAGGTATTCAAACACTCATATGGATTCTGTCTGTGATTTTTTTTCAGGGAAAGGTAAACTATACATGTTCGGCAGTAACGACTGGGGCCAGTTAGGACTAGGATCAAAGAACACTGTCAGCAAACCAACATGTGTTAAAGGTTTGTGTGAATTTTCTTTTTTTCTTCCTTTTTTTTTTTTTTTTTGTCTTTTTGAAAGGAGACTCTTACAAAAAGGTACTTCATAGGATGAGATTCCAAGATAACTGATTCTTTATTCATCACGTGTACGCTTTACTGCACAAGATCATGAAGGTAGCTCAAAAGAATCCCTGACTGATTTTCCATTACTTCAGATTCTGAGTCCTTTTGCATCTGAAGATTATTTCAAATCATAGAATCCTGTCATTTTTGAGGGCTTTGATTTTATGTAGTATTTGCCTTTTGTGACAAACCACATCTTCATTTTTCACTGCAGACAGTAATCAGATGGTTGGTCTCTGCATTGTCCATGTGTTAGAAACCAGAGTTCCAACAGCATGGTGTAATGTCTGTGTCACTGTTGTCTTAGCAACTTTGTAAATGAAAAAAATCTATCAGAAACTTTTCGCACATACTGCTACATTTTTAACAAGTGTAAGAAATGCCCAAGGGGGCATAAATGTTAATACATTTTTATGAGACAATAAAATATATTCCTATGTGTTGGAAAACAGGTTTTTATAGCACTGTGATCTTCTTGATCTTTCCTAGCTGTTTTTATCTTGTCAAACAAAGCTAAGTCAATACTTTTCCCTATCCCCTTACTTATGTCAAGTCAGATCTATCCCATTAACACATTTCTTTTCACTATTAATGTTTATCTTCACTCTTTCTGCCAGCAGATCGATCTGTTAGCTTATTGTTAAAAGCAAATTATCCTGCTTGTTCAAACTCTGTTCTTCCTGATTTAGTTTATTCTACTGTCCTTTATTTGCTCCTGTTTCTATTTCACTTCAGAGGCAGAATGCAGCTACTCTCAGGTACACATCTTCTGTCAGCCATGTGAGAGATTCATTCTTACCTTGGCTTAAGTGGATTGGGTTTCAAGTTTTGGGTTTACTGTGAAATTGCAATGGAGAATAAAAGACGAAGAGAAGATGACAGCAATTCAAACCATACCTGGCATCCACTGGAAAAAGTTACAAGGAGGGTATCTTTTTTCTCTCGGCAGTAGGCAGCAGGAGGAATTCCAGGAGCTTTTCCCACTAACTTTTCATTTGGTCATCACTTGGCTTTGGGAATGGGGTTGCAAGGACACAGTTTCTGCTTGCAGCCAAATGGTTGTGTCTGCATGTTTTCTGAGAAAATATTTTCTGGGACTTGATTAGAGACTAATGAAATTGGTTATGAAAAATCACCTGCAAAACTGTAAATATAGCATGTCTCATAAAATACAATTGATTGGCCTAAGTGGGAGGAAGGTAGGGAGCACAGGCTTCTGAAGAGCTGATTAAGATCATCTCTGAAGCTGGAGACAGAGTTTTGGGATATAAAGATTGTAGGAAGACGTCACCGTTGGAACTGTTATGATTCCAGCCTGATGGTAGTGGTAGGTGTTGGATAGGAGAGGCAGAAACCTGAATTTGGACAATTTAAGTTTGTGTCTGTGTGATAGACCAGAGGCAGTTCATGCTTGAGTAGATAGATTTATTTGGTGACTTGGCAGAAGGGACTTCAATCTGAATGTTAAAGAGCTGATGAAAGTTGATCTGGAAGGACTGAAAAAGGGTTTGTGAAAGGGATGATTGTTGTTGGCTTTGTTATGGAGTAGTGCAGTGGAAAAGCAATTAAAGATTTATTATGTAAAAATAATCCTGGTTTAGAGCATTGTATAGGGTACATGGACATGACTGAGAGAAGATAATTTGTTGACAATGAACAGTAACAGGAGCAAGGATGGAAAAGTCAGGGAGATATTTTTCCTCTCTTTTTCTGGAATGGAGTGTACTTGTCATAGAAGAGGAACCTCTGTATTCTCTCTTTCCCACCAAAATAACTCCTGAGTCCTCTCATATGTATTCCCAGTCTTTCAAAGTGACCAGACTGCAGAGAAGTACATGCAATGGCACTCTCATTGGTGGTAACTCTGCTGAAATTGAGACAATGCAAAAAAGTGTGGACACTAGTCCAGGTAGGGCTGCCCTTTGCAATTGAGTTCAGTGATCAGGAGGAGATCAGAACAGAGCAGAAAAGGGATATGAGCACAACGAAGGGAGGTAGGGATGGTAAGACAAAGGAACAGTATGGTTTCAGAGATTTACAATAGTGGGAAAAGTCGAAGTGTGAAGTAACAATAGTACTGTTAATGAAAACTAAAGACAGCTTAAATCATTAATTTTATCCTGCAACTTAATATATTCTTCGAGGCATATCCCATAAACGGTAAGTTCCAGGGACTGTGGCATTGGGATGAAGTAACCATCATCAAGTTAACTTGAGTGTTTTGAGTTTTTAAGGTCTGACCTATTTTCTTATCTTGGGGGAATACTGATTTGATAAGTCATGTGCTAGATTCAAATTGGCAACGACTCTTGTCATAATTCTGTTGGTAAAAATGTGAAAAGAAGAAATCAGAGCTCCCTCTAGAGCACAGAGCATTTTGTTGTTGAACCAGCTATCAGCTTGTTTGTGACTTTCCCTCCTCTTTGGTTTTAATTCTTAGCTTTAAAACCAGAAAAACCAAAACTTGCTGTTTGTGGAAGAAACCACACTTTAGTTTACACAGGTATGTAACCTCTATTTCATACATATCCAAGATACGTTTCTTCCTTTGCTTTCATGCAAAATTATATTAGGAACCCTAGAAATGTTGAGGAAGGAAAAATAAATGAAAATGGGACTGCTAAGACTTAGGATTTTGACATCCAGTTCTTAGAATTTGGAATTTTTTAGAATTGTTTGATTTATTCTGAGCCAATGCATTTTTATAAGCTAATGTTAGATGCTAGTTTCCTAGTAACAGACATATGGAAAAATTTCTTGCTGGCATTTGAGGTGTGGTTAACAATTATGAATATTTCCTTTAAGCCCTGTAAAGATATATTGTTATTTTTATATGCATCTGTACTCAAATTTACCTTAGACAAATAATCTTTATTGGTGTGGAGTTATATATTTGAATAAATACAGTGGAACTGAATGTTTTCAAGTCTTCAAATTTTGTTGCATTTTTGGTTATACTACATAGTCTGCTATTTCAATGACAAGTTGCTTTATTAAGCTATAAATAAATAAACTGTAAATTTAAACTTAAAAATAAATTTGTAGAGACACAGTATGCAGAGAATTTATGAAGGTTCTTGTCATGCTTCTACAATTTATGTAATGGAATAGCCATCTTTGTGGTTGCAATCCTTTAGCTTTCAGTAATGTTATGAAGAGAACTGTTTGATTATTAGGAGGTTTACATATGTGGAGACCCTGAGTACTGTAAATAAGATTATTAGAATAAAACAGTACGTTTTAATATCAATTGAGTATGCAAGACTGCACAGGGTAAATATTAGTCACCTTTGGCGTACGCACTGGCTAGATAATTTCTGGCCATTTATATAGCAAAGACCATTTATAAATTATATGTCAGTTTACTAATACATTTCTGTCTGGGTTTGTGGTAATAATAGGCCGTATCTGTTTCATCATAGATGAGCACTTTAGATGCAAAACATACTAAAATTAAAAATATAAATCTTAAAGTTCTCTAAAGTTGAAGATATCTGTCATCAGCATTAACTTCAAGATTCTTTAAAAAATACTCTGTTAATTAAAATGGAAGTTATTTAAATATTAAAATAAGTAAAATATTTCTAATAAAAACTAAGTAAAAATATATTTCATTCACAGTACTCAAAGCTATCAAGTTATTAATTTCTCTAATTTGTGTACTAATACAGCTTCAGTTTTTCTTGTGTGTGACATCATTCAGCCTTTTCCTCCCAGTTTACCTTGACATGTACATTATTTGCAGAAGGAGCTGCTTCTCGCTGCCAGGGCCACTGGTAGTCATTTTCTCAGAGCTCTTGTAGAACTTCCAATCATATTTATTTTTTAGATCAGTCTCCAGAATAGTGGGGAATGCAGTCTATATACATGTAAGACCTTTAGGAAGTTCTGATCCAGCTGTGTGCAGGAAAACCTTGCTAGCTACAGCAGAAACTGCTAATTTCAGCTGGAGGGTATTTCAGGGCAATAGACCCTAACGTTTTTGTGATGTTTTTGTCCATTGAAAATTAAATTACTTGTTCCAGTTTCTTCATTTTGTGTTTTACCTGTGCTTTTCTGTATGCAGAAAAAGGAAATGTCTATGCTGCTGGAGGTAACAGTGAAGGCCAGTTGGGATTAGGTGACACAGAGGAAAGGACCACGTTTCATTTAGTTAGTTTTTTTACCAACCAGCACAAGATCAAGCAACTATCAGCTGGATCATACACCTCAGCAGCAGTAACTGGTATGAGCAACTGTTAATGAAATCTATTTATGCATGTCCAGCCTGGTGTTCCAGAAAGACATTTATTCCAGCATCCTGTCTGCACATGTGGGTGCATTTTCTATCTTCACTGTCTTCTTTCCTTGGCAGCCACAGTCATATTCTGACAGCCAGTTGTCTATTTTAACACAGTCTGGTAAGGGGTGTGTGTCTCATTAACTTCTTAGAGTTTTTGTGAAAGTTTAGTAGAAATCCTTACAAAAGAGAAACAGTATGAACACCCTCAAAAGGGAAAAAAAATCTTCAGTTTATTTCCAGGAAAAGCAGCCACAAAACATGAAACTTATGAAAACTATGCATCTCTAATTCCACTTCTTACTGCAACTGTTGTGGTCCATAGGTACGGGCTGCACAGCTGTGTCATTCCTTACTAATTCTGGGAAAGGCTGAGCCTCTCACCTATTTCTCAGGTGGCAAAATGATACCATCACAACATGATGAAATCCACATATCCGTCACTGGATAGGTGGTCCTTTATTACCCTATAATGCAATATCTCAAGTCTTGCTGTAAAGCAGTTTTCTGTACGTGTTTGGGGTACGATATTGAGGCTGTAATTTCAGCACTTGAGAGAGATGCTAGCCTGCTTGTTTGGTTTTTGGGTTTTTATTCCAATTGCTGACATTCTCCTAAGATTTTTAGGATGATTTTGAATTATTTTTTTATTCAATTTATTTGAATTAATTTTTTTATTATTATTTTTATTTACAAATGTTATTATTATTTTTGAATTGTTTTAACTTCTAGCTACCATCTCAGTAGCATTGTAGGTGGTACTTTTTTATTCACAACTTACTTCCCACCTATAAGAAATACGCATAGAGAAGATGTTATCTCTTCTAGAAGAATCTAGAGACTTTTCATGTTGTTCACTGCCTTTTTTGTTTGGTTGGTTGGTTGGTTTTCTTGTTTTTTTTTTTTTTTTATTTTTACTGTTGCCATTGGTCTTTGTTTCAATAGAAGCTGGTCTTAATAAAGCTGGAACATCTACTGTTGTAGTTTAAGGAAAGCAAAATGAAGCTGGTCGATACAACCACCTATGAGGAGAACTGAAAGACAAGGCAGGAATAAGTGGCATGTCTGCCAAAGTCAGGACAGAGAATAAGTCTGGAAGAACAAGAAAGGGATGATTTGCACCTAGAAATGAGATGCCTTAAATTCACTGTAATGTTTTCATACTCGCCTCTGGCAACTGAATTGTCTCACACACTCAGTCTTCCTCTTTCTGAAGGAATGTTTTTTACATAGTACTTTTTCTGTTTCTATTTATGGTGTAACATCAGTTGATGCATAAGTGTTCTGTGTCGCTTTTGAAAAGCTTAAGGAATACCCTCTTACTTCTCACTCCTTCTTTGCATTGTGTTAAATTATCATTTCATATCCCTGAGATCATCACTTTCAGTAGTATCATACACAGAGTTTCTGAAATACTCTTCAATAAATGGATTAAGTTTTTATTAGTTTTTGTTTTAAATCTATTAACTGTCTGTGTCTTCATTTTAGAGGATGGGCAGCTCTTTGTGTGGGGTGATAATTCAGAAGGTCAGATAGGCCTGGCCAATGAAGCCTTCGTCAGTGTCCCCTGTAAAGTGGATATTGGAAAACCTGTTTCCTCTGTATCCTGTGGATATTATCACTCTGCCTTGATAACAGGTAAGAGAATGGGAATAGAGGTTAGTGGAGACAAGACAGTGGTTTTCAGATGGTTGTTTGAAACTTGATACACCGTAGTTGTTAAAAACTGCCATGTGACAGAAAGCCTTCTATGTAGTTTGGTATTACATTGGAAGAAGAAACCTGCAGTTAATTTTCTGCATTTGCACATTGTTGTGCAAAAGTATATTAGAAATAATGAAATATCACATTTTGTTTTCATAAATGTTATGATGTATATTGTGGATTAATATTATGGTTTCAAAAATCCACCTTTTCTTGAGATTATTCTTTTTTGTGACGTTCAAATAATAATCTTCATCTTCTCTAGAAATATAAATATTAAATATTGCTATGTTATGAGTAAAAATTAATCTCATTTAGTTATTAATCTCACTTGCTAGAAGTGCAAGGTTGTTGTCCAAGTTTGTTGCTCTATCTTAAAAATTAGGTTTTGAAGTCAGTTAAACAAGCAGTACGCGGTATGAGGAGAAGCAATGCTACAGTGAGCTGTTGTCTGATCTCCAGACCAAACCACGTTCCTATTGCTTTCCACCTCTCTCTTCCCCACTCTCCACTGGTTTCCAAAGTGAAGATTCCACTAATTTTTTCATAATGCCAGTATGGATGAATTATCAGCCAGTACTGATGGCATTATGTATGAGCAGCTATGAATTCCTCTCAGCCATATAGATTTACATTATTAAACTTCACCATTTGGTCCCCTCAGAGTAATTAAAGATTTAAAAGGATTGATAGTTTTGATTGTAAAGCTTCTAATGGATATCCAGGAGCTATTCTATCAGATTCTTTCCCCAGGTTGCTTGTTAAATGTTACTTTTCCACATACAATACCTATATTGCTCTCTGAGAACATGCTGTTAACAGAATGAGAGCTTGCTATGGTGGACAAATATTAATTAGGGGTTATGCTGGTACTGGGCAACTTTTATTATGGATGCTTTATTACAGTAAATGAATTAAATGTCTGGGACTGATCAGGAGCTCAGCAACTGTTAGGAAAAATACAGCTTCCTGAACTCAGAATAAATTGGGAAAAAAAAGATGCTTACTTCAAGGATGTGGTAGAAATGTGTTTATCTCTGCCTTAGAGACAAGAGCTGAAGGTCCAGGACTGCAGCTGAATGTCACAAAAGCTCTCATTAGTGGAAGGGTTGAGGACAAGCATCTAAGAGTAAAGAGTGAACAGTGTGTGCCAAGTGCCCTAAGGAAGTGGAAACTTTTAATGGAAGGAGATCAGAAAAAAAGGCTTAGGGTTGAACCTGGTTAAGAAAAATGGAGATTCTCAAAATATTAATAGGAAGATGTACTGGTTATCACCTGTGGAAATGAGGAGCTGTTGAACCTGTTACTGCTTAAACAGGCCTGAGTATGAGATGGAAAATCTTAATTTTTAGCCTTGGTATCTGCAAGTCCTGCACGAATTGGGTGCAGTCTACGTCACTGAAGCTACTGACACGCACATGGCCTTCTTTGTGGTGAAAGCATAAATTTTTTTACTACTTTCCTTTGGCCCCTTGCTGACAGTTTTATTTGACTGATACTTCATCTACCACAAAAATTTAGTATTGGACATACAAGCACTTTTGCAGAATTGATTTTCTGCACGACTGTCAGTGTGTATCCACACAGTGTTTAAAAATTAACTTTATGCATTTATTCTGAGTATACCACAGTCACAGGATGTGTTACTTATCAGTTATTAGAATACTATAGAATTACTACATTTTGATTTTTAGACATCGAACAATACACTATCTTTAATAATGTAACGTAGTTGCAGGATCTAAGACTTGGTAAATGCTGTCAGGCTGAACTGATGAGCATGCCACCATATGGTTCCCTTTCTTGATATGTTTATATCTGACATAAGGTGTTCACTGGCTGAAAAACCTGTTGGGATCACAGGCATATCTGGGTTGAAACTAAACCGTGGCTCATGAGGACACTAGAAAACATAGTGTGGACACAGAGTGCCCTCTCCAGGGCAGGATGTTCATTAATAAGGGATTGAATAAAAAAGTGGTGATGGATTCCAGCTTCTTTTTTCTTTTTTAACTGAAGTTCTTATTTCTTTGACATTGCTGGGTTTTAAAAGTTTTTTTTTAGTCGACTTTTATCTTTAAGGTGTTTAACGACTATAAAGCCAAGAGCAATGCCTCTTACAGCTCCAAAAAGATGATGTCACTGTTCTTCCTTCTGCTTTCTAGAAGGCTTTCTTGGCAGACAGTAATTTAACTGCTGAACATGTCAGCCACCTGTATTCTACCAGGTACATGTGGACCCCACTGATGCCAAAGTAGTTGTAGAACAGAAGAACAGAATAAATCCTGAATATTCTCAATAAAAAAAAAACAACCCACTTCTGAAATTTAGACTAGACACATGCACTGGCAACGGCTAACTCAATTCCATATGCAAATTAGGAACTAGTCTGATTACTCAGTTTGTATTTGAAAGATGATTGTTTGCTCCCTTTCCCCCTTCTTTGCATTCTTCAGAGTTCCACTGAAAAGAAGCTTTAAGTCTGTAGCTTCCTGCTGTCTTTAGGACTTTTTCAGTGTGTTTCCTTCCTTTTTGCAAGCTTGGGATGTTGGGTCCCAGAATTAGGGCTATGTCTAAAGTAAAGCAACAGAGAAACAAACTGCTGGGAGTGTGTAGCAACAGTTTTGAGCCCTTATACAGATCTCTACTTGACTTGCCTTTGACCACACACTCAGGAGGGGACAATTTGTCAGAAAGCATTAAGCTTGGCAAGCATGAACAGCTCGTTTGTTCACTGGAGGAGACGGAGAGCAGGAAAAGCTGATGTATCTCACCACTGCTCTGGATTCTACGGGAGAATTAGATTTGTGGAGCCAGAAAGGAATTGAATATATGAGACCACTTCTAGTGTTTCCCCTGCCTGAACTGTAACTGTAATCAAGGTCAAGTTAGATTCTTATTGAGAAGATGTCTTTTCATAGACAGCTTCGCAGGTTCCTTTAATTCCTTTTTTTAATGTACTTTGTCATTATTTTTAAGGACTGGTTTAAGAATCATTCATCCCACAAACACTTCCAAGCTCTAAACGTCAGTGTTTGAGACAGTTTCAACCAATTTGCTCTTGAATAAATATTTATTTTCTTTTTCTTCTTCATTTATTCAAGGAATCATAGAGTTACCCGGTTCTTTTGCCCACTCATTTTTGTCCCTCATTTGCCACCAGCCAGGTCTCTTATCTACTCTCAAAAGCACATTTTTCTTTGAGGGACATTTTCCATTCACTTGTCCATTTCCTTTACATGCTCCTGTGATTTAAAGTTCAGTGATACAGAAAAAGTGCCACATTAGGGAAAGTTCAGCATGTGAGAGTCTGTCTCATATGAGAGGAGAAAATTAAATAACCAGGTTCTGTTTTGAACAGAGTGTCCTTAAAATGCAGGTGTACTGCACACAGTACATCATGTCCTCGGCATGCAAATGTACTGCACTCAAAATTTATCTGAGTTTGACTGGGCTATTTCTATGCTTGACTGCTATTTTTCATAGTTTTTAGACCACTATTTGCCTAAAAGGGATGTGTAATGTATTCAAAAATTGCTTTGGTAAATGGTTTTATCTTTGTTAGCTGGATTATTAAGTTGAAAAAATGTAATAAACTTGATTAGTTTGGGAGGCTTGGCCATTTGAATCTCTAATCCTCTTAATTAGATAGTAATTGGATTAATTTTTTCAGTGAAATAGTGTTTAAAAAGAACTGCTGGTCTCTTCAAAGAGAACTGCATAAGTAGTCATCTCCCAAGTGCTTTTGGGGTTTTTTCAACTTGTTTCTAGAAATACATGGCTGATCTAAGAGTATTGAAAAAATACTTACCTTCCAAAAAATACAGGGTTCTTTTTGTTGTTTTGGTTTGTTGTTTTTTTTTTTTTTTCTTTCTTTCTTTCTTTTCACGTAGAATGCCTAATAAAATCTCTTTTTGTCAGCAGAATGTTTTGGTTACAGAAAAGCTCACATTGCAGTTGATTTTTATCTTTTTAATTGGGCTACTGTTTTAGAACAGAAAATCGATGCTGATGCAAATAACGACTACATATCAGCCTGTTCAGGGTATTTCTGCACATAGATATAAGAACAAAATCAGAATTAAAACAGGAAATCAAACTGAACAGAGAAGCCTAAACACGGCCTATAGGTTTGAAATTAAATAAAATACACTTTTTTGCAGCTGAGGTATTTTGCTGGTTCTTAAAAAGCATAGACAGATTGAAATGACTGCAAAAAACTCTTAGAAAATAAGTGTAGAAGAATGTAAGAAAGCCTTGAGAAGAGGCAGCTGAGAGGGCACCTCATCCCTGTCTGTCAGTGTCTGCAGGGAGGGGGCAGAGGATGGACCAGGCCCTGCTCAGTGGTGCCCAGCAATGGGACAGGAGGAATGGGCAGAAACTGATGGCCAGGAAGTTCCACCTGGACACAAGGAAGAATTTCTTTCCTGTGCAGTGACCGAGCACTGGGACAGATTGCCCAGACAGGGTGTGGAGTCTCCCTCACTGGAGATATTCCAGAACCATCAGGACACAACCCTGTGCCATGTGCTCTGGGATGACACTGTTTGAGCAGGTTGATTTTCCATCAAAATTCCACATAAAATTATTTTCTGTTTCAATTCAGATCCTCACAAGCCACTTCAGTTGACTTAAATACTGATTACAGAGGAAATTACTGCCTCTCAGAAGCAGGATGTATAAGGTTTTGTTTCCCTTGACTACATTCCTTGCAGGCTAAATATTGTGATTCTGAACTTGGAAGGGACTGAAATCTAGCACCTTTGTGTCCCTTCAAAGCGGAGTGCTTTTCACAGACAGCTCTTTGGGCATTATACAAATATATTAAGCTATCCTGTAATGTTCATACACTTTTCTGTCTTTATAGTTCATGTCCACAGCAGTCTTGACAACCCATCCTTGCTCCTGAGTCCATGCTGAAAACCACGTGCTGTTCTGTATTTTCACAGGAGATGGTGAGCTCTATACTTTTGGAGAACCAGCAAATGGGAAACTGGGATTATTGCCTGAACAGCTGAAGAACAATAGAGTCCCACAGCCTGTACTGGGAATTATGGAAAAAGTTAATAAGGTTGCTTGTGGTGGAGAACACACAGTGGTGCTGACAGGTATGCAATTTAACCGGCTTTCTTACAGCCCTATAACTGAAACTCAAGAATTTACATCCCACTGAAATGTTGGATGCTGTAGTGATCCTAACTGGAAGATCATCGTACATCAAGGAGGTAGAAATCCGTGTACCACCCAGCTCAGGCAGGCCTGTGCTGCACTGCATGTGTCCCTTGGCTACAGGATGAACTTGGCAAGGGGATTTTAACAGAGGGGCTTCCAGGCAGCTCCTGGTTGATACCACTGCTTACACCACTTGCCTGACCTTGCCTTTATCTGAAACTTCAGCAGCAAGTTCCCATGTGAATGTTATTTTTATTCAGTATAAAATGCTGAATTTACCAGTAGAAATGATGTATAGAGTTGTTTTGGTTGTAAGAAAATCCTGTAAGAGCTCAGACTGGGGTAGCCTTCCATGGATGGGATCTGCACAGCATGCTGGAGTCCTCTTCAATTCCACACAGCTTGGGATTCCCAGCCTCTGAAGGGACAAAAAATTATTGATACCATCTTCTTTTTCTGTAGAGTCTTAGCTCAAATAAATAGCATTTTAGGAGAACTTTAAATAAAAAAGGCTGGGTGCCTTTCTTGCTGGAACTGTAATAAGCCAGCACTGCCTGGTGCAACACAGATGACTCATGTTTCCTTCCTCTAAGGAGCTTGAAATTGTTATTGCAGTGAGAGGGGAAATTCTAGAGGAAAGCTTCCGTTCTGTAGTAAATTTAAATGCTCTTGAATATTTAGGAAAGTATGTTGGAAGTCACTTTTCAAGTAGCTTCACTATCTACTGGATGCCCAAATGGATTAAATATCTCTTATTGTGATACAGAATTTGCTTGTGCCTTTGAGCAGAATCTTTAGCATAAATGTGAAACTAGTACAGACATATACATTTGACATATTGTACAGGTTATGAAAATCACTAAATACAACAGTTACATACTAGTTCACAGGGCCACATGTATAATACTTGGAAAATGGTGTGTATTACTGAACTCCTAAATAGTTGTCTGCCAGTGGTGACTTAGCTTTTCCAAGGCATATGTGCAAAGCACTGCCAGCCATTTCTTTCCACAAGTTCTATCCTGACCTAGAATGGTGTAGAAGCAGGAAAGGTGAGTTTGACTTTGCCTGAAGATAGTTAAAAAAATATCAGCTTTAGCTTGTAATGAATATAATATGTGTAAAACTGCATAGCCTGTAATTATTTTCCTGCCAAAATGCAAAAGCTATAAAACCAAGTTGGATGTGTAGATATCAGTCCTTAAATCTGTATTCTGAAGGTTCTCTATAGTTGTCTCTTGTCAATCTTGTGATGTGCCTTCGAGGTTACGTAACCAAACTTTCTAAAATATAAACTGAAAATGTAGCTGAGGGAGATGGTGAATAATACGATGTGGTGTTGTACTGCAAGCCATTGGAAAGAGTAAAGGTGGAAGTGAAATGCTGGGAAGGATTATGCGTAATGAGTCAAGCTGCAAGATTCTGGGTAGGTAAAATTCCTTTGGGAAAACTATGAAGAGGAAATAGCAGTAGCCAATCCAGGAAATGCAAATATTTGTCTACATTTCAATGCCTTTGTCTCCCTTCTTCCACCAACATACAGTCTTACCCTGGCAGTATTCTAATCACAAAATAAATTTCTTTATGCGAAATCAGATTATCATTATTAGTGAAAAAACTGGCATAAATTTGGGGCCAACAAATGTATAAATCATAGCATTCTTTTATGAGTTACAAAGTGAAGTTCTGTAGAAAGAATTTGATTATCATTATTGATTTTCTTTTTAACCATAAATCAGAATTCAAGCAATAGATATTTTGATTTAATGGCATTTCATGTGATAAAAAAATCATTATAACCAATGACTGTTATGGAGATTAAGAAGAAGGATACAGACCTGGATGCCATAATCATTACAGTGAAATCTGTGCAAGAGCTAGAACAAAGAGGGAAATATAAATGCCATAGAAAAAATGCAGTGAAGAAAATACCATAGTAAGTATGTATGTATGTACGATTTACTTGCTTATGGAAATAAATTCTTTAGTAGAAGGTAAATAAGAAATTCAGTGCTGGCTGACCTAGCAGTTGATGATCAAAGTGTTGAGTGCCAGATGATCTAGTTGAGTCACAAAAAGAGGAAAACTATATCCTCCAACAAAATACATTTCCTAAAGTTTAATAGTTGTGATAAGAGTGATAAGTCAGAGATGTTTTTTAATGTGATTCAGCTGTTATTAAATAGGTTACAGCTGTGTACTTCTGACTGAAACACTGAGTGAAAGAGTAGGTGACAGTGGAAATACTGTCTCAAATGAAAGATACTTAGTTGGAAGAATTGACATAGAGAAATTTTTCTGACTCAAAGACAAATATGTGGAAAAAAATTGTGAAAAGAGATAGCTATGGATGCTAATAAATTTGAGTGTGATATACATACATTATTGTCTTTTCACCAGTAACTTTACTTGAAATCAGTCCTGAATTGCATCTTGAGGTCAAGTGGTGTGACCAGAAATTGAGAATTCTGATGATATATCTTTGAAGAGGAGAAGAAACATTTACACCTCTTTTAAGCTCATTTTCATAAATTAAGAAAGTAATTCAATTCTGAAGAAATTCTGAATTTCATGTGTCATCCCCCGTGCAAATGGGTGCTGCTTGCCCTTAGGAAGGCAACATATACTGACGTGGGTTTCATCCTTTCAGGGTCTTTCCAGTTTTTAAGGATGTGACATTTCAGTCTCAGGAAACAAGAACTGAGTGTGTGACTGTTGAATATTCCCCTGCTTCATCTATCTCGTTTAACATAGCAATAGCACAGGAGAAAATGTCATATGGAAAAACTGTTGCACATCTTGGCTCATTTCTTGACATCATTTCTACTTAGGGTTTATCAAATTAGAAGAAAGCATAATTCAGTTATCTTACAGAATACAAGGCAAGTTTCTTCCCGACTCTCATGTGTAATTAGTCTATTCCAAAGCACTTCATTTGATTCTTTTTTTATGACTGTTATCTATTCTATTGGCAATTTTGTATTGTAAGAACCACTGTAATCTGGGTTATTAAATCAAGTTCAGAATCTCTACAACAAGTATCAGAGTAAAAGGTAGAAAGTATATACTAAAATAATTCTTTGGGGTTTTTTACTCTGAAACTCCAAAATGGGAAACTCAATTATTTCTCCCAGAGAAAAAGAAATAAATTGTTGAGAGCAGTGATTTGGAAAAAACGCAGCTTTTTAAACATTGGTTTTAGAAATGTTGAGTATGGTATTGGAAACCATCTTCTTTGCAAGCCTTATTGTTACTTCTACCTTTAATATTTGCCATTGTTCTAGACAATGAACAGAACTGTATTTAAAAATTCTGTCATGCAAAATCTTGATAGCACAAAGCTATTCATTTCATGGCAGTCAGTCAGCCAGTGCGAGAAGATCCTATCCTCAGCCCAGATTCGTTCTCTCAGAGACTGAAAAAAATGCACTGACTACCCCCAACCTTGCAGATACTTCCTGCTGCAAATGCAAGCTGTTGTCATCACTTTAAAATGAAATATTTGAAAGATGGGAAATATGGGAGAGCAGCAATCACAATTTGTGTGCTTTTTTCAATAAGGTGTTTTAAAAGGTAGAAAAACAATAAATGTGAATCTAGAAATTGGAGAAGAAGAAACAGATCATTGGGGTGGCCTTAATATCTTGCAGGCTTTTTTCACATGAGGACAGATCCTCTGGGAATATTTTTTTCTATAGAAGGATATATTACTTCCTTTCATTCTCTGAAAGGAAGGAAAGCAAAGATAACTCTTCAAAGGAAAAAATGCAGCAGACCTTTGAGAATAGAACGTTTGACATAAGAACATTAGTGCATTAGTATGTAAAATGTTGGATTTTTCTTCTTCTGTCTCAAGGTCTTTTAAAAAGAAAAGAAAGTGAAGGCACCCTTTTGAAAGAGGACAAAAAGGATGTCAAAGCTCTACCTTTTCCTGACAGAACTCACGATTCAGATCATGTAGGATTATTAGATTTTTCAAACCTTTCTTAAGTCTGTATACTATTTATACTGAAATCCCCAAATCCAGTTACTAACTCTGGTAATACTGAACATTGTGTTGACAGCAGATTTTTTACAGTAATATTTTTCAGCATAAGCTGTTTAAAATTAAAGCTATTGTGAGAGTGAATAGTTCATTGGCGTAATAGTTATAGTAGTAGTAGTCATAATAATAGTAATAATAATGTTCAGGGGAAAAGAATTTATGTGGACAGACCACCAAGATGATTAGAGGGATGCAGCACATCCCCTTTGAGGAAAGGCTGAGAGAACTGGGGTTGTTCAGCCTGGAAAAGAGAAGGTTCTGAGCTGAACTAATTGCAGTCTTCCAGCACCCGAAGGGAACTTACAAGGAAGATGGAGAGAGACAATTTACTAGGACATGGTGTGACAGGACAACAGGGAATGGCTTCAAACTGAAAGAGAGTAGGTTTAGATTGGATATTAGGAAAAAATTCTTTACTGTTAGGGTGGTGAGGCACTGGCACAGATTGCCTGGAGAAGTTGTGGTTGCCCCATCCCTGGAAGTGTTCAAAGCCAGGCTGGATGGGACTCTGAGCAACCCAGTCTAGTGAAAGGTGTCCCTGCCCAAAGCAAGGGATTGGAACCAGATTATTTTTAAGGCCTCTTCCAACCCAAACCTTTCTATGATTGTTTGTTTTCTATGATTGAATACAAGCATACCTGTCTATTTCATTTTTAGGAAAATGGATTTTTTAACTCCATCTGTAGCCTTAGATACATAGCAAGGAACACATGATTCTGAAAAACATTCTTTGATCTCCCACAGTTCTTTCAGCAAATGGCATGTTTAAAAAAAAAAAAATGAAAGCTATTGTGAGAGTGATTTTTGCCTAGGTCTATTTTATTGATAGTGCAAATGGTCCTGGAGATTACAAAAGATGCCTGCAAAGGTGGAAGATAACACAGTTACAGGGAAATAACCCTGTTCTTCCAAAAAGGGAAATGTAGGAAGTAAAGCAGCAGCTCTTCCAGCGCTCAGGTGTTGGAGGTCACTTGGAACAGCAGAGCCACTGTCTTCTGTGCAAGCTCTGAAACCATTTCTCCCCATCCCTCTCATGGGCTGCAGCTGTGTGCAGAATGATTGGCCTTTTTCCTCATCTTCAGTAGAAACAGAAGAAATAAAAAAATTCCCTGCACTTTTAAAGTTAACATTTGATAACAACTCCCTCTCAACAAAAATGCAGAAGACATTGCATGTTTCATGCTAGCACTAAAGAAAAAAACTCCAAGTTCACTCAAAGTAATTATGTTAGTCAGATAAAGCCATACAGTTACAAGATCTGTCAGTTTCCAAAGAATTGTTAAAACGAACACAGTACTTCTAAACAGAATTTATGGAATCAGCCATCTTGAGAAAGCAACTTGCTAAAATAAAGATGATACTTTTTTTTTACTTAAAGAAAACTCCTGTCTTTAAGGTGTAGTTTCTTGATTCTTATGCAGCAAGTCTAAATATTACAGGAAAGTTCTTCTTGTTTTACTTTATAAAGTTCCGGAGAAGGTGTTGCTTTCTTGCACTAAAATTTCCAGCAGAGGGAGCATTACTATTACATTTAGTAAAAAAAGCAGGTTTACTCAATATTTTTCATCTACAATTTAAAAAAATGTGAGACCATTGGGCTTTTTTTTTTTTTTTTATGGTGTGAATTCATGACATCTTAGTATGGAACAATCTAAAAGGAACAGAAAGGGCAAAGACTTTCCTAGAAAGATTTCCATATGTAGTGTTACTATTTCATCACACTTCCTTTGAAATGGGAAAGTTCTTTACTTAACATGGAATATTTTTTGTTTTTCACAATATTTCCAACTTTTTCACAATAATTTTTCAAGTACTTTAAGTAGAATTTCTCTCACTTTTCCTTTGTTTCCTACATGCAAAAGAAAAAGGGGCCGGAAGTGAAATTCTAGGAAAACTTCTTTTGTCCCAAAAAACTTCTCTGTTCAAGCATGACCTCATCAAGATTTCCAAGCTTCACAATCTTCCCCTGCTGTGATGGACTGCCAGGGATGGACACACCAAGAATCTTTTTCGCTTTAGAGAAGCTCTTATTCTTTTTCCTGGCACAGACAGTCCATTAAACAGACAAAATATAAATGTGGAAAGATGATTATTCTGTCACAAGATAACACAATTATAGTGTACTCTGTATTTATTGCAGGGCTGATTTGGTAGCTGAACAGAATACTGAAACCTATTCTATTACTGTTCCAGTCTCTTCTTACATACAGATTAGTAGTGGTTTAAAGAGGTCTTGTCTATTAACTTTAGGGTCACACAACGTACATGGAGGCAATGAGAAATTAAGATGAGGCTATTGTGAAAATGCATATATATGTATAAACACTGTGGTCTTGAATTGACTGTAATATGTAAATTCCCATATATTTTTTAAACTTTTCTTTGTGTACATATGATCAGTGGACTATTTTGCATTTATGTTAGAAAATTCATGGCATGTTGAACCATTTAAAATTCTTTTCTGTATATACTTCATTGCTTCAATTCCTGTTTTTTAAAATTTTGTTGTAGGTTATTAATTGATAAATGTAATTGATTAGTTGGTACATTTTTTAATTGATTAAACATTGTTTTTTATGGTGTTTATGTCAGTGGCCGTCCATTTGGCTAATAGAATGTAGGTTATGATACAAATAAATAAATAAATTAATTAATCTATACATATCAACATATTTGTTGTTGATTTTGCCTGTATGATTTCAGAGACAGATGTCTATACTTTTGGACTTGGACAATATGGGCAGCTGGGACATGGAACTTTTGTGTTTGAAAGTTCGGTGCCGAAGTCTGTGAAGCACTTGAAGAGGCATAGAATATGTAACATTTCATGTGGGGAAAATCACACTGCTGTGATAGCAGGTAGGGGAGTGCAAAATTCTGGAAGCACTTCTAGCAACTCTCTATTATACTGTAAAAGCTTTCCTTGTACAATGAGCAGCAGCAGACATAACCATTACTGGTACTAAAGGTGAAATGAGCCAGTGAGAAAGCTGGATTTGATAGGAATTTCTGATTCACAGCCATGCCATGCATAGCTCTCTATCTCCTGGGGAATTATAACCTCATAACTATGCCTTGCTAACAAATATTCTTGTTTAGAAGCCTTTGTTCTTCTGTACGGTTTAAATATTATTATTTTGTTGGGGTGGTTTTTTATGAATTGTCTAGACCAACATCTCAGACAGTACTTTGTCTGAAAACATGCATATATTTTAATCAGATTCATCTGTTGAAGATCTAAAAATAATTGTTCAGGTTTTGCTTTTTGGGAGGGAAATAGTCATTACTTTCATGGTCTGTTACTTTGTAATGGTTCTGTCCTGGTTTTGTATTGAATCCTTGTTTTAACATCCTTTTTATCCCCATATGCAGAGAATGGCCTCATGTTTACTTTTGGAGATGGACGTCATGGCAAGTTAGGCTTTGGAGAAGAGAGTTTTACAAATCTGTTTGATCCCACTCTGTGTTACAATTTCTTGAAGTTCACAGTCCTTTCGGTAAAACTTTTATTCATTCTTCTCAGACACCAAGCTATTTTATCTTTTAATGACATACATTATTAATGAGAGCTGAAATCTCATTATAGAATTTTTTCTTTCTATAACATTTCATTAGTGGACAACACAAACTGAAGGAAAGAGGAAATTATAAATGCTTAGCAGTGTTCAACTAGTTTAGAAGGTCTTTGACTTGGGCTACACATACAGATTGCTTTTTAGGGTTTTATTCAGTACTCTTGTGCTGTGGTGCTTTGGTCTTTAGAGATGTAGTAGTTTACAAACTGAATTGTTTGCTGCTCTTAGATGGTTGGAAGTATGGGGAAATTTATATCTTTTCTGCAAACAACAGGGAGTCATCTTTTCAATTTTGACAATTTTTGTATAGTAGGATATTTCTAAACCTTAAGAAAAATTGAGGTGCTGGGGTGTTTTAATCTGAACCCGACAAAAAAGCAGGAATAGTCTTTTCTTTTGAGAATTGTGTAGGGAAGTTTTTTCATCTGCTTCTTGAAGTTTAGAAGAAATAAATGTCACAGAATTGTCAGCATCAAAAATCCTACGTGACTCAGGATTGAACAAAATTTGGGACAAAAGTCTGTTGATCACTTCTGTTTGTTTACTGTAATTAGAAGTGAGGGACGTTTTATTGGAAGCAGTGATTGTTTTAAACCTTTTAAAACGTGAAACCTCTGATCTTTATGTAATAATATTGTGTCTGTTGGAGGGTGTAAGATTTGCTTTACATTTTGTGGATTTTGTGATAAAACATTTAGGTTTGAGTCCCTGAAGCTATCAATATTGCTCTCATTTGACTTCTGTCAAAATAACTAGCTACAATCTCTTGAAAGTCAGTGGAAATATCTTTGCTATCTTCTGTATCAAGTATTTGATAGACCTGTCTTTTGTTCTGTTCAATACAAATATATCATATTTAACTAAGAAGAAGTGAACACAGGTCACTAGTTATTATTAAACATAATTAAGTACTTTTATCTTGATAGTGTAATTAGGAACTAAATTTGAAGCCATTTGATATGTCTTACTTTAACTGCATTTTTTCTTACAATCTAAGCCCGTAGAGACGATTGTAAGAAAAGTGCATCCTTGATATTTGCAAATGAAATAATCAGGCCTTTTTTTGAGCTGTAGGTTGCTTGTGGTGGTTGTCACATGCTGGTTTTTGCTGCTCCGAGACCTAAAGGATCTGAAGTAATCTTGGAAAATTTATGTGAGCCTCGTTTGACTGCTACTATCCCTAAAACAAGCGGAGACTTTGTACTAGCAAACACTTTGCAGTTATCAGCAGCACGAATACGACGTCGAGAGAGGGTGAGTTCAGAGTTGGTTAGAGTTGCCAAACTTCTTTCAGGAAACAAAATCACTTTTAAAGCGAAAATCACAGCATATACCAAGCAGTTAAATATATCTTCTTAAATTAAGTGTTTAATTTTAATGTATAATATGAAAAATATGTATTTACCCTGAGCCCAAAAATTGATGCAGGAGAAAAACAATAGCTTTTGGTCAGATTTTGTTTATTTATTTCTGTGACAGAGATTCAAATTGAGTTTGTAACTTTTTTTGTTCTAAAATGTAGAACCTGTTCCTTTGCATTTTGTAAACTATCTTAGAAATACTTTAAAAAAAATATTAAGAATCTGACTCTTTTGCTGTTCCCTCTGAGTCCTTGAATATATTAAACAATTCCATAGTTTATAAAATACCAAAGGACAATATTAGATGTAGCTACTTAAAATATTACTTTTTACTCTTTTATCTCCACTACACGTTCCATGTGATTTCCTTAAACAGCACAATGTTTAATTCACTTACCTGTCTGAGAACTAACTCTACCAAAACCTGAATTTATTCTGTAAAAATTGGTGTTATGGATGAAATACGTTGATGTTATTTGAGTGACTAGTTTTTAATTTTAAATAATTTTTTTTAAGTTATTTTTCTCCTTTGTTTATATTTTAGGCTTGCTTGAAATTGTTGCATAGAAATGATCTTAAAAATCCCACCATGTACTTGCCCACTTTTTAGGATTATAAATAATTAAAATATTAAAGATATTTCTTCCTGTTTATTGAGTTGCAACACTGTATCATCAGCTAAAAGCAAATACCACTGCTAAGTATGAGAGATTGCTTATGTTTTGTTCTTCTACCCTTTTTCTCAATCTATTGTTTTTTAATCTTCTAAAGGAAAGGTCACCAGAGCAGTTTGTTCGAATGGCACAAACTCTGCCTCCAATGCGGGAAAGCTTCTTAAAATCTTCACTGCCTGTGACAAGCAACACCAGCCCATTCTGGTTTTTTGCAACAAGTCGTGCTAAATCTGAATCTCTGAGGCATGGAGACCACGAAAAAGGTGAAGTGTCCCCACATCTTGCTGCTCTTTTTTGATAAGAATGGTTTGACTCTCATCATTCATAAACAAATGTTCAGTTTGAACATGAAAGAAGGTTCAGCTGCAGTCTTACATCAGGAGGGTCTGGCAGCCTACAGACATGAAAGCTGAGAAATGCAGACAAAAATTGGCTCACACTGTTCATGTTTGCAAAACAAGTTTAAAGATTTAGAGGAGACTTGAGTGAAAGAAAAACAACTTATAGGCACCTGTGGTTCCTTAAGCCTTTAGAAATAAGATTCACAAAAATACTGTAAGAAAACTAACTGCTTACTTCATTTTCACAAAAAAAAAAAAAGGAATTACAGAAAAAGAAGTTAGGAACAGTCTTAAAGACCTAGGTAGGCCTACAAGGAACTTGGATAAGAAAAGATAAGAAAAGAGGTCTACTAATTCTTAGAGGACCTTTCTTCTTCACTTGGAAATGCAAAAGTGCTTTTCACTCTTTGTTATCTAAGATAATAAGGATTTATAAAATTCTAGCTAATGGAGAAGTCTGGATAACTGTAATCCAGCACTGAACTTTTGCACACTCTCTACAGCACTTCTGGACTTATCTGGGTTCCTGGGCATGTGTGATTTCCTGGGAAGAACAATGCTGAAAAGTGCAGAGTGCAGTGCTTCTGTGTAAGAGTTAGCTCAGATTTACTGGACAGACAAAACTAATTTGAAAATAATTAATTCATAGAATGAAGACGATTATTCTTAAATCTGCCAGCAGGTCCATTAGCATTTCTGATTCCAGGAAAGCAATGCAGTGTAATTTGAATTTCCTTTAGAGTCTTCTTAGGCCTAAAACCTCAGGTTTTGTGCTGTGTGAAATGGTCATAGACCTGATGAGCTTAATGATGTAGGGACATTTTTACGGTGCTGCATTAAACTCAGTGTCTCTCCGTCCATTACACAGATGATGTGCAATGGAGATAACATGACTGCAGCTAATTTGGTCTAATTGTTGCACTATTATTAAAGAGATTATCCAAAAGAGTCTTTGTCCCATGTAATATTCAGGCTGTGAATGCCTACAGAAATGGTCAGAGATCTACAGTGCACCTACCTCTGTTGTCAATGCTGATGAAAGGAGATGGAAGTGTTTCTGCTGTGTTTTAGGCTGAGGGGATGAAGAATCTGAGGACTTCATTTCTATGTCAGTAAAATAGAAATAATCTCTATTTTATAAGTGTGGAGTGTTGTGTTTGCTGTACAGTGCTTGTTCCTATGACATTTATTTCCCCCTATTTTACCTTGTAGAAAATAATAATCGAAAAGATAAACCTGGTGAAGTCTCTGCAGAACAAGATTCAGATAATGAAAATATTGATAGAAACCTTGGAGATACAACTGACATCCTAAATATGGTAATATATTCCAATAATGAATCTGTAATTCAGTAATTTTTATGCAGGGGGAGACAAAGAAGCTAAATTGTGTTTCAGGTTCTGATACAGAATTCCTGACTAGCCCAGAACATCATATGTGACACCAAGTACTGACACACTGTTAAATGAGCATGCATTTTACATCATCACTATCCAATGCTAAAATATGTTTTAATTTTCCAAGTAATATTGTGGTATGAGATGGAAGCAGTCCAAGTAGTGCAGTGCCTCTCCATGCTTTAGCTCTGGAAATCAGAAAGAAAAGAAAAAGGATGCTGGAGGCCACATGGGGATCTCTGACCTCGCTTATCTTGATGATTTCCAACAGAGAATTGCAGGAAATTAAGCAGAAGAGCATCTTTTCCTCTTTTGAGAAGAGGTTTTTTAGTACAGGTGGATCATATCAAAGGGAAAGCCAAAATCCAGACAATTCGATTATTTGGTGATCCCCCAGCTTGTTCCTACATATTTCTTTTATTTAAAAAACGTGTTCACCTTATCACTTCTACAACTTTCCAAAACATTTTGTTCTCTCGGCAGAAAGGACGTGTCCTGGCCTTAATGCAGCCACAGTTATCCTGGAGGGATTGCACATTTTACAGGAATTATTATTTGTTTGCATTTGAAAGTATTTAGTAATTGAACAGTCTGTTTGTGCATGCCATTTATTTAACATCATAAAACTTTATTTTGATATACAAGAAAAAAATGTTATCAGTTCCAATGCACAGCAGGGCCTTCATTAATTTACTGAAGCATTATTTACATATTGCACACTTTATGTGCTAGACTTCCTCCTCCTTTTCAGTTTTATACCTATTGTGGATCAATTTTAAAACATTTAAAAAAATTTTAAACATAAATTTGAAAAAAAGCCCATCAGGCAAAGTTGTCAAAATACAAAATAAATGATTGCTCTTCTTGGATCTGAATGAAAACCGTCTGTTACAGCGTAGTTGTTTCAATTTTTCTGGACTGTGGCAACATACATCTTATTGACACCTGTGACAAGAGGAGGAAAAACCTTTAATGTCATATTGATGATACAAATTATTGGGAGTCTGAAACCAGGGCTGTCCATGTTCACTGTGTTGAAAAAGAACATGGGGGTTAAACCATGAGCAGTTAACAATCAGCAGCAGACAATATTACCTTGTCATTTGGGATATATGGGAAGGGATGAGCAAAATTTCATTATATATTCCTGTCGCTGTTGTATCGAGAACAGCGAGAAACGACACAATCCGAAATCAGGAAGAAAGTGGTGTTTTTTTAATTAGTTATAAATCAGTTTATATAACTTTGTTCCCAAAGATGAAAGGAGGTTATTGGTTCTTTGGCCAGCCACCCCCTAGAATGATTGGAGGAGACCACACAACTCCCATTTGAAAATATTTCTTCAGTATACCATAACAACACTGCACAACAGACTCCAGGGGCAAAGATAAAGAATTAGTTTACAAAAACTCGTAGCAGTGTTTTTCATAGCTTTCATGAGAAACACAGAGCTCCCACAGAATGCTGCAGAAAGCTGGAAAATTTCTCTGCTAAAACTTTTCAGCGTCTACATATTCCCACCTATTATTCTATGTTGCCTTTTGGTTTTTGCTTTATGTGGAAGACATAAAGGCATTAGATTCTAAGGAAAATGTCTGCTGTGTAACGTTTCTTTGAAGTAGTTCTTTTAAGGATGTGGAACCAAACTGGATGTTGAGTTGAAGGTTATGATGATAAGGGAGTAAGGTTGTATTTGGAACTTCACAGCGAGTGGAACGTGGATCTCAAAAGTGCATGTGGACTCTAAGAAAGTGCAAATGTAGCATTCAGTCTCTACAGAGACTGTTTAGGTGCTGACATCTGTTCATCACTCTCTTTAGAAGCAGTGAATGAAGGAAGGGAAGTGAAGTAGGTGAGCTGAGTGATCACATAGGCTTGTCTCAACATGACTGTGCAGTAATATTAAAATGTTCATAAAATATCTCTGTTTAGTAGAACTGGGCTTTGATGCTGTTTTCTGTAGTAAATATATTTATTTTTTTAATAGAGATCTTATTTTTTGCAGACACATGCAATGAAGTTGAATCCTGGTGACCGGTCCTTAAAATTATCCCCACTCCAAAAACAGAAGGTACAGTAATTAATTACTTATATATTTGTATATTACTTATATATTTGTATACTTATACTGATGTTTAAAGAATCTGCAATTCTTGTGTTGTCCTAGTACTCCATTATTTAGCTTTGAGTTTTCAAAAAGCCTGGCAGATTTTATAGACCTCCTCTTGCTAATTTTCTGAATATCCATGACCTAAAATTCTAAGAAGCTGCATGAAGGCAGAGAGGATTTGGGCAGGCACCTAGAACTCCACACATCCAGTGTAGCTTCAGATGAGTGTATAGTATTTCACTAGTTTAAGGAGCAAATCATCATATACACATTGTTACTTCAGGTGATAACATACATTTCTACAGGTTTGTTGATAGGAAAATATTTTGGGACACAATGTAAATAAAGATTTTACATACAGATATTCACCATGAGGTATATTCAAAGGAGCAATAATACTGGTTTTAATTATGAAATTAAAGTACTTTGTAATACCTTCCTATTGCACTCCTAAAGTGATCCCAGCTTTTCAGCATTTTATTATATTTCTTTATAATTTTATTTTAGATTTTAAAAGTTATTCTGCAAAATTTGTTATAAAAGTGTCAAATTCGAAGAAGAAAGGCAATAGATTTTGAAACTTCTTAGAAAGGGCATAACAGTGAGTGCATCAGAAGATTTCCAAAGGAGGAAAGTGTAAGAGAACTGTACTAATTTCCTTCTGCTTGCACAACCTCGTGCATTGTCCCTGCTCTGTTTTATGGGATGTGGTACTGGCTGCACAATTCTTACTGCATTTCCTTGATGTGCTCGGATAGTGAGAAAGGTGTAGCACTACACTGATCATTAACAGGATGTTACATTCTTCTAATATGTGCCCTTCATTTCATGTGAAATGTTTACAATATGTTTACAAGATGTAAATTCATTGCATGTGAAATATTCTACCTTTGATGCTGTCTTTTAATCCCCTCCCACAAATTGTTTCTTTTCTTGTTCAAATGCTTTTGTAACCTTTTTCTTTCGCTGCCATTTGTCTTTAATGCTTTTTTTCTTTCTTTTTAATTTTCTGCTTCTCATGTGGAATAGAAGAACAATAAAAATGTGAAACTGAAAAGAGATGGTAAGGGTGGGCTGAAAAACAAGGATTCTGATTTCACAAAGGAGGGCTCAAAATTGGAGTCTGGCTCTTTACAAAAGCAGTCCTCACTTTCAGAGTCACCTGGACAAGACTTAGAAAAGAGTAGTGCCTTTGTAGGAAAGCCTGTGGCCAAAAAAAGTATAAAGAAAGGTAAATCTGAGCATGCACGAAGTGATAGTACTTTGAAAAGTGGTGCTCAAGAAATTACTGGGGACAAAAGCATAGTAGTGAAACGGGAAAAAGAATATGTGGAAAATCCTGAATTTTTCAGAGAGGGTGCAACTTATAATCTTCCCACTGAAAATCAAATTCTGACTGAAAAAATAAATTCTTCCAATAAAAAGCCAAAAGCTGTTAAATCTAAGCAATCCCTTAAAATAAAGGTACTTCCTTCTGCTCCCAGGGATACGCCCCAGACTGATTCATTAATTGTACAAGAATACAGTCCTGCTAAAAAACAAGGGGGTCAAGAAACAACAGAAAGTCAAAACAAAATAAAGGATGGTGTTGAAAAATCTGACAAGCGTGAAAGAATATACATCAGAGGAGAAGAAAGTAGTGCAGAACAGAGGGAGCTTAAAAAAAAGCATCAGTTTCTGAAACAAGTATCTGTAACTTCATCATCATCTTCAACTGAGGAAAGTACTAATGATCTCCAAAAAGATATACTTAAGGAAGAGGTCTACTATGAACACAGAGTTGTCCAGAGAACAGTAGAAAAAGTGAAACATTTGGACTTAGAAAAAGACGACAGTGAGATTGAGGAGATGCAAGATACAAACAATGAGAAAGAATGTGTAGAACAGAATGATTTAAAAAGCCTGAATGGGGAAGAAACAAGCTCTAATGGTAAATCTGATGAAGACAGGCCATTAGAAATTAAAAATGAGGAGGAATCTGATCAGGAGGAGGAGAGTGAAGGCAGTGAAAAAGGTGAAGACAGAGTGTTGGAAATTAAGAATGAGGAGGAGTCTGATCAGGAGCAGGAGAGTGAAGGCAGTGAAAAGGGTGAAAGTGAAAAACTAGATGAAACAATTGATAGTGAGGGTAAACTACGGGAGGAAGAAGAGAGTGAGGTTAAAAAAGATAGAGATGAAATTTCAGTAGAAAAAGATGAAGAGGAAAAAGATAACGAGGAAGAAAATGAAAGAGAGGAATCACAGGCTGAAAGAGACAGTGAGAATGAGGGCACAGAGGAGATTGAGGAGGTCAGTCAGCAAGATGGCAGAGATCAAGGAGATGAGCAAGGCAGGTTCATGGAGGAAGAAGAAATGGTGAGTGAGGGAGAAAAGGAGGATACGGAGGAGAAGTATGAGAAAGAGGAAGGCACTGAAAAAGAAAAGGAGGAACAGGTTAAAAGTGAGGGAAGAGATGAGAGTGAGGAAGGAGGGGAAGATGGAGAGGAAGAAAAAGAGATAGAGGCAGAAGAGGAAGGAGAAGATGAAAAGGAAGATGAAGAAGAAAACAAAGAAAGGGAGAATGAAAAAGACAAAGAGGGTGAAGAGGAGGAGTTGGGAGAATCATTGGCAGAGAGGGAAGAAGAGGTATCTGAAGAAGAGGATGAGGAAGATGCAAATACGAAAACTAAGGTAGTGGGTGAGGATGGAGCAGAAGAGGAAAGAGAAGATGAGAAAGAAGAAGGAACAGAGGCAGAATTAGAAGGGCAGGAGGGGGGAGAAGACGAAAAGGAAGAAGAGGGGGAAAACGAAGAAGAAGAGGAAGATAAAGAAGAGGGAGTAGTGGAAGAAGATGAGGGAGTAGGGAAGGAAGAAGAGAGTGTTGGAGAAGATGAGGGAAAAGAGGGAGTGGAAGAAGAAGAAGAGGAAGATGAAGAGGAAGAAGAAGGAGAGGAATCAGAGGGAATGGAAGAAGAGGGAGATGAGGAAGCAGGAGAGGAAGAAGAGGTAGAGGAGGGAGAAGAGGGAAGACAGGAAGAAGGAGAAGAAGAAGGAGAAGGGGAAGAGGGGGTAGAAGAAAAAGGGGAAGAGGGTGAGGAGGAAGACGGAGAGAGGGTAGAAGAAGGGGAAGAGGGTGACGAGGAAGAAGAAGAGGAAGAGGGGGAAGAAGAAGAGGAAGTGGGGGGAGAAGAAGGGGAAGAGGGTGAGGAGGAAGAAGAAGAAGGGGAAGAGGAAGAGGAAGAGGAAGAGGAAGAGGAAGAGGGGAGAGAAGGTGAAGAGGGAGAGGGGGAAGAAGGAGAAGAGGAGGAAGGGGATGTAGGAGAGGAGGAAGAAGAGGATGAGGGAGAAGAAGATGAGGATGAGGAGGAAGAAGGAGAGGAAGAGGAAAAACCAAAAGATAAAAGAAAAAATTATAGTAGTAAACTTCCAGAAAAGAAAAGCAAACCCAGGAAGCCAGAAAAGACAGAAAATTCTGCTTTATCAAACAGCTCTAAACAAAACATGAAGTCCAAACGTCACGTAGCAAATGGTTTACATAATTCAGAACAATTTTGGAACAATGTGCTACCTCATTATTTAACACTAAAGTAGCATAGACTACTGCAGATGCATTTTAAACCTATTCAGGAAACTTTGGAACTACGGCAGACTGATTTTTATTACTTAAAAGAAACTTTTCATGGAATCAAAGCATATTATTATGCATAAGTGCCAATTTCTTGAAAAAGACTGAAGAAAATGTTTAGAGTTAGGAAACTTTTATGAGAGAAATCATACTTCATTGATACAATTATTTTCACAATCATGATTATCACATATGGTATATAAAAATATTAATTGCTGAGGAGGTAAACTGTGTTTGCCTCTTAATTAAAGTGTAATGTCATGCTGACAAATGAGTTATACATTGTAACACTGTAACCTTTGCCTTTGAATCAGCAATACACCAATTTTAGTTACAGGACAGTTTACTTGATCATGTGCCTTACATGAAAGGAGTTTCAGTAAATTAGCAGATGTACCTATTTCTAAATTTTGGTATCACTCCATAATTTAATCCCCCTCCTTTTATTCTGTTCACACATTGGTGAAATGTTCAAGTACTTAAATTACAGAAAGAACAAGTTGCCAAATTTACGCGGATCAGTGGATGGAAGGTAAATGGAAATGCAGGCCTGGGTAAGTGATGGACTGGGATTTTTCAAGGGCCTTACGGCTGACTTCTAATTTTGGTGTTAGCACATAATTCTGTGCAAAAAGACACACACAAATCCCAGAATCTGGCCTAGATTACATTAGAGTTAGGACAATTCTTGAATATCACTCTCGGTGATTAGATAGAACTAAGAATTTGAAATATACACCTGTAAACATTTTTTATTTGTTTATACTGTGCAATACACAAAAGATTCTATATCTTCCTACAAAAGACTACATCACATTAATTCTTTGAGGTACTCAAGGAGGGGAATACATGTTGTTGTGTGAAGCACATATATGTTTTCAGGATCAGATCTAAAGCTTCTCCTCATTGGAAGAGATTTAATGTTTTCCCTTCTAAAACATCCTATCTGTAATCTCCAAAATAGGTAAAACAACAAGCCAGATGGAATAGTAAAGAAAGTGGCAAGAAAGTCTTAATTTTTTTTTTTGAAAAGACAAAGTTAATATTTTTGAAGTTTCCTTAAAATACACAAACAAATCTTGCAAATTATTTTTGTAACACACTGCATCACTCTTTCAGCCATTAGGGACTGAACTGGCAAATGAAGAGATAGGGCTCATCATGCAGCATTGTTACTTGAATATTACGCCAATGGGTGGTCTGAGAAATTTTTGTAAACAGATCTCAGCATTGACATTCTGTAAAAAAATAATTACTTAAACCCTACTTGAAAATGAGGACAGAATAAGAAAGGAATCAAAATGAGTAAACGTCATTCAATAAAAGTGTGAATGGAATCAATCCTTATGTAGAGATTATGAAACATTTTAATATTGTTTTGTAAGATACTGGTATTAAACGATCTTTGACACGATGTCTCCAGAATTTATTTTCTAAAAAGCCTGTAGTAGATCAGCAGTTTGCCAGTAAATTCTAGTCCAGGTCCATCCTTTCTGCCTCACTCACCCCTTCCATATACTGCATTTGAAGGTAAGATCACTTCAGTCACGTGCCGTGACCAACTACAGCAAAAAGTTAGCCCAGTGACTGTATTTTGTCCCTGTGAAATTTGTTTCAAACTTTGGAATTCTCTGGAACACATTGTCTTGGCATCAGCATGTGTCTCTGGAACAGGGTAAGTATCCTCATATTCTGTTCGAGAATATTTTATCAGTTAAACGCCCTTCCCAAAAAATCAGCTCGCTCTAACAACAGAGTCATCGGTGTATTTTGCCAATGTGCTGTGTCATCACTGAACTCCTCTGAAAACACTTCCTTCTGAAATTAAGTGGAGCTATGATGTTTTATTTTATCTTTCTTGGGAAAGACTAGGATGCTACTGTGACTAAACTTAGAGTAATATTGAAAACTATTTTTATAGGCCTAAAACTGGATTTCTTGGATATGACATCTACTTCTTTGTGGTTCTAGAATTCGTCATTGGAAGAAAACTGTGCTGTGAAAAAAGAAACAACCCTGTTACTTCTAGTGAAAAATATTTCCTAGAGAGAGAGAGAGAGAAAAGTGAGAGCATTTTAAAGCAAGTGGTTTCCAATGCCACGTAGGAATGGCCCTTCATTTACTGTTTAGTTGCAGCATTTAATGTAAATTCTTAGGCAAATGGGGACCATTTGTTGTTTCTCTCTTAACATATGCTGATAGCATAAAGCTTTCCAAGAGAGTGAAGAGAGCCAATTTACGGGCATCTCCTCTTCTTTGTTTTGTCTGGATGAAAATTCATTGATTTGAGAACTGATTTTATGTAGTTTTGTGGATCATTCCTGTGGTAGGGGAAAAGCAGAGCTTTACTACAGCACTTCTAAGGGTTTTCCACAGACTCGTTACGTAAATTGTGCTCTGTGCCAACGTTTCTGGGCTTTGAGGGGACTTTGGAATTCCATTAGTGTAACGAGTGGAATTTTATTTAGTTTGACTCATGCTGGTTTATAAAGTTTGCTACTTGTGGTTTTGTGGAAATTCAGTATGTTCTTGGTATTTATTATGGCATACAGAAAGATTTATATGCAGCACTGAAGCAACATGGCAGAAATACTCCTGAATCAGTTTTTAATAGAGAAAAAAATATCCTGCAATAGAGAGAGAAAACAACAGACAATAGCCCAGACCAAAGATCTATCCATCTTTTTTCTACCAATGGCCTGGGAAAAAAATACTAGAATATTAGAGTAGCACAAACATGCAGTGTCTTCTCCCCTGTAATCATTCATTATAATGAATATATTCAGCATATTCAATAATTTGTGGTTCAGCAGATACATGTGTTACATTTAACATCCATTTTCTTCACATGAATTTCTTTCAATCAGTTTTTAACCTGTTTAGTACGCTTTGGGAAATAATTCTTAGATTCCTTTACACATTGTTTGGAGAAGTAACTCCTCTTTTTATTTTGCTGTCTTTCAGCACCATCATTTGATGTCTTTGTATTCTTGTACTAGGAAAAGGAGCATTTATTCCCTCTTCGTGATTTATTCCCTAAAAATTGCCACATGGAAAAACTGTTCAGTTCTGTGGTTTAAGTCAAGAATAACTGGTTTATTGATTTATTAATTACAGTGAATCAGCAATCATGTTTACATGTTTACAGTTAACCACCTCCATGTTTAATTCAAGAGCAGCAATAAAGCAGATGACAGCAACACTGGACATCCATAAAGTGTTAATAAGCACCTGTGAATTTCTAGGCAACCCCTGCAATTCATCTCAGAAGTTTTAATCCCCCTGCTCAGTCTCACAGACATGTTCACAGAATTACAGATGCGCCCGCTGCCTTTTACAGCAGGCATCCAATGCAAGAACCTCTGGCACTTTCAGAGGGGTGGGGTGCAGGTCTGCTGCTGCCTCGCAGCTCTGGTTAGAGGTGAGGGTGTTCCGGATGACTTTGGAATATTCTGTAGCACAGCTCTTCTCTTATGCCTGCAAAATTTCAGCAGGTAAGTTTCTCCATTATAGGTGAACATATCAAACCATTTGTTCAGATAGTAGATCTCTTTGCATAATTGATGCTGAATAACAAAAATGTCCTTCTCCGAACTACGTAAAATTTCACTCATTATTTTTGTTCCAGTTTCTTATCTGGATAAGTATATGGACATTCTTTAGTACAGGGCCTTTCAGAATCATGCAGAAAAGGACATCTAGTTTTTCCTTTCCTTGCTCTTAGGGTTTTTTCCCTCCTAGTTTTTCTTACCTTTAGGCATCTTTTACAATAAATTTTAGCTTACTTTCTCCCAAGATGACACTACCTTCTAAATCTTATCTCTCATAGAACATTAAGGATCTGTAAAAAGGTCAAAAAGGGCAAAGTAAATGTGAAAGGGCAATTTTTCAACTGATTTCTAATTGTGGAAGTGACAGTGTTTAGTACCGTGGCATTCTATGAACAACTGAGAAAATTCTTTGCTTGCACAAATGGCGAACCCATAGTATTGTGCTCAGTAAAGTTCTGAGCACGTTTGGGATCTGAAGTCACTCACTGAGCTGTAACATTCTTATACACTTATTTGTGTTTTAATGGAGACAGGAGAGGTTAAATTTTTGCATATCAAAAGGATTTTGGAGAGACAGCTTTGGCATCAGAAAATTGCATTGCAGAGAGCAACAGAGATTTTATTTTTCTACTGTCAAAAGAAGAAGCAAGTACACTTAATCACTCTCTTTTTTTAAGGATTTATGATAGTGCCCAATGCTTTTTGGCTTGGCAACCTCATGCTATAATAATTTAAACAAATATTAATGCTGTAATCTCAAAACCCCATGCTTAGTTATGAAAATAATTCTTATCAGGGCCCTGAAATATCTAGTGTAAAGATATTTACCATTCTGGTTTTCTTATTTTTCCAGCATTGAAAAATCAGAAATGACTCTTTCTGTCTGTGGTGGATTGCAGGGCAGTCTGCTGGTGTGCCCCAGGTTCAATGGTATGGATCTAGAGCCTTATAATTTGCCATGACTGCCACACCTTTCACACAGAGTCTCATTTGTAGTTTGTGTGAAATGGAAAGCATTCATGCTGTCATATGGAGAGAGTGAGAGAGAGAAACAAAGGTGGCTCTAAAAAGAATTTATATTAAACAAAGTCTTTATCTGCACCTTTTCTGTAAGGATATAGATCACAGTATTATTGAAGGGTCATATTTCAAATTCCCTCTGTACCAGTGTTAGTGCAAGAGCTGTGCTGTTCGACTGGAAAGTGAACAATAAATACCAGCCTAAAAGGAGCTTGGGATTGTGAGCCACCCTGGCAGAGCCTGGCTTTCTTACAGGAAGTATAAAATACTTTTCTTTCATTCTATCCAGCATCTATCCAAGGCACAAAACTACTTTCATAATTAGAAACACAGCAGCAGAACTGCTGCAAATTTTAACCTCTTTTACTAGGCACTTCATTACCAGCTGTGAGGAGAAAAAGAACAAAGCAAACCTAAATGTGTCCTGTATCAAGGGTACAGAAAGAAGTCAAGCTGTGCTTTAAAGCCAGCCTTGCAGTGGCTGAGGAAGAACTTCCACAGGTGCTGGCATGACATGGAAAACAATTCCATGGGGAAGCTGGTGGCACTTGCATTACTAAGTTGGGTGTGCCTTGAAAAATCTATGAAATGAGAACGGGCTTAAAGATTAGAGATGGTTCTGTAAAAAGTACCACTTTTACATCAGAGTATTTTGAAATGGGATCTCTCCCATGAGACCCAGCCTTGCAGGCTCTGGAGGTTTTAGCAGTGACTCGTGGAGCATCCCTTTGAGGAATGTACAGAGTCAGGAATGTACAAAGTTAAAGGACTTTCCTGCCTGCTCTGGTGCTTTGGTGAAATTTTGCCTTTACCAGTATTTTTATCAAAACACTGAATAAAAACCAGCGTGATTAAGGCAGGATTTTAATGAATAGTACAGGATTTGGGAGAGATATGCAATACTCTACGATATGTGCACAATAAAAGCAGAAAGTAGTGACTGTCCTCATTCACTTACAAATATGTGGGAGCTGCATGACAAACTCCAGACACTAAAATTTTTTCTATAAGGATTCGGAAAATATGCACAATCTGCATCCAAGTGTGGGCCAATATTCCCAAGTAATTTTTTTTCTCTGTGTCTGTTAGCATTAAGAATTCATTTTATGCAGCATAATATTTTCCAGAGACACGGTAAGTTTTTCAGATAACACCAACATATTCTGATTTGGAGTTGCTCATTATATTTCTCCTGTTTTGCTTAAGTACCCAGGAGTTATTTTGGTATGCTATTTCTGAGTAACTGAATACTAGAGGGTATTTATATTACTGGGTAAAATACTTCATAAGAGATTACACTTGATGTAAACAGTCTCTAACTTGTTTTATGGTTTTCACAAAACACCTTAAAAATTCTTTCTAGTTCTATAGAATTTTTTTCCCCTTTTTGCTTGGAAATTATCTTTTCTATTTGTTCCCCAAAGAAAGAAAATTTCTATGAGAAGGTAACAGTTTTGTGTATGACAGCTGTAGTACAACTGAGCTATTTCAGATGTTGATTTCTCTTGGGGAATAAACAAAAGATACCTTTTCATAATGTAGTTTTACATTAGAATTTTATACATTGATAAGTAGTTATTTTTATTCAAAGAAGAATGCAGAGATATATCTTTCTCCAGGTACACCTACAGCAGCATGCTGGCAAACCACAGAATAATTACACCAAAGCCAACTGAAATAATCTTTAAGAGAGCGCCCTCAAAAATTACTGGCTACTCTGTGTAATAAATATCAGTGTGCAGTCTCAGGATGACACCTAAAGCCTTGGTTAATAAACATAATCCGATTAATCCTCTTAATGCAAAGTATGTGCACTGCCAGCCTGTGACAAAAGTGCACAGGTCTGTGGAGACTTGTAGGTCGTAGTGTTTGGCTTTTAGTAAATAAAATACGTTGCATGGCAAAGTATGGGCAGTAAAAACACTTAATAAAACAACAATGCAACATGACTCTGTTCCGTCAGTCTCTACCAATGTTGTTTTTGGCTGTGTATTCATTGCTTTATCCATCCTTTGAAGGGCACTGTTGTGATAATTAGTCATCACACATCCAGGGTAATCAATGTATCACTACGTGGCAACTGCTACTTAGATACATTTACAAGAAGGCATAACTATCTTTAAAGTTCAGTTTTTGACATTTAGCAATGGAAACACCTGTCTGACATAAAACTGGTTTCCAGTGGTTTCACAGTGTGCACAGTGTGCCTGAAATTAAGAGTGCAGCATTTCCTTAGTGAGGACACTCACACAACAGCAGTGTTAAGGGAGTGTAATAAGTATCAGGTAATCCATGTTAACTGCTCTTAACATAAAATTGTGTAATTAGGAAACCAATATAAACTAGTAGAAGCCTAGATGTCACCTTTAGACAAGTTATGGTGGCAGGCTCAGCTTTTTACTGGAAATTCTTTTAAGTGTATTTAGCTGAGCTTTTCTGTTTGTCTCCGCGACAATAAATAAGGAAAGCCTAGTTTGGCTGCCTTATTGCTTGTAAGTGGAAGGATAAGCTGCTAAATCTCTCATTTGAGTACTCATGTCTTCAAATTTTGCCAGTCTTTAAACTGGACAGCTTTCTTTAATAATTGTAAAAGTGAAGGCTATTTCTCTAAAGCTTAGAGTAGCTGAGCTAATAACATCTCTATATTAATAGCTACAAAATGAAAGCCACTGATGACAAGTGGCTAACACTGTGTGGATTTTAAGGTGTAAAGCTGTCTCTGTAACTGCTTGGTAAGAAACTACAAGGTATGAATCTTAGCTTTGCTAAGAGTTTTGTCAGGCAGTATTTCCAGTCACTTCACATCAGATACCTTGACATTATGATCAGTACCAACAAAATGCTACATGACTACCCATCCATGTACCTCCAACCCACAAAGGGTAAACTGAGTTATTTGGTCGTGCTTTTTTTTCCTCTCATCTGTATGTAAGATCAGGGTTGGTATTGTTATTTTCAATGCTATTTTAGTAAAATGTTAACCCAGTGCATTTTCCCAGCATGGACAGTTCAGGAGTGACATTGAGGTGCACTAGGTCTTTGGAGAGTAGAATGACAGCTAGCATAGGATATGATTCCTCTACCTATTCCTCTTCAGTCCTGTATCAAAGCAGGCAGATAGTCTGTAGAATGTGTTTTTTATTTGTCTTTACTAGAGCTCTACAAAGGGAGCACTCTTCAGTCCCCTATGAAGCATAATGCTCATTGCCCAACCTCCTTAGGCCTAATACCCATCTACTCAGAGCCTTCTACTTCATAGGGAAACTCCTGTTTGCTATTTATACCATTCAGTTGTCCTGTAGACATGTAAGAGGGCCATGGCAATGCTGTTGGGCATGTCAAGCTAATGAGCTGGGCAGGTAATGGGAGAAACCTGTTCCCTAAATGATTAAAAACTCTGCTATGCAATTGCTGGTTTATGGCTGCTTGGCAGAACACCACCCAGGAACAGACATGTAGCTACCTACCTCATTCTCAACTCTCTTTAATAACCTTCTCTGTGGATTTTTAACAGTTTCTAAGGCAACTGGAAACAGAAACATCTCTGTAAACCAAATCTTCCCAGAACTCTCCACTGTGAGTGGTACACATAGTAATTACAACTTTCTCTTCATCACTGAGTTTTCACCAGATTTTTAAAGGATCTGCAACTGAATTTGTCTCATCAGTGGCTTTGGGATTTTCTTCCCTAGAAACATAAAATGGTGGTGGCAAACATTATTTTGACTTCTTGAGGAGATGTGGAAAGATACCATAAGCCTTTCCTTCTGAAATGCTAATTATGAGCAGCCCATCTGCCAGAGCTGTTTCCATGAACTAAGCAGGAGGGGTCCACAATGAAACAGTTACAGAAATATAGAGAAACCTAGTTTGCATGTCGTTTGAGCAAGGTCTACCATGAGATATGTCTCAGTCTTCAGTGAGACTTTTAGCCAGAGCAAGACACTAGGTGAGACAACAATACAGAACAGAGTGAGATTTTTTTTCCCTCTCTCCAGTAGACATAAGACTGCATTGTTATAGAGTGTTCTAAAAGAAATGTCTTTATTCTGTATTAATCTGCCCAAAGAAAAGCCAGTTGCAGCCATTTTAGCAAAAGACAGTTATACCCACTGAGGCAATACTTTTTGCAAAACCAGTACAAGTAAGGCCATGTGTCCCCTACAGCTTGGAAACATCAAACTGATCCTTAAGAATGTCTAGTTATGAAGATCTGGATTTACAGGAAAACCAGAATAAATGCATGAAAAAAATTAGGCAAAGAAGACAGCTCTACAGAAATCTTTAACGTTGTGTTAAATCTAGAAGGTCATATTTTCTAGATGGCTGTTCTGCTGTTACTGATTTATTATACTAGAGGCACAAAATGTTTAAGGCTGTTTCATAGTGACAACCACTTTTTTGTCCTTGAAGAGACTGGAACCTCAAGCCTAAATGAAACCAGTTTGAAATATTTCACTTGTATGCTTCCTACTACTTTTGACTTTCTGTGTGTGACCTTGGCCCAGTCAGCTTCTCTGTGCCTCAACTTTAGAGGTATTGAAGGTATTCTTTCAGCATTATCTTTCTATGAAAAAGGAATTTAGAGTGAAATAAGAAAATAAACCCCCTAAAGCATGATGAAAGGGAATAATGAAGAGATTATATATATGTGTGTGTGTGTGTGTGTGTGTATATAATGCATATATATACATATATTTGTGCTTTAATTAGTAGCCTAGATTCTTAGATTGTTAAATTCTTCAGGCATAATTTTTAAGGGTCAGTTGAGTCATCTTTTAAAGCAAAAGCATATCTGTAGTATGACATTGTCAGATCATTCCCTACCATTGATAAAATCTCCAAAACATGCCTATAAATGGGCAAGCAGAAGTAACAGTAATAGAATTGTGCTATCAGAGTAATGATGCAAAATGCGCTATTTTAGGAGTTGAACAGATGAGGTTACAGCCAGAGATACCTGTGAAAATCTGCAAATGCAGTAAATGGAAATGGGGTCAGTCTGGGAAGCTGTTCAGTTAAACAACAGTTGGTTTCTTCCTTGGAGTAAAAGGAGTGTCTCTCTTCTCCTGCTTTTTTATTTTGGATGAGGAGCATGGTTCAGTTGCTGAGATAAATTCATCTAGTGTGATTTTAGGTGCTGTAGGCTGTGAGCTGGGGTCAGAATGATGCAGGTCTCCACAAGTCCCCTGTAAGGATGTCCCAGGATGTTCCTGGTATATGTGAGTCATGCTTAGCAAAGGAGTTCCACCAAAGATGCCTCTGTTCCAAACTCTAGAAACATTCACTGGCAGTCTCCTTCTGACCAGCAAGCTACCTTCTATTGACCATGAGCACAATTGTGCAGACAACAGGCAAAAATCCAAAGAAGTAAGAGGGAGTAAGGAAGACATTAAAAAAAGATAGGGGACAACATTTGGACCCAGGTGTAGGAAGGAGTTCAGTGTAAGACTCATTCCTCTCCTGTTGGGGTGTCCTGGCAGACCTGCCAGTCCGACCAGTTACCATCATGACA
>VZTI01000620.1:840377-853804 GCA_013397865.1 Struthidea cinerea | reverse complement strand
CAGGTCTCCCAGCGTCTCAGATTCTCGCCTTCCTTTGCTTCTGGGGTCCCGAGGGTCCAAACCAAACCCTTTGTGGATGTGCTGCATGCCCTAGAGGGATCCAACGGCTAGCCAAAAGGAGGACCACAGGTAGCATAGCCGGCTTTTAAAGTCTAGTCTGAAATCTGCCCTCCTGCGCCGCCCGGGGTCACCTCCCCGTGCCGGCCGTGGTAGGCAGAGAGAGACAAAGAGACACTCTCCCACACTTCCAAAAGAGTGTGCAGATACTTCCGACCAGTTACCATCATGACATTGGCTGCAGTGGAACAGAAATGTTCTCCCTCTGGGCAGTGATGAGGCTTCACTTGATTTGACCTTGGAAATCCTTGGTTTAGGCCCTTATATTTCTGCAATGGGAAGGAGACTGTTTCTTATTTAAATATTGTATTTTATGCTGTTATAAGTACATTATGGCATAATAATGACAGTCTGATTGAAGAGAGTAAGAAGGATATAATTGGTTCATTTTTCTACACATTTTACAAAAATAACATTTGTGCCTTTAAATATTTATTTTATAATGCCCTTGGCCATTTTATTTTACTATATTGAAGTTTTATCTTAGGCTGAAAATAACTTAAATTCAAATTGTAATGTCCATATTGAATCACATAAATCAAAACATTGTATCTGGCATTTCTTCATTAATTTTCTTGGGAAATAGATTTGAATTATTTTTTTCAGTGTTGGAATTACTACTGCTTGTGTCAATTATGCACATTTCAAACATGTAAAAGAAATATTTTCTTTCCAAAAAAAGGTTTGTTTTCATTGTTTTTCTTTAAGGAGTCACATGTTGGCAAAACATAAGTCAGCTGCACTCCTAATGTTCCCTGGAGGTCAGTTTTTTTAAAATATATTAAAATTAGCAAACCTTGATTGAGGTCTCCTGTGTTTGTCCTTATTCCATCTACTCCTTAGAACATTTCCTTTTGAGTTTTCTTGTTCTTAGTCAAATTCTGATGTGTGATGAACTGGTGCAGGGTGAGGATCATGATCATTGTACAGCTTGAGCTTCAAAATTATGTTTTGGCAATTTTGTCCAAGGAACAAAACTTGTCTGGAGATGAAGAAATAAATGATGATGAGGAAGAAGAAGAAACAGAAGAAGAAGAAGAAGAAGAAACAGAAGAAGAAGAAGAAGAAGAAGAAGAAGAAATAGAAGAAGGAAAAGAAGAAACAGAAGGAGATGAAGCAGGAGAAGGAACAGAGAAAGAAGAGGAAAAAGAGGAAAAAAGTGAAAAAGAAAAGCATAGTAAAACACCTGAGGGAGAGAAAAGCAGTAGTAGCACTGTGGAAACTGGAGAGGTAAAAGCATTTACTTCTATTCAGTTACTGGTCTCTGAAAGGTTTTGGTTCTATAACGAACTTCAGTTTGATACACGTGTAGCTATCCTGTAAATGCAAAGTTGTTGTTTGGGGTGGTTTTGTTAGAGGGAGAAACACATGCAGGTGTTAATAGTTAAACTTCTTTTTTTTAAACGATTTTGAAAGAGGGTTTTTGTTTTTTTTTTTTTTTGGTCTATAGACAGAGGAGACTACTCAGAAAGAGACCATCGCTCAGCAGGGTAAGAATACAGTTCCTAAGAACTGGACATTCTGAAGACAGATAAAACTTCTCTAAACAATAGTATGCAAATACTGGACAACACAGTTCTTGTTGGTAGTTGGCAAAGCAGTTCTTGAGAGGCGATGAAATTTGAGAGGCAAATCCTCATTATTAATTGTTAACAATTTGAAAGAAATAAATACTTTTTCCAGTCATGTGTTGGAGGAAGTCCACGAGAAGGACTTTCTCTTAGCAGGACTGTGTCTTATTAAGAGCAGTTCTGGTTGTGCAGTGCCAAAGTCACGGTAATTTTATTATCTCTCAGGCAACTTCTTTAGGTACCCTGTGCCTCACTTCAACCAAGAAGCTTCTCAGAATTCTTCCTCATCTTTTTCAGCTGACATTTCCTCATTCCATTCACAAAGAGATTATTTTAGGTGAAATGTGATAATGTGAACACTGTTCTGAATGCTGAAGATGTAAATCTAGATGCTCCTTGTAGTTTTGACGGCAGTTTATGAGAACTGTATATTCCCTTAGAAAAGCTGGGGATCATGAAAATGGGTGCCCTATGCGTGTAGGGCTTCTTTTATTTTAGAACTTTTGGAATAATCTATTTTCTCTTGATAGAAAATAACAAGTGTGGTATAAAGCAGACCACTGCCTTTATAATGAAGAAGCTATGCCATTTATTTTCACTATTATAATGGAAATAGCTTGTACAGAAGGGATGCTTAAATATTTTTCCATTATCCAGTGATCTGGAAGTTTTGATATTAAGTTCTAAATTTATATGATTCATACAGGGAGTATAGGAAAATTTAAACACAGGAACATCAACTGAGATGGAAAGTTTTTCCTTTCCCAGAATTCTTTCTATGGAATGAAGTTCATGCTGAACCGTAACTCCTGCCCTAAAAGTCAGCTTTCCCAAATTAGAATATACTTTCAAATAAGTGTGCAAGACATTGCCTTCTGTCACCAAGAGGAAACTATGAGTGCCAACTAAAAATACTTTATATATTGTCACTGCCATAAGTGTTCTGTTCCTGAAAATCAGAAGAGTAGTATCAGGATATTACATGGAGAGATTAAAAAATAAAAATAGTCTTGTCAGGCTGGGCATCAAGTTACACTGAATATTCTGATTGCTTTTTCAGTTTTATTTGGTGACTTCTACTTCAAAAATAATTTGAAGAACAATTGTTTTCTCTTTTTCTGTGATACTTTTCTGATTTGCACAAATCAGAAGAAAGTTAATATAAATGTTTATATTATTGTAGAGAAGGAAAGCACTGACAATCACACTGTGAGCAATTCTTCAGAGAACACTGATGACCAAAAAACTGGAGGAATTGTGGGGAAAAAAAAGGTTTGTGGCCTGATGTTTCTTTCTAGCTTTTCCAGTGACTAAGGCGGCAGTGGGCAGTTACCAAAGCAAATACCCCAACTTACACAACCTGCATATATAACCAAACTGCTGAGAAACCTGTTCCTTCTGTTTAAGACTTGATTTTATTTTTTGATAAAATAACTTAAAATTGTCCAAATAATAGAAATCAGATAACGCCCATTATCACCTCTTCAGGATGGCATGTCCATGGAAGAGAGATTGTTTATCACCTCACGTACTGGTGAGGTGAAAACTTTGGACTTGATTCCTATGGGAAATGATCTAAAAATATTTCCCCCCACCATTTGTCTCTAAAAGCAGCAGCTGAGCTGGTTGATGTTGCATCTCTTTCCAACATGCACCGATTTTGTGATCATATATATCTCTCTCTATAGGTGTATGAGCATGTTGAGGAGTACCTGATATGGAATTTCTTACAGGTTTAGGATCCAGAGGCTCCTGCAGAGGCTGCTGAGTTTCCTGTTGAACAAAGACCCTAAGCTCCAGTTAACTTTGAGCACGCGTGTAGTCTCACTGAGCACAAGCACTGTCATTAATGGCAGTACACACGTTTATCAGTAAGCACTTACTGCTCTGGGGCTTTATTTTTGGACCTTGCCTCAGGCTCTTATTTGAAAGAAACCCAAATTAAATGCACCACTTGTAGTACTTTGCACAAAGTGTACAGTGTCTAATTTGACAAAATGCAGTCACTTTAACTTTTCTGATTCCCATGTGCTATTTTGCAACATTTCAAATATTGCAAATGTTTCCCATTAATATTTTTTAGTCATTTTGTTTAGAAAAAAGAATTTATTTTACCAAGGAGAAATTTGCCAACCTCATTTGACCTTGGTACATACAAAGGGGTTTGTGGTTTTTTTATCTCAAATTTCACTGCTAACTGTTTCAGTCATATCATTTACCTGTTTTTTTCACTGCAGTTTTCCCTGTTTAAGCGAAAGCCACTGACAGGCCAGAAGAATGTATGTAGCAGAAAGGAAGACAGCTCTGAAAAGCCATTGCAGAGTGAAGAAAAAGAAAGGGAAGATTTATCTGCTGAAGATAGTAAGGATGAAAATCAGAATCATACACTGGAGAATTCCAGTGAAACTGTGACTAACCAGGACAGAAGGATGAAAGTTAATACATGTATATTGCTCTAACACTGTTATAATATGTAAGAATGTGACAGTCTTAAAGCACGTAGTGCAATTTTTACTTGAAAACAGTTATGACTCAAGATGTTGATGGCTGCTTTTTTTGATTGATTCAATTGCTGTAATTTTAAATAGGCAGATGATTTTCTTGGTATTTATTGCTAATTTTAATAGTTCAAAATGATATGCTTATCAGCACCTTTCTGGAGTTCTGTGGCCTTACCTGTTGGTGTTCTAAAGTAAAATATGGGGTTTTTTTATGTGAAAAGTTGAATACAGGCATTTAATGGGTTTTTGCTAAATAATTTTATTCTGTTTCAGTCTATAGAGTACCACTTTCAGCATGATACTCTTGCAAAATTTTAATATTTGATGTAAGATACTATTTGGTTTAACAAACTAGTTAAGAATGTTGAGGGTACTCAGTTACTTAAAAATATATATGTTACTTTCTGTTTTGACACAGAAAAAATAGTAGTAAAATTTTCAATTTAACGTGTAGGCCATTATGGAAGAAGTTACTTGAGTATGTGCCTAATTTCATGTATGGCAGCAGTCCCAGTGGAAACAGAGCCTAAGACCAGTGTAAGTATAGAAGTGTCCTGCCAGACTGGGACAGGGAGAAAGCTTTTATTTCTGAGAGCTGCTGAAAACCTTTGCTCCTGCTGAAATTGGCATAAGCTGATGGGCCTCTCTCCTCACTGAATCAGGCCCAGTGAAAACTGGACACCCTCGCTCTTGTTTCACTTGGATTCTAATCCTGTATTCTCTGAACATCCACGCCTTGATGAGTCTCCAGTGAAGCTTTTCTTACAGGAAAATAATGCAACCAGAGTTACTGTGGCATATGTTGGTATGACAAACTGATCATTATGGGGTAAATATTCATGTTTCTCTCAGGCAGACTGGCTTTTCTTCAGGTGGAGACTTAGCAGGAGGAGCCAAAAGTCAGTACAAATAAAAACTGCTTATCACCACTGTAGCATTAAGAAGCAGGAATTCTTTATTCAGCTGGATGTACGAGGGGATATCTCCTCCAAAATATCGTGCAGGCTGAGTGCAGAAAAAGCTCCTGTTTTTATACTGTATTTTACATACAGAGTCATTGATTTTCCCAGAATACACATACACATGATAAACAATATCCCTAAAATCACTAATATATTTTCCCTCCCCTTTGTATGCATTCTTCTGTCCTGGAGGTCTCCTTGCTGTTCCCTGGTGGTCGATGACCCCAAAGTGATCCCTGACCACCCGGTGGCCTGGTAAAAGTTGGCACAACTGGGCTGGTTACTTTCCAGTCCTTCCTTCACTTTTTCCTAGTTTCAGAGTTGCTTAAATTTTATATAATTGGTCAGAAGTGTCCAGAGTTGATTTCGTCCTAGGAGTCAGCTCACCTGAATGCTTTGTCCTTGTAAGTATGGCAGGTGCCCAGATTCTTCCACAGGGCCTCCTCTGTGCTACCATAATCATCACTGAAAACCCGGATGCTTGGGTCATCCTTTGCCAGAGTGAATTAGGATCCTTTCATTTCTTTTATTTTTCTTTGGGCTACTCCTGGGTTCTGCAGTGAACCTCACATGAGGGTTTTTTTCTCCATTATATTTACATATTTTCTTATTTTTCTGAATGCACATGTGGTTCCTGTTCTACTTGGATACTGTTGAGAAAAGTAAAATGGAAAAGGAGAAATAAAGAAATGGTGCCCTCACTAATTTAAATAAGCTTTAATTATTTTTTTAAGGGGAGATCAGTCACAGAAATTGTTCCTGTAATTTCTTTTTTTAAGGTGAACTAATTTAGTGAGAAATATTACTTTAAAATGGGAATTACCCTCCAATCTAATGCTATAGAAATTTATGTAATGGACTGTAAACTGCTGTATGTCTGAGCAGTTTCAGGGACTGGTACATTTATCTTGTCCACACACTTTGCTCAACAAGAAGCAGAAACATATTAATCCATTCCAATGTCTTTTTTACATGTCTTCATTTTTAAAAAAAAAGATTAAACAAATAAAACAATTTACATGTGCATGTGTATTAATTTACAGTGTTTTTTAACAAGTTCACAATTCTTATGATAAAAATGTGAAGATGTTTTATTACTGAAATGCTTTCATAAACAGATGAGTAGCAAAAAATTATAGAAACACTTATAGTACATCTTTCTCTGGTTTTTTCTCACTTTCCCACAGATTAAGTGTATCAACTTAACTCTTTATTTCTCATTTTTATAGTCCTGCCATACACCTGAGACTGTGCTTTAGAATTGTTGGTTTTCTAAAATTTCACCACTGAACCTATCACTAGGTGGAGTTTGTGCTCTTCGAAGGTTTAGCCAGCCCCTGGAGCCAGAAATTCTCCTTCTTATGGCCCCTGAAAGAAATTAAAGATACTCATTCTGCATCAAATTTTCTGTTTCAAAGTTCTCAGAAAACTTTATGTTTTCTGGCATATTGCTTTTGCCATTAAGGTACTGTGATACCTCAGCGTATTTATATAGTGTATTTTGAAAGTTTTAGACTATGTGTATTTCTAAAAATATAAAGATAAAAAAATACAATTACTCATTTATTTCTCAGTGTCTACATAGATGGACAGTGGTCAAATTCCGATACATAAGTGTAAGTCTAGATATACATGTTCCACCTAAATTGAAGTGCTATTAGTGCATACACAGATACACATGCATGTACACTGATACATGTGTGTGTATTTATATACAAAGATACATACTTATATATAAATATATGTATATGTGTATGTGTGCATGTCTATGGATGATCAAATGTGTGCCTGAGCTGAAATTTCCACTTAATCCATAAATTTACATGTGCAAGTTTACTGGCTTCCAGAAGTACAGGATTCATTTATGCAGCTGCTGGTCCTATGCAAGTTTGTGGTGATTGAAATAGAAAAGGAGAGAACACGCTGTTTAGACACTAAGTTATATGCTCAAAGTTAATAATCGTAGTCATAATTATAATTAACTTTGCACAACTTTTTCCTTTTTCTTCCAGGAATTACTTGTCCAACATGCCAAATACATCCAGTCTTTGTCCCTGAGGAATACTTTAAGTCATGCTGTTGACATTAGGATAGTTGAAGTAAACTGAATTAATATCATGATGGTAAAACACTGTAAGTCCTGACAATCAAGAATACAGAAGCTAATCTTGCATGACTATTGATAGACTAAGCACAGGTTTATTTAAAACATACTCATGTACGCCAGCTACTTTATCTCTTTAAAATATAAATCTGAATATATATATAAATATAAATATAAAATCTCTAAATTCCCTCACAGTGCTTTTAGGAGCTATATTATTTACACTACTCATTACTTAGAGGAGTTTACAACATTTTCACAGCCTGTGATGTCTAAATTCCTTTGAGGACACAAATAGTGTTTTGATTAAGTGTAATGAGACCACCATCAGTGGTGAGAATTGGAGATATTAATGCTTTGGTAGTAAGTCTGCTTTTCTCAGTATCTTATACTGATGAGCTCTCAAAGTTCACACCTATTTGCCTTTCAAGACTGTTTTGGAATTACAATTTTTCATGCTATGTAATTACCACTTTCTTTTTCAGGACCAGATTGTAATGACTCAGCAAAAGCCTTGCAAAATCTAAATCTGGCTAAACTGTAGTTCTTTTATTTGTACACAAAGAAGTCTTTTATTTTTGAGACCATTCTCATTTAATGTCAAAACAGTTTAGACACAGCTGTTAAACCCGGAGATTTTGTTCTTCAGTACATCTATTAAACATGAAACCATGTATTTGCTGTTTTACCACACACTGATGCATCAGTCAGTGTCTAACTGGGAATGCAATATTGTCTTCCCCCCAAGATTCTCTGTTTTGCTGGCTGCCGAAGACACATCGTCCCTGCCGGATGGAACGGAAAAAGGCAACTGGTGTTCTCCAAGACTTGCTACATGTGTACACCACGTATGTGCTTTCTGTGTGCCTGACCCAGACTTTCACGTTGAAATTTTCCATGGCAAGGGTTTTGGTAGTGGAGAAATTGAGAGAAAGTTACTGTCACCATCTCCTTTGTGCCACTGCTGGGAGAAACGGCATGAGGCCACCTTTAACTGGGAAGAGCCAAGGAGATTTCTTCAGATCACTGGCGTAGGGAGCAGGTAAGTGCTCACGGAGGGGGGGAACACTCAGCCAGAGAGTGCTGCCCTGAAGAACATTTAATTTCCCTAAAATATGTTATTTTTACAGTCAGGGCAGTATCTTCTTTTATATTTTTGACAAGGAGTATGTCACTGAGGTTTAGGTGTGACCTAGGAAAGAAAGTTACTAGGATATAACTTCAGTTTATTATTTCACACAAGAAACTATGTGATCATCATCTCTGTTACTTAAGCTTGCAGAACAAGAATTTCCATTGGTGTACATCTTCCTGACATTTTTAGCCAATGCTGTCCTCTTGTAGGCTGGCCTCTGGTGTTTCTTTCCTGTCTGTCATTTTAGGAGAAGTGGCTTTCTATTAACAAACATGAATATATCACTTAAAAATGTAAAATGAGCCAAGTGCCTTTGACAGGCATGCCATGTGCTGGGGAGATGCCTTTTGAAAACTGCACGGAGTGAAGTATCCACTCTGCATGAAGAGATGGTCTCGGGCTAGTACTGGGGTTTCCTGGCTAGCAGTGGTGTTTCTTGGCTAGCGCTGGGGTTTCATGGGCTAGCACTGGGGTTCCACAGTCATGCGCTGACAGCAGCAGCACGGTGTGTGAGGAATTTTGTCCATCACTCCCCAGAGAGCCCCCTACGTGACACTCACCCATCTGCCCCTTTCTGCCCATGCCTTCCTCTGAATATTTTTTCCTTTTTTCCTCTTGATGCCTTCGCCACAGCAGCACCTATGAAATATCTGCTCTTCCTGCCTGTTATCTCCACATGTCAACCCCAATCTTTGCTCCCATTTCAGCCTCCCTCTCCCAGACTCTGTCAGAGCTTCTGAAATGTCCCTACACTGGAGCGCACCCCACAGCCCCACAGCAAGCACCCAGAATGGCCCTGAGTGGGATCCTAAAGGGACACCAGTGTCCGAGCACAGATCATGTACAACTGGCTGACATCCAGGAGGAAAAATTTGGCCGCAGGAGCCAGCAGTGACCAGCAGCTGGAAGGAGGGTCTAATAACAGCAAATGTTGAGCTACAAATGAATATTTCTAAGTGTTGCTGCCACTAAACATCATTAAAAAGTAATAATAAGCTCCAAGAATTCTAGTAATTCTACAGAAGAAATGCATTATTACGATTATTATTTTATTGTAAGACTGTCTCTAGCTCCGCAGATATTTACAAGAGTAATTCTAAGTATCAGAGCATTTGCATTCAGTCAGTCAACTCACTGGGCTAAAAGTGTGTGTTTTGGATTGGGGCCCTATTTGTCATCCTCTTATGACTAATCAGACCTTAGCTGCGGATTCCAAAACTTCATTACACACAGCTGGGCTGTCTGGGCATTGTTTTTATTTCCTTATCATTCTTTTGCTATTTGGAGAAAAGTTACTAGATTGCTAAACATTATTAAAATTTGATTTTAATTAATTTCTCCTCTCCATGAAAAATGTATTTTTATTATCACTGTAACTGCAGTTGTTACAGCTATTCTGGTACAGAGTAATAAAATTATACTTCTGAACCGCTATTGAAAAAAGCAGGAAATAAAAATTATGTCCTTATAGTAACTCTTTGACATAACAAGAATTTTTTTAAGTCTCCAAGAGCTCTTTGCTTTGGGTCTTATTTTTTTATTCAACCAAGACATTTCCACACATTTCAGTCCTCTACTGTTGCTTGATTTCAGTCTTGAAAATTTTCCTTTACCTCTGAACAGTCAAAACCTGAATTTTCCATGAGAAACAGACTGCTTAATTCTTATGTAATGCCCAGGAGTGCCAGAAACTCCAAATAACCAAAGCTTAAATAGTTGGAATTTTTTCTATGAAAATTGAAAGCTGAACTGGGAGGAAAAAAAAAAGCCTGTGCCTTCAAATTCAATATATGTGACATTTGTTTAATTCATTCATAGCTCCACATGCTTCCTCCTATTAAAAGGTCCCTTAAGAAAATCTAATTTGTATTCGGAATTTAAATTTTTTTAAAGTTGCTTTGAATATGCCTTTCAAGGCCCAGTCTTTTGGGTGATTTCACATTGCTGTCATTCTATCAAACACGAAGAATGAGCGTTACATTGTACAGAGAAACTCCAGAGCAAACTGGAGTCCGGATGATGCACACCTCGGCTCTGCGTTTTTCCAAGGCTCATTTCAAACAGTCCATGAAGGATGCATTCCCACTGCTACTTATGCTCGCACTTGTGTCTAAATTTGAGCTGTAAGTTGCAGACTGTGTTAGCTCTTAAATCTCTTGCCTTTCTCAGGGCAGTTAGGACACTCCAGGAGCTGGATGTCAGATGAAAAGCAGCATCGCAGGGACGCCTGCTCACAGTGCCCACAGCAAGAACCCCATGCAGTGGACAGCCAAGACAAAGTAAAAATTCTGCAAACACCAGTGGTTACGTTGTTTGAACAGAGGGAATTGCACATGCACAATCAGGAACAACAGGAAAGCAGTTTGAGGTCTCACTGATTCCAGGGAATCAAACAGGATTCTTGCCTGTACTAACTCGGACACCACAGCTGCAGTCACCGATGGCACCTATTACTGACACCTTCACCTCTCACACTGAGGAGACAATGAAGCAAGGAGGATTTGTCACCACAATCACCAAATTTCTGCACTGTGGCCATGGAGCTTGAAATGGCTCAAAAAGGCTGCCCAGGAGAGAGGCTGTTACCCGTGGGCAGGGTGGTGTTGGGACGGCTGATGGAGAAGCTGCAGCTGCATTCACACTTTTGATGGCAGTGCCTTCTTGTACAACGCTCTCACAGTAGTACAGACCTTATACTCACAGAAATACCTAAATGAAGGCCAGTGTTTTGGAAATGGGCAGCTACAAGGACAACACACAAAGGGAAAGCAAGAGATACCTGACCCATTGAGACCCGCTTCACGTACCTTTATTGTTCCGGTACATCGGAATGCTGAACTCTTACCAAAGCCTTGCAGCACAGATAAACTACAGAGATCATCACAATTTATTATGGATTTCTAACACTTTACTTTATCTTTTCTATGCCAATAATATCAGATTAAAGCACTCCTAATGAGTAATGTCAGTATTTTAATCTCTTCACATGTGGAAATCTAAGAATTCTTTAGGCTGTTAAACTGCAGTTGCTCTGATGAAACTGCCATTGTTTTTCTTATTATCTCTTTTTGCATTTTTTGGCAAACAAGGTGGTCAAAACAGATTATTGAAGCCAAGCATACTCAGACTGCACCTACACTGGGCAGAGCAACTTGGAGAACAGTCTGTGCTGAGGCCCCAGTGCCCACCCAAACCCATCAGGGATTTTAACCAGAAGGAGCTCTAGCCTGGCCCTGGGGATGCAGGAGGTGCACTCACTCCTGTGTGCATTTCAGTGTCAGACATCAAATTAGTGAATCCGAGTGGGGTGATATCCGGGGGTACTCCTGATCCAAAGGAAAATTCAGATGAGAAAAAAATGCTTTGGAGAAAGCTCCCAACACAGCACCCACACAGATTTTTATTCTAGTTGCCAGCAAGATCACACTTTTCTTAGGCCACTTTGGTATAGCCAGCCTCAAAATGTGGCAGAATTGGCACCTTCTTCCATTTCCAGACTAACATTTCCCCTTGAGATTACTCTCTCCTCTCAGCAATTCCGTGTCCCTTATTTTTAAAGAAGTATTCCTTTCCTGACTAGATGGTATTTCCCTATTTGTCCTGGAAACAGCGCAGAATGTGGGAGGGACCCTTGGAACTCCCTGGGCTTGCTCCCCTGTACTACTGCAGCACACAAACTCTGGCTGGGGCCAGGGCTTTTCTCACACCTTCACCAGTTTAGATTGCACATTAAAAGCTCATGGTAGGAAGTGCAAAAAGAAATAAACGCCAAATCTACCTGTAGTCAAGCTGCAGGGCTGACAGATGTCAAACTTAAATGTGTTGGAACATATGATGCTCCGCCTGAAGCCTCCACTTCCATAGGCTTGGAATGACTGGGGAATTTGCTTTCATGTGAAAGGCAGGAAAAAAGTCTCTAGTCTTTGTGGTTATGGAACAAAGCCTGAAAATGTAACTCCACAACACTCTGGCAGCTCAAAAAGTTAATGAGAAATGTGATGACCGCAACCTTTTTTTTCTTACTCTCATGACTTAGGGATTCTTTTTTTAACATTTAAAGCTGGCCATCTGCAAACTGCTGAGCAACCAGAGCACTTCATCTTGAGAAGTGCAGTCTGTTTCCTTGCACCACTGCCTGCAAAACTCCAGGCCTGCGTGGCAGGCGCGGCCACCCGGGATGGGATGGGATGGGATGGGATGGGATGGGATGGGATGGGATGGGATGGGATGGGGGCTGTCAGCAGAAGGTGTCCCCACAGATAGTTACCGGAAGGAGCACGAAGGGCTCATCCTCCCCATCCTGCCCTTGTTCACTGGGAGCCTCCCTGCCTCCCTCCCTGCCTCGGAGGGACAGACGGGAGGACATCGGTGACAGACACACGGTCCCAGCCAGCTCAGTTGTCCCAGCCCCTGGTTGAGGTCGGGGCTCATAGCACCGAGCAGGGACCCCACACCTGGGCTGCATCAACAGCAGTGTGGGCAGCAGGTCCAGGGAGGGGATTCTGCCCCTCTGCGCCGCGCTGGTGAGATCCCACCTTGAATAGTGCATGCAGCTCTGGGGACCCCAGCACAGGAAGGACACGGAGCTGTTGGAGCGGGTCCAGAGGAGGCAGGGGGTGTGGAACTAGGTGATCTTTGTGGTCCCTTCTAACCCAAACCATTCTGATTCTATAATCTCTCTCCGGGCCAGGGCACAACCGGGCGATTCCCGGCGGCGGCAGGAGCCCCTCGGGGGACAACACGCGGCACAGGCAACACCGCAACCCCGGTGGATCCCGAACATCCGAGCGCCTTCCCGGGAGGCGAGGCGGGGCCGGGCTGCGGGAGGAGGAGGAGACTCCGGCGGCACCCGGGAGCCGCTCGGAGAATGTCCCCGTCCCACTCCTCCTCCTCCTCCTGCTGCTGCTGCTCCTGCCCCTTTGCCGCGCAGAGCCGCCGTGTGGAGCATGGGGAGCTGCTGGCTGCGCCTCGCCGCGCTGCTCGCCCTGGGCGCCCGGGCCAGCCTGGAGTACGAGGGTAGGGCAGGGCAGGGCAGGG
>VZTI01000620.1:821188-839996 GCA_013397865.1 Struthidea cinerea | reverse complement strand
TTTGTGTCTCTCCTGTGTCTGGTCCAGCCCGCGGCTCGTCCCGGGACGACCGTCAGCGCGGATGAAGCCGCATCCTGGATGGGGAGTGCCGGGTTATTGTTGGAGTGGGTTCGATTAAAGCTTCCACCCGTGCCGGGTTTAAGCACTGGTGGCAGCCCGGCGCCTTCCCTCTCCGGGTGTCACATCTGCACCTCCGTGCCGCCACCTTGGCACTCGGAGAGAGGAGGTGACACCCGCCCCAAGCTGCTGAAGGAGAAGAGAGGTTCTTTGCTGTCCTTAATTGTAAAGGAGCGGCGAGCGTAAGTCCGCTGGGCCAGCCCTGCCACTTGGACCCTGGCACCTCGGAGCCTTTCAGCAGTTTTTGGTGCCCGGGTGAGACTGTGCATGCAGCAAGCTAATCTCAGTTTTCAGTGTGAAAAATGAACGGGTGAATCTGGCTGGGTTCTTAGGCGTCTAGTAAACAAAAAAATGTATGCTGATGCTATTTCACTTCTAACTGTTTGCATTTCTTGTAGCAAAATTGAAATGAGCTCAAATTTATGTTCCATGCAAAAGGAAAGGGGTATGTGGGTCTGCCTGTTCTAAAGCAGCTGCATCTTGTCCGATTAAACAGTTCTGATTTGGCAGGCATTGCAAGCAAAGCCAGTGTAAACTGTCATGCCCTGGTGGTGGTTTAACAGGTGTAGTCCGTGAGAATCTGTGGTCAGAACAGAGCCTTTCCGAGTAAGGAGATATGGCTTCAAACGGAGGTGTGTTACTGTGGGTTGAAAGAGAAAAGCGGCAGTGAACAAGAGAGAAAGGTGTCTAATACAACTCAGCTGCGTGTTGGTGCTACCCATTTTTTGTTTCCTGGAGTTGTCCCTACTTAAAACATAGTTCTGTCCATGGAGGGGTGTAAAATGGCATAATGGTGGTATTTGTGAGTTGAGGTTTAGCTTTCCTTATTTTCGTTGGCAGGCTCCAAGTGGCTTCGTTCCAATGCGAAAAATGTTGGAACACACGTTTATGCTCTTTCTTTACCAAACACTAAGGTATTGGACACATCAGTTGCTAAATCAACAAAGAAAACAGAAGTTTCTGTCCTGGCATTTCTCTGAGGATTATTGTACTGCCAAATTCTCTTTATTTTCTTAGGAAGATGAGTGAATGCTTTAGTTTGGGGTTCATGTGGATGTTAGTGTTCAAGTAGTTTACAGAGGATGCTAATATCCTATCCTCTGTTTTCCTAAAAGGCCAAATGCAACCTCTCTAATCTCAAAAGTCTAATTTTTGCATGCAGTCTTCAAGTGGGCTGCACAAAAGCCTGCTTGTTATATCTTTCACTCATTTGAAAGTCCAGTTTCCTCCTTATGCTTAGTGTCAAAGGCTCCAAAGAGCTTAAATCATCAGCAGCTGTAATTGTAAACCCTAATATAAAGTTAATGTTTCCAGTTACTTTTCTTCTGTTTGTTTTTAGTAGAGAAATGCGATATTCTTTCAGATCTTTATTCCCAGTATGAAATCTAGTGAAACTGTAAATAGATATTTTCTCTAATGGTACTGTGTTGGTATGTAACCATGCACATTAGGTACAGAATACCATTAAGTAAACTAAAATAGACTTAAAAAAAAAAAATCTCTACAGCACGTGTGTTTGAGGCCCTCTTGATTATACAGGCACAAGCTTATTTAACCCTTACTGAGATGGTGACACTGGACTACTTTGTAGACAAAGCCAAGCAGTCTGTTTTGGATTGATGCAAAATGCTTGTATTCAATAGTAGATTGTTCTTTAAATATCAGAAGTAGTCTAATCTGCTCTTGAATTCATAATTTGGTAGCACTGAAATTTTTTGTGTAGGACATTTGTGCTCCACAATCCAAAGACTATATTAAACACCACACCAAATAGTTGTAATTTCTATGCCCTGAGAGTTCTGCTATCTATTTTTCAATGGCAGGCAAGTAGAAATCAAGCCAGTATTCCACCTGTGAAAATGTAATTGAACTAATTATCTGCTTGGCATAAAGAGGAAAACTGAAAAATATCCAAGTAATTAAAATTCTTAAAATACTTAAAAGCCTTTGAAGCAGCAGCTGTTTTAACTGTATTTTCAAATTTATAAAGGATGCCGTGGTATTCTCACATTGGTACGTTCAAATCTTATGAGCAAAATCTCTCAGACAAATCTCTCTGGTGGCACTACTCAGAGGAAAGTCTGTTTTCTCTTCAAGAACAATTTAGAGATGCACCTTTTGGAAGTTAAAACAAGCATAAAACCCTTTTCCTAAGGACTGAAGAGGGACATGATCTTTGAGCTCTTCAGTGGCTTTCTGTGGTGTTGAGGAGGGTACTGCTGTCCATATGTACATATGGAGATCACTTGTTCAGTACTTTGGGTATGTGAAGGTGAAATCAAGTGGCACTGTATGATGTAAGGCTGTGGTATTTGTCTTACGCTTCTGGTAGATGAAAAGGAAAGCTTATCTATGATAGAATGAATGGGAACTGTGCATTGGAACAGGGTATTGGTGTGAAGGGGCCATGAACCTTGAGAGACATGCCATTAAAATGACTTGAAGACCTTGTAATATTATGGAACTGTTTTCCAAAGCTGTATAAAATTTAATTCAAAGAAAACAATATATATATGTGTGTGTAGTATGCTTATAACCTATGTATATCATGGATTAAATATGAGTAGATGGAAGTCAGATTGTGAAAAGGGTAGCTCTTCTCAAAGCTGTGTTCTTGATCAAGGGGTGCAGCTGTGGGTGAGACTTCTGAGTGCTTCAGCTGTTCAGAGAGAGGCAGTCCTTGCCCAATAGTTTATACTATAAATAGACAAAGGATAGGAAGACAAAACTGAAGGAAGAAAGTATTTAATATTGCTTAAAGTCAAATGGTAGACTTTAAAAATATCACAATAATTTGATTCCTACTTGTAGCTCCTCTCCATCAGATCAAGCTGCAGAATGGTCAAGAAGCAATCTCCAGGGCCCTGAGCAGCTGGTGCTCTGCAGTGCCAAGGGTGGGGCCTGTTGTGTCAGCTGAGAGTTCTTTTGTTGTGTTTTTTGTTGAAATGCAGCTTACTGGCTGCCTATCAGTCCTGGGTGACAATTTGTATCTGCAGGGTCCATGTGTGGAGCTACGGGTGCTGCTCATGACCCGTGGTGGGCACAGACCTGGGCGCGTTGTGTGCTGGCCAAATACAGCACAAAACCCAGCATGTGAATGCTCTAAGGAAAGGTGTCCCTGTCCACAGCAGGGGGCTTGGAAGTAGATGAGCTTTAAGGTCCCTTCCAATCCAAGCCATTCTGTGATTCTGTGATGTTCTGAGTACCAGCAGGTAAGTGTGTTCTAAGGCACACCTTTACCCCCAGTTGTGCTTTGGACAGGCTGGCTCTGTCTAAACAAGCTCCAGTTATCTGGATAGTTGCATGTGAATAAGATTTCCAGCAGCAGAGAAGCCTGACAGAAAATACATTCTCAGGTGACCTCAGGCATAACAGATATGTCATGTTTATATCAATCAATAATGTTAACTCATCTCCTGACACTGCTTTCCTATATTCCTGTGTGAACTGTTTTCATGAGCTGTATGTAGTAATTCCCTACTGAAAACTCCTTGCAGCTTTTTAAGCATTATCAAAGCACTACATTTCTGTCTGAGTGGTCCTTAAATAATCAGGTCATTGCATCCTCTGTGCTCAGCCTGCTCACTCTTCAGCAGCACCTTGGGGCTTCAGTGCAAGTGAAATCTCCAGGGTGAGATCACATAAACAGAGTGAACTTAAGGATATTTCGATGAGTTGTTGAACTGCCCTTTCTCTCACGGTGGAATGCACCTTGCCAGAAAGCACAGACAAACTAACTGCATTTAATGGCTTGGGTAGCTAAATCTGGGCAGGCATTGGAGGTGGGACAGGAGGTGCAATAGAACCATCAGTGACAGGTTTTTTTCATGCCTGCGAGCTGCTCTACCCCTTATCTTTTTGGTCTGCTGCAGTAGTAAGTGCTGGCAGATGTGACATGGGCTTCCCAAACATATACAGTGTGAAAACACTGTTTATGAAAACTTGCACTTGAGATAGCCATCAGTATGTGTGAGGTTCTTTCTGTGAAGAATATGAATGTGCTTACAATTTGGATTATCAAAAACTATTCTAAAAGTAATTTGGAAATGTTGATGTTGGTTTGTGCTTTACTTTTGTCTTCTGGTCTCTCTGACAGTTGAAATGAGTAGTTAGAAATGAACATTAGTGAAATATGGTTTTATTCTCTCACTCTAGAGCCATGAACAGAATGGGTATTGATTGGTCAAATTTGTGGCTGATGAAGGTTCAGGGAACAAGATTTGGCAAGTTCTTGTGTTGGCATTCAGCTGAATAAGCCACTGATTTGAAAATTCACACTCTATGCACATTTTACATATAGCCTTAGGCAAGCTGCTTAGACTTACTTTGCAGAGTTTGGAGGTGGGCATGGGCTTAAGGCCACAATGAGATGTTTTGATGCAATGTTGATAAACATTTGTTGATGTCTTTGTTGGGAGAGACTGTTCCCAAGGCACGGATCTCCAGTCCAGCACTGTGATTGTTTGGAGTGGAAAGCAGTGAAGAGGCAACCAAAACCCATCCCTCCCTCCCTGCATTCCCATCACACTACTAATTTTTTGTCCAAAAAGCATATCAGTAATCTAATACTTCATAAAATTCTAACATACAATGCACTGTAATACAGACTGCAATTTAATATTGGCAATCTTGGTGTCTTTCTTGCTACTTCTGTAAAACCTCTGAAAGTACAAATGTTTTTCCCTAACTGGGATAACAAGTTACATGTTTCTCTGAATACTTGACTAATTTTTCTGCTTCCGAAATGGCTGTGTTTTGATTGGTTTGAGTTTTTTTTCTTTGAATTTGCTGTTTGAAGTTATGTTATATGTTAAAAATTACAGTGTGTGTGTATCACCCATTTCAGGAGGCATTCACTTAAATTTTTTTAACAGAGTAAATGAACATCTCAGCATACAAGACATGGCTGGCACTTCTCTGCCACTGTTTCTAACTATTGATTGTATTTAAAGGGCTCTGTTAAGTTTATTCAAATGGAAGATTTGTGCTGCAGTACCTTGAAAATGGCTCCAAATTATAGGTTTTAAATTTAACCATTTTGATCTTTCCTGTAACTTGAAATAGCCACTTAAGATCTCTGCCTGAGTTTGAAATCACTCTGACTTGTCATTTGGCCTGTCTTCACATGAAAAGTGAAAAGATTTTTGTATAGGAGAGACCCAAGGAAAAAAATTACGTTTCTCCAAGTTAATACATATTGCAAGCACAGCTTTGCTAATATTTTCCTTTTAATTGCTTGAACAATCTTGACGGGATTTTGTTGTGCCTGAGGAAATGGTATCTTTGGCATGTACATAACACACAGAAATGTGGAACGAGTAGTTACATAGAGAGTAAAGCTTTGTCACATGCAGCATTAGGATGATAAGAAATCCTTCCCCAGCCCACCATTACCTCTAAATGGTATTTCTTGGCAGCTGCAGGGATTTTCCCTGAGAGAAATGTCTAAAATTACACTCCTTCTTAATTTCTCTGAAGATGGAGGGAGAATGCATTTAGCATGGGAGCAGGTTAACAGCCTGCTACCAGCCTGCAAAAGTGAATCTGTCCAAATACCCCGGTGCTGGACTACTGTTAAAATGAAACTCTTCTGCTGAAAGGCTTATTTGGGGAGAAACTGCTGCTCGTGAGTTTTTGCTTGTTTCCTAAACAGAAGTTACTGGACTGGCTGGCTGGCCATTATCATCAATGCTCCTGATTTTATTTTTAGTGCTGTTATTGTGTTTTTCCTCTAGCACTTAGCAGATGCTACTTGAAAAAGCAGCTGCTTTGCCTTCCTTCATCCTGTCATTCTTCTCAACAGTATCTCTTAATTTGATTGCTTTTGGGAGTTGTGCATTTCCTCCAGGAAACGTTAGGCAGCTGTGGCCTGTTGCTGATCCTGGTGGACTCCGTATTCTCCCCATGGCTGTCCTGGGCCTCCTCCTACCCATCCCTGCTGCCTCTTTCCTGGCATACAGGACCTTGGGCAGGATCCTTTGCCTCAGTCTCTGTTCAGGTGCTGAGACTTAACATGGCCCAGGTCTGGACCCTGACCAGGGCTCCTGGCCATGTCTGCAGTGTGGGGGAGATTTCCAAAATAGCTTTCTCCCAAAATTATTTTGCACTGCTGGAAGCATCCCCTCTTCTCTCACCTGGGCAGCAGTTTTCAGCTCTGCTACTCTCCTGCTTGTGTATTTTAACTCAACCCCTGGACTCTGAGGTGGGCTGCCCAGCTGTCCCACCTTCCCCTGGGTGAGCATCCCTGGCTCCCTGGGTGTGAGTGATGTGGCGGTTTCCATGAGATCACAAGCCTCTGGGGAGAAGGAAGCCTGCTAGTGAGGCCAAAACAGGACATGATGCCCATAAATTTTTCTAGGGTGTTCTCCTGTGCCCTCTTGGACTATTTGATGTGAAATACATACTGAGAGTGGAACCCATCTTGCTGCTCTGGATGGTGCTGTCTCTTCCAGCTGGCCTTCTGCACATCTTCACTGCCCTGGTTTTGGCTGTCGAACATTGGCTGAGTATTTTGGAAGAGCTGCTGTTCCCTCCTGGCAGGGTGCAGGGCAAATTACAGGCTGGGAGAAGGAAACACCTCCAGCCATGTCAGGGTGCTGAACTTCTGCCAGCCTGTGCAGCTCAAGCTGGGGGTGGCCGGACATTTTTGGCAAAGGTTTTTGCCATTTGAGCAGATAGAATTTGTATAACTTCATGCTTTTTGCTTGCTCAGTGAAAATATGTTTTCAGCTGAGGACATGTGACATTTGTGGGGCTCAGGTAGGCTGCTCTAAAAGACCAAGTTTTGCCTCCTGATGCATAGACCCGAAAAAAGAAAGGAGAATGCTTGAAATTATGCGTATTTTGGGTTGTTCTTGTGGGACGCCAGCAGGTCATTATGAGCTGTTTTCGAGGAGAGAAAAGAAGACCCACAACTGAAACATGCAGGATGTGTATCATAAAGATTCTTGATTGCATTCATTTGTTTGCAACTGGTGAGTAAATATCTCCATATGGGTGATATATCCATCTTTGATTTGCATGGTCTTCGATTTGTGATGTGCAGCTGTGTCCTTCAGGGAGACACAGAAAAACTTCTGCAGCTGTGCAGTAAGATGTATAACATCAAATTTTGTTAGTGCTATCACTTGCTTCAGATCTTGCAGTGGATAAAAATATGCATGTGTGAGAGTACCGCACATGTGCAGTTTGGATGATTCAGAAGTTTTATAAGTTAATCTTGTTTTGAAGATTCTGAAATTGCTGTGGTGTTGCTATAGAAGGAAACCCTTTCTTTCCTGTTGTGTAAAATTTAAAATTTGTCAAAACTCTAAATAGACACATTTTCTTATAATTTGAGCAGTGTGACTGAAGACTTCTGATTTTCTCCTTCCCTACTTCTCGCCCTCTTCTCGTTCTTTTGAGGAAATGCCATTGTTTTCTGGGTACTGGATTTAGATGTGTTGCACATACATTCACTAAGAATAGCGTTGCAGTTTAAAGTAGTCCTGTATTCAGGCTTCTGCAGCCATGCCTTGTCATGCTGCATGGTTTACCCAAAGCCTACACTTAACCAGTGCGGGCTGGCAACGTGAGTCACTCAGCAAAGTCTGTCTCCTTTTAGGCTGTATCATGAGAGTTTTAACCTGCCAGGGTCTGTGGTGCATCCTGGTGTCCCTCAGAGGTCTTCTGTCAGGCATCCTGATGCTGACTGGCCAGACTGGGCAAGATGCTGCTTCCAATTCCTGCCGCAGTTAAATTATGAGCCTGTACCTGTTAGAGTTTTCTTTGGAGTTGTCAACTTCAGGGCAATGCACTCAAATATAATTACTCGATTCGTGTCTGCCTGTCTTGAGGCCATCCATTGTGGCTTTCTAGTTATACTGTGTGACTTTTAAGTAAAAGAGCCCAAAACTACCATGCCACTGTACAGCTATTCCTGAAGATTAAAATCATGTTGGCTTGCAGACATTCCCTGTTCTAAACTGCCCAGGGACAGCTACCAGAAACAGTACACCTGGCACTAAGTTACACTCGTAGTGAAATGTATAAATAAGAAAACCAACCCAACAAATAATATAAAGGTATTTCCCATACTTTTCTGGGAAAGAAGTGGATGTGAGTGCCCTGTACTGAAAGCAGGTACCTTTCCTAATAGTATAGTAAGAAAAAAAGGGATGACTTGCTCAAGGTATTTCTTGTGAAGGCATCTGACTGGTAGTTTGCTTCAGCTTTGTGCCACTGATTATTTTTTGTCACATTAGGGCGGCTGGTTGGCCTGTATCCGTCCCCTCTGTAATATGGTTTGTGCAGAGAGCTTTGACTGAAGATGTTCATTTATGCATCAGCTGCAGTTACTGCCGTTGCACGTGCGGTGCACCACATTGAGTAACACCGTGTGTATTTTGTTATGGAAATGCTACAGGTGGCTTCTGTGTCTCTTTGGAGCTCAGAAGGGGTGACCTGGATGTGGTTGTGGCTCTGGGCATTCCTGTGTGCTCTTCTGGCTTATTTTTCCACTGCTCTCCTTACTGCTTCAGCTAAAGCTTTTGCATGTGCATCCGTTTCAGTGGGTGTTGAGAACGACATTTTGAGTTTCTTGCTGAAACTTGACATTTGTTATAATGAGATAGGAAATATATGTCTGGGACAAATGGGAGATAACCATAACTGGAAACCTGCTTTGACTTAGAGTTTAAGGAAATTTCCAGTCAAATATATCAAATCCTGAGTGTTCTGTAATAAGGGAAGGCAGCTTTTATAGGACTGCCAGCAGTGTTGTTGGTGTATCAGTGATACCTCTTTGTTTCACCAGCACTCTGGAAACTTGCAGTGTTTGACTGTCTGACAGCTTGTCATCTTTTTGGAAATTGGAACACCTGAATTGTGTTTTGGCTCTGTTTTTAGGAGAAGTGTTTCTGATTGGGGATTCTGTATCTCTCTCCAACTGCATGTCAAAACCGAGAATACTAAACTGTACCTTTAGATGTCTCCAAGGCATTTCAGACCTCTTGGATACCAGTAACAGCCTGAGACATGCACTGCAGCCCTTTTGAGTTCTTTTGCTTTATTCTTATCCAAAACCATTCTTCTGCAATATTTTTGTCTGCCATATTGTAGGCAAATCGTTAATATGTGGCATACTTATAAAATCACTCAGACATTTTAGCAGTAATATGCATTAAAAGCCATAAATATTTTGTGTGTAATGAAAGGCAACTTCTAACGCATCAGAAAGATAATATTGATTTATAGCTCATTGCCCTATTGGAAGAGTAAACCAGTTTGCCAAAAGAGATCAGTCCAAAGGAATTGAAAGTAAATGCTCCATCTGAGTCAGAAAATACTTCCCTGTTTGTAAGCGCATCACAATGAAAATGGGGTTAGATTTATTTGCAGTGGGTGAATGTCATCTCTAAAGGACAGTCCTGGTCTCTCTTTACTCTTCTGCCATTGACAAAGCTTCTCTTACTGCACAAAGACCATGACAAGGCGGGACAGGGAACAGAAAAAAATCAAGCTTGTAGTATGTGACACATGAGAATAAACAAAGTATTAATAACGGATTTTGTGGTGTAGAGCCTGATGGTGCTCAGGGTTCCAGTTCACAGGAAGCCATGCTCTCCAAAATGTTCTCGGCCTTTCTTGTGTGAAGGCACCATGGTAAGTGGGACTGACAAATGTCAACAGAAGTGCACAAAGGGAAAACGTAAGTAAGACCTCATGGCTGCAAAGATGAGTAATTTAAATAAAGTTCAACTGGCAAGCCCTGTGCACCAGTTCCATTCAACAGACTCCTTGCCCTCCTCCCAAGGCCTTCTCAGAGCTAATGCAGCAACTCTCATTTTGTATTATAAACAGTTATTTTAAAACCATGCTATTCAATACCAGGTCACCTCTAATTTCCACTGTGGAAAGTGCTGTGAGGAATCCCTGCCATCGCAGTGAGGTACTTTCTGTGTGTGTGAGCAGGGAAAGGGGAAAGTTTGGCAGGCACCACAGTGCACAGCAGCTCACAAGTTCAGACAGGATTGCAGCTCTTTTGGGCTTTAACATGACAGCCACCTGCAATGAGAGCACTCCAGCCCTGTAAGAGGCTCCTGAAAAATTCTGACAGCTGGAGCAAGCTCACATCAGGCAGCTGGCTGATGGACTGCTCCTGCTGACAGCTGCTTGCCAAGGCGGTGGGTTGTCGAGGGATGGTTGAAACAAGCCCTACTATATCTGCTTTTTCCCAGAAAATGTTCCCAGAGTGAGCTGGGTTACTGTCAGGTGTTGCTGGAGGTTGCCCTTGGCCTACGTTCTTACTGGCAAATGTTGATTTTGTCTCACGTTGCTGGTGAATCCTTACAAACAAGAGCCTGTGGCTGCAGAGGGGCAGAGTGGCAAGAGGCAAGTGACTGAGGAGCTGCCATGTACAGCTTGTCTGACCCTTTGCCTTCTGCCAGGACTTCCTGCTAAACAGAACATCCCATTTGCCTCGATGTAACGAGGCCAGTACAGGTCTGTGAAAATAACAGCAAGGGAGCAATGCTGATTGTCTTTTGCACACAAGACACACCACACTGTGGAACTGACTGTACAGTAAGTTTCTAATTTTTTTACGTGTTATGGTAAAGTTCCATAAGAAGGGAGACTTTAAATCATGGGAAGGAATCAACTCAGAAGCGCACTTTTAGGTAGGCAACTGTGTGTATCCTTTGGGTATTATTTGGTCTGCCTGCAATGGAAATCCATGTCAAATCTTTGAGAATTTTTAATGACATGGGATCAGATTTGCAAAGGGAAGGTTAAGAGCATTATATCCAGGAAGGTGAGCACTTGATTTTATGTTTGTGTCTATGTGCTGCAAATCATTATGGCTTTTTGCAAAACCTATGTAGGTTCCTCAGCTGAAGAGGTTATTTTTCTATGAAATGTGGCACCTGGTTGAGATATGTAGGAAACTGCATAATTTATATTTTTCAGTTATTAAAAAAAAAAAAGCAGGGGGGGCAGAATTCAGATTTCCCATTTCTACACAGAAGACTTCAGGATTAGGTCTGTCCTGGTTCTACCTAGGGCTCGTAGTGGGACAGGGATCTCTCCCAGTAACCCAGAGGAGGGCAGGGATCAGCTCCAGCTGCAGGGAAAGGGGCACCCTGAGGCCAAGCCCCTGTCAGGGCTGGAGCTGGTGTGAGCCTTATGGGTAGTTATACATCTCACATGTTTGGGTAAAATTCCACATTATTTACAGTGTATTAACTCTCAGTAACACTTAAGGCAGTGGTTTCATTTTTCTGTGGGAACTATTACTAGCTTTGTACCTTTTCTGTGGATTTTTTTTACCCCAGTGTGTTTGACATGCTCCCTTTTTACATCTGTGTCTCTGGTCCACATGGCAGATTTGCAAGTTGTCAGTCTGCTTTTAATAGCAAGCCCTGAAACCTCACAAGTCAGTTTCTCAGACTTTGATGCTTCTGTGAGGAGGAAACAGTGAGAAATACAATGGCATCCCAGTCCTGCCATTATGAGACAAACAGCTGATCTTTGGCGTATGTCTTCAGTGTCTTTGACTAGTGTAATATTTTGACACTCAGAAGAAACTAGTGTAACAAGAATACCAACAAGTCTATACATCTGCTATTTAAAAACATGTATTCTGCTGCAAGTTTCTCTTGTTTTGTTTTGGTTTTTTCTGACAGCCTTTAGTTATCATCTTTAGGATGTTTATGAAACTTGAGTATTTTTTCCGTACTAAACTGATTTTGTGGACAACTAAAATTCATAAAACTGGCTATTAAAGGATAATATCCTAAATATGTTAAGTGAACCCTGACCTGGATAATTGGAAGCTGTCTGCCAGCTTTGCTTGCTGCAGCTGGTTGTTCCTGCCAGATGTTGTTCATCAGTCCCTACATATCAGCCTGCCCTTAATGAAAGGGACCTAGACTGTGGCCATCCTTAGGTCATTAAGTTTAAGTTGTTATATTGGTATTGCCAGGTCTCCTTTTGCCTTGAACCAGCAGTTAGGGTTCCAAAGGAAGAGGAAATTGAGTATTATTTTGATTTCTTTTTATTTACTTACTTTCCAGTTTGGGGCATTTGAAGTTTCTGAGCATTGTCTTTGGCACTATGGCTATGTGTGTGTGTTTGTGTGTATATATATATATAAAGAATCATTAGAATATCCTGAATTGCAAAGGACCCACTAGGATCGTCAAAGTTCAGCTCCTGGCTCTGCACAGGACAGCCGAAAGAATCATACCTGAGAGCATGGACCAAACGCTTCTTGAGCTCCATCAGGCTGGTGCTGTGACCATTGCCCTGGGAGCCTGTTCCAGTGCCCAACCACCCTCTGGGGGAAGAGAACCTTTTCCTGATATCCAACCTAAACCTCCCCTGACACAGCTTCAGGCCATTCCCTTGGGTGCTGTCACTGTCACCACAGAGCAGAGATCAGTGCCTGCCCCTCTCTGCCCCTCACTGAGAAGTTTTAACTGCAGTGAGGTCTCCCCTCAGCCTCCTCCAGGCTGAACAGACCAAGTGCTCTCAGCCACTCCTCATATGGCTTCTCCTCAAGGCCCTTCTCCATCTTTGTAGCCTCCTTTGGACACTCTGTAATAGCTTTATATCTTTTTTATATTGCGGTGCCCCAAACAGTGTGTATCGTTAGTGAAACTGGATCTTCTAAGGAAATATCCTCTCAAATGACCTTGGTAACCACTCTTTTAGAAGGAAATTTGTTTACCCTATTGATTTTGATGGAAGTGAGAACATTGTCCTGATGGGGATTTGCCACTGACATGAATATTAATGAAAAAAGAGTAAGGGTTTGGAGGGACTGTCTGAAATGTTCCTTTAAAATCTAATCAGCATTATTTTATGCTGGCTCTGTGAAAAGAACTTTTGACTCTGCCTTAGGATATGATTAACATTGATTATTTGGAACAAAACGAGCAAGCCACTTCTCATAAATTGGTTTATACAACTTTTCTGCTTTTGGCTACATTAAATATTGTTTGTCATGAGGCTGTTTTTAATACTATTCTTTGTAAATAAATTAAATTCCTATCTCCTGAGTCTTGACAGCAGTTGCTTACTTTTTCCTTCAATTATTAGTTTGCTATTAAATTTGAAGTTTCTTTACATCTTATTTTGGATTTTGGCTTCCACCTGTTTTTCTGTTGTCTTTGCTCAGTTTTTGACCTGTTGATTGCCCTGCATGCCCCAGAGTTGTTCCTTCAGCTGTTCCTCACTGGTGTAATGCCTGCTTTTTCTCCTTTATGCTACCCATGCAAAGCGGTAGTAAAGCATGAGTAGTCCTGGAGTCCTTAAAGTCCCTATTTTCTTCAAAGAAGGGTGCTCGCTGCCAGCTTAGGGTTTGTAGTATTTCAGTGTTGCTTCTGACACTCTGACTCCACTTACTAAAGAGCATAAGGAAATCACAGTCAGTAACATCACATTTTCCCACTTCCCTTCTGTTTTCTAGGAACTTGTTGGAGAGTTTCCTGTGGATTACAGGCAGCTCCTCATGCTACTTTTCAAGTGTTGGTGTACTGTCTGACACTTGAAACTGAGATTTTTTTTCTTAGGGAGCCTTTCTTTTAGTCTCCTCATAAAATCTGAAAAACCGTTTTAAAATGGCAGAGCTTCAGAAATAACATGTGTCTCAGGCATAAAAAAACCCAGTGTATCTGGTACTGTAGTATTAAAAGCTAGAAACTGAGATGTGCCAGTTTCCAGTGTCAGCATTAAAAAAAAGCAAAAAGCAAAAAAAAATCTTCTATCTGCCACCAGTTCAGAATAGATCAGGATTAGTTTTCAATCTCCTCCTTGGGAAAGTTATCCCAAAGTCCACTGGAACTTGTCAGGGAGACTTTCAGCTTAAATTGTCTTTACTTAATTAAACAGTTACTAGTAGTTCTACCTCTTTTCTGTCCCTTATTGGTCTTCTGTAGGTGACTTTCTGATTTTCTGTCTTTTCAATGTGCTCCTAAAATGTAGGCCTACGTTAAAGACTCTATCTTAATGTAAGGGAAAAAAACCCATATTGAAGTATGTTCACAGGAATTATTTCTCTTTTTTCCACCCAAAGTCACTCCCTTCTTCCCAGAAGTCAGAGTCCTTACTCCTGATCCCAGTGATGACATGTGTGGTATGGAATAACAACCGAGACATGCCCACACTACTCCAGGCTCTGTCCCCTCAAGGCCACTGCAGAAAACAGCCTCTGCAGAGCCTCTTGTAGTTTGTCAGACACAGAGTGCAAAGTCTTCTATATAAGACATTCTTTTATATCCATGGACAGCCCCATGGTTGCTGTACCTATTGAAGGCTTAGCCAGAGTTTAAACAGAGCAGGAAGGCACAGACACATCTGTGTGCAGGATAACAAATATATTTTGCGGTATGCAGCGATGTAGCTGTGTTTTGTGTAGATGTAATACAGTGCTTACCTTCCTTAAACCTATCGGTTAAAGGATGTACATTTTGTTCAGCTGACTTGATTTGCATTTTAGTGTTCACGACACTTTTTGTCCTTTGTCTAGTAACAGCCTGTGACAGTTTATGGTCATAAAGAGAGATGCTGCCACTAATTTTTTAGCATTATTTATTGAGGAGTGCCTTCAGCAAAAATCAAACTTTGAATTCCTCATGGCCTGAACAAAGGAAACAGTCTTCTCCAGCCTCCTCCCTGTTAGTCTCCTGCTGGCATAAGTAGGTGCCTTTCCAAATGATCAGTGACTTCTTTTGTTTGCCCGTCTTTTTGGAGTTTTTATTTTATTTTGCTGTATTTCACTTTATTGAAAGATTGTTATTCAGCTGGAGCCCTTTAAAAGGGGGGAAAGAGGCTTTTGGGCCTTCTCTTGACAGCTTAAAAAAATCATGGAAGCTAATCTCTTTCTTTGCACCTCATTATTTAGAAATTTGATTGGGCAATGAGCCAAAACAAAAACAAACTCACTGGTCAGGCTGAAAATCCGTATCACTTGAGGGCACTATTCATGTATGTAATGTTCAGATTTTTCCCTTTGAGCCAAGCTCCCAGCTTGAGCCCGTCTTCTTGATGAGTCATTGTGGCACCTTGTGGCTCATACTGCTCAGCAACCAAGCGAACAGGGCTTATGTGGGAAACACAGAACACAGCAGAGGACTGAGACTTCTCTTGAAGTTGTACCAATGTCAGCTCCCAAGTGTACCTTTATTGGCCTGTTGAGCTGCTTTTTTTCCCCCACAGTAATCAACACTTTATTTCAATAGCAGAGGCCTTTAATCCGTATGTTTAACTTCTTTTTTGGTCTAGTTTTTCTTTAATTTTCTGTTGAAAACTCAATATGTAGATGTATGTACATTTGATAACTTGAAATTAAATTGAATCCTCACTTTCCATTGAATCATGCAACATGTCACATCACAAGAGCAATTCAGGGCAAACCAGAATTTCCAGAATTAATATTCTGGAATGCTTCTTTAGAATTTCTGGAATTAGTATTCTGGAAATGCCTCATTTGTTTTCACTGAATATAAGGACACCATTTTCATGAAGGATATTTTTTCTTTTTTTTAACAGCTTCAGGTGAATAGTATTTAAAAAACAAGTGCCCAAGACCTTTGGTCATTTAAGTGTGTAAACTGCAAGCAGCATTTGAACATACTGCTCATTCTATCACTAAACACATTATTATAGTAAAAGTAAATGCATTTGCAATGGAGCAAGGTATCCAGGAGCAGCCTGGGACTGCACTAAGGTTCCTGGATCATTTGGATGTGTTGGCAAAGGGGTTTGTAGTTTCTTGTTATATCTGCCAGCTTTCCCTTGACTGCAGCTGTGTTACAGGACTTCTGCCTGCATTGAGTCAGAGCCACTTGAGCGACTTCCACTTTTTACTGCCAGTCTGGAGTGGGAAAAATGAACCAAAATGTGTGGTGGAAAGTGTTTTGCTTTGGTTTTGCTGTATCTAAGATAGCTATGTGTGTCCATAAAAGGAAGAAGAGTTCAGTTGTATTTTACAGAGCTTTTCTGGACTAGCACTAACTTGTGTATCCGTGCAGTTTCCATCCCACTGCTGATTTTTCTGCGAGTAAACTGCATGGGCATGGCTACCTGCTTCTGGACATGGGACTTCATTGAAGTGAAGGAAACTCCTTGAGCCAGGAGTAGTGCTTTTTTGGTTGCACAATATTTGCCAACATGTGAAACGAGTTTTATTTTGTTAGCTGCCCTCTATGCAAAGCAATAGTTTTCTCAACGTGTAATTAATCTGTTTGGAAACACCTTCACTGCTTGGTGTCCGCTGCAGTGTTTCTTCATAGTCACATTGGGTCACAGATGGCAAGGGAGAAGGAAAGAGATTATCTTTTGGGAAAAGAACCCATGCCTGCTTTTTCCTAATCAGATTCATAATTTCTGTGTAATTGGGTGGTTTTATTTCACAAAGCATAAGCTACTGCTGGCATGCAAACTTCAGGCATCTCTGACCTCTTTTGAGCTTGGTAATTCTGAAGTTTTCTGTTCTGCATTTCAGTTGTGCTTTGATTGTGACTTTGAAAGAACAGTTCTTTGATGGGATCTTGTACGAGGCATCTCTCTTGAAGCAAGTTAAAACCTGTGTGTTAAAACACGGTGTTTGCATCCTAATCAATAGTGAGACAAAGTGAATTAATCAGTGTACAGCCCTGAGGGGATCTTCTTGGTATAGGATTACTTTCTGTGCCTGAAAGGCCGTACACCTGCAAGGAATAGAAGCACAACAGTGGACTGGAGCTTGTGGCTGTGCGTGGAAACTCAAATCTGTGCTATACACCTGTGTATTTCCATAAATATGAGCAGGGAAATTCCTAAACATCTCTGGAAGGTAATAATTTGGGCTACTAAACTGCACATAGGATTATTAACTTGGTTGGCATTCAGGAACATGCCATGATTGTCTTGATATCCTCTGCTTCTCATTTGAGCACAACTTGTGGCTGAGTGGTTGTGTTTCAGTGCTTTAAGGTCCATTCCAACCCAAACCATTCTATGATTCTAGGATTTCTATAACAAAATTTATCTAGATATACTTTTTTTTTTAAGCTTCACAGACCAGATGCAACAAAGCACCTAACTATGCAGGCAGTTTTTAAACAAATACTGGGATTGCACCAAAGCAAATTGTTTTTTAAACACGACCTTTGCAGACCTCTGGGGTGTAATGTTCAGCCAATAAAGAATGAGATGAGAAAACCCAGCTTTCCATTTTTAATACCATCATAAAATGAGTGCAAGTATTTTTATGCACAAAATGTGAGCATCATGATCATTTTGTGCCTTTTCTGCCCCCTCTTCCAGACTTCTGAGGTCTTAGAGTGACCTTAGCCCTGCCGTACTCCAAGAAGCTCTTCAGTTTGCTGCAGTAGAGCTGACGTTTTAAATTCACATATTTGATACGGCGCATATTTGATATGGCTTCAGGTACTATGGAATGTAAAACTCGGAGGCTAAACATTGGAGGAACTAAATCCAGATGTTGCAGACTTATTGGTGGAAACTGGTTATTCTCTTCTTACACATGCATAAACTTTTGAATATGAACTTTTTGAATATGAGAGGAATTCCCAAGCACTTTTTCTCTGTTTTGAAGGATAGGTTAAATGGGAAAGGAGCTTTCTCTTTCCTCCCAGTATCAAGAGTAGCCAATGCCCACAGGCTACAGAAGATGCCGCCTAGGTTAATTTAATTCATGTTGTTTCTGTGTGCACAAAACACAGTGTCATTATAGTTTTGAGGTGAGTTTTGGTTTTTTGTTTTTAATTTTGTTCTCTTCTTTTTGTTATTCTGTGAAATCTGCAGTGCAGCTGAAATTGGCTATTACTGCTGTATTTTTAGGTTTTTTTTCTGTTCTCCATTTCCCAGCAGTGTTCAAAAAGTTGGAAATATGGTGATCTTTGCACTACAGGCTAGTTGCAGAGTAGCTGGAAAGGTGCCCGGAGGAAAAGCACCTGGAGGTGCTGGTCAGCAGTGGCTGAACATGAGCTCAGGTGTGTCCAGGGGGCCAAGGAGGCCAGGGGCACCTGGCCCGTATCAGCAGTAGTGTGGCCAGCAGGAGCAGGGCAGTGACTGTCCCCCTGTACTGGGCACTGGTGAGGCCACACCTCGAGTGCTGTGTCCAGTTCTGGGCCCCTCAGTTCAGGAGGGACATTGAGGGACTGGAGTGAGTCCAGAGAAGAAGGATTGAGCTGGGAAGGCTCTGGAGCACAAGTCCCATGAGGAGCAGCTGTGGGAGCTGGGGTTAGCGGGGAATAAAGGAGGCTCAGTGGGGACCTTATTGCTCTCTACAATTCCCTGAAAGGAAGGTGTAGCAAAGTGAGGGTTGGTCTCTTCCACCAGGCAACAAGCAATAGGATGAGAGGACCTGGTCTTAAGCTGCACCAGGGCAGGGACGTTAGGAAGACCTTTTTTTCACAGAAAGGGTGATTAGATGTTGGAATGGCCTGCCCAGTGAGGTGGTGGAATGGCCTGCCCAGTGAGGTGAAGTTGCTATCCCTGAAGATAGTTAAGGAAAGACTGGACGTGGCACTCAGTGCCATAGTATAAGTTGACATGGTGGTCATAGGTTGGACTCTATGATCTCAGAGGTCTTTTCCAACCTAGTGTGATCCTGTGAGCAGACACGTGGACAGACACGCTGACTTGGCCTGCTCGGTGCCCTGGCTGAGCAGGGGCCGGCGCAGCAAGGCCGCGGAACCCACAC
>VZTI01000620.1:738724-820938 GCA_013397865.1 Struthidea cinerea | reverse complement strand
CCCGGGAGCCGCTCGAAGGATGTCCCCATCCCACTCCTCCTCCTCCTCTTCCTCCTCCTGCTGCTGCTGCTCCTGCCCCTTTGCCGCGCAGAGCCGCCGTGTGGAGCATGGGGAGCTGCTGGCTGCGCCTCGCCGCGCTGCTCGCCCTGGGCGCCCGGGCCAGCCTGGAGTACGAGGGTAGGGCAGGGCAGGGCAGGGGAGGAAGGGGCGGCGGGGCCGGGGCAGAGCCGGGCCGGGGAGCGGGGCCGGGCCGGGGGCGCTGCACTGATTTGCAGCATAGAAGTGACAGCAGTGAGCTCTGCTTTCCCCGCGAGCCGTGTCCAGCGCCGTTTTCTCTGCCAGAACTTTGAAGTGGCACGAGGTCATACTTTCTCAGAATCTCCCTTCAAGGTTCTTATCAGGAATATTGGAAGGCAAATTATCCATTAGTGCGTATTATCCACCTTTATCCACTGAGGTGGACAAAGCAATGAGTTACCAGTCCTGTGTCCTGACACACATTTTCACATTCTCAAGTGCTCTATGGGGTAAAGTCAGTTTACAGCAGCTGAAGATATGGGCTTATACCCCAAAAAATGATTGTTGTAACATGATTTTCCAAAATGCCTCTTTTTAATACTCCACTAAACCATGTCTCTAAGTGCCACATCTTGGTATCTTCTAAATACCTGCAGGGATACTGACTCAACCAATTCTCTGGGCAGTCTGTTCCAATGCTTTTGACAACCCTTTCAGTGAAGAAATTTTTCCTCATAGCTATTTTAAACCTCCCCTGGGCCAGCCTGAGGCTGTTCCCTCTCATCCTATTGGTTACTACCTGGGAGAAGAGACCAGCCCCACCTGGCTACAGCATCCTTTCAGGGAGTTACAGAGAGTGATGAGCCTCCTTTTCTCCAGGCTTAACAGCCCCAGCTCCCTTAGCAACTCCTTATAGGACTTGTGTTCTAGAACTTGTCCTGTTTCAGGGCAGTAAACTGAAAAGTTTCAGGTTGGTTTCTTTAACTATACTGTTGTTGTCTATAGCTTACTTTAAATTGATCAAACTCAAAGAGTTAATTAATTCTTATGTCAGTCCTGGGAAAGCAAGTGTGCATAGCTGTTCTGCCTCTTACAAGTCACATTCCTTCTTCTTCTCAGTTATAAAGGATTTACAGCACAGCAGCACATGAAGTGTTGTTCATGTACACACCCGTGTATGCAGTGCCTGGCTTGGCACGATGTTCTTGTGCCCTGATCTTGCCATCAGACCTGCACAAGTGGACAGAATTCTATTTTGTGAATGACGAAGCCTTTTTTCTTGACATAAACAGAACCATATAAGTCCATAGATTAATCTTAAAATGAAAGTGTTACTTCATGCATTTTGCTTGACATCTGTCAGAGCTAAGTCCACAGCTGTTTTTTGCAGGAATGTGCTATACTCTGAATTGTGATAATTTTAGCACTTCCAACACAGAACAATGCTTTGTCCTTACGTGGCTTGGTAGCCAATTTTGAATGCCTGTGAAGCAGAAACACTTTGATTTGTGGCTGAGAAAATGGAGATGAAATGGCAACACCTCTCCCGTGGCTCCCCAAGCCAAGCCTGTTGTGGTTATTAATAAAACACTGTTTGTTAGGAAAGAGACCTGACTCGCTTCTCATTTTGAGCTAGAAAATGAGCTGGAAATGGGAGATGATAAGCTCCATCAAGAGAGCCTTGTTCCAGGGCAAAAGTAGGGAATAACTATTTAAGGCCAGTTTTTCTTAGAAAACTTTCAAAAGCACTTAATTGTTTTTTTGTCTAAGGAAAGGCAAATACATAAGAGCTCACATAGTTCTAAGATGAACTAATTTTAGATGGTAAAATCACTGCACACTAAAATTTGGACAATTATTAGTGATAACACTGAGGTGACAGTTTTATAACCCTCAAAGTGAGTAATTAGCTAAGAGTATCCCAATTTCTGGCAGAAAAATTGATGCTTAGAGAGGTATTCAGTTATATATCAAGGTCTTCCTGAAGCCCTCAGGGATCACAGCTTGCTCTTTTTGCTATGCAGTCAGATTTCAAGTGCAAGAAAGTTTGTTTTTATGTTCATAAGTCTCTCAGATGTCAGTGTTTAGGCATCAAAACTGAACCTCAATAATAAATATAAAAAATCCAGAGAAATTATTCTAAGTGATAAAAAGACTTTGTTGTATATAAATCCCTTAATTTCACGGGAGGAGTTGTTTGGAAATTCACTTCTTCAGGTCCCAGCTCAAACTGGTGGAGGGATTCCCAGTGGTCCAGTGCTGGGGCTGGTGCTGTGGAAGGTACTGTGGAGCAGGTGCAGATACATGGGCTGTTTTCGTGAGTCTGGTAGAGTAATAAATCAAGTTTCGTTGTTTTCTGGGCAGATTATTTTGGTTTTTTTTTTAATAAGAAATGGAGTATGTTGGCAGATGTTGACAGAAATGAGACCCTTGGGTTGGATTTCTGCTGAACAGTCGTATGCTTTGCACCTGGAATCAGTAGCTTATTGAGGTGCCTGAATTACATAATTTTGCCTAACTTTAAGCAGCAGCTTGTACAGACTGTGGTCCCAGATGTCAACAAGTGGTGATGAAATAGCCCCAAATGCTGCAACTTGAGATCCCATGTGAGAAGCTCCTGTGGCCCCTGAGTATCTGCCTATCGCATGCAAGGTTTTTAAAAGGATGTTTCAAAGGGGAAATTTGTATGAGCCCTTCTTTGTAGAAAAGATTTATCTACAGTTTAGGCTAGACTTTATGCTCTGAAGTTGCTAATTTTAAATAAATGTTGTTTAGTGATATTTTGAAGGCTTTCTTGCCAGCTGCTCTGTTTTATTGGTGGATTATTTGAGTAGCAGTGCTCTAAATGGTTTCTGGTATTTAAAAAGCATGTTTTACCTTTATTTTAAGTTTTTGGCCGTTGCTCAGGGATTTAAAAAGTATAGAGCTGTACTGTCTCTTTATTTGAACAATGCCAGAAGAATGCTTGAAACCAAACTGTGGTTTTGATTGGAACTTGTGTTTGCAGGTAATGTGCCTTGATGTCTTGCTCTTGGTGTGAAGATGTTACAGGTCATTAAGGAGGATTGTACTTGAGTTATTTACATTTTACTTTTGCTACTTGGCCTGATGGCTGTTAACAGCCACTGACTCTATGGAACCACTTTATAGTGAAACCTCTGATGTGCCCCTTCAGCTGTACCTGCTCTGCTCTCTCTGCTCAGTAGATCAGCTACACTGTAGGTGGGCTCTCCATAACAGAGGAGTTGTGACTTGGCATGTGCAATTTAATGTTGCACAACATCGCTCTAGGAGCACTGAGAGAAATTTACTATTTCACTTGATGTCAAATCAATTTGCTCCCTTCCAAATTTGCTATAAAGTGGGTCTGCTATGACTCTGAGCTTCAGAGAAGCCCATGCTGATGACATTGCATAGATTATTGCATCCTAATCTTGCATGTCTTTTTTCAAAGCTTTCTTTTATTTTTAATTTATATTTCCTTTCTTGCTGCAGTGTTTTTTCTCTTATTTTGTATTGTAGGATCGGGATATTCACCCCTTGAAGATGATGAGGATGTTTATGCACGCAGTAGATACAAAGGTGAATGCTTTGCTTATGTGCTAAAGAGGATCAACTGCTTGCTGACAGAAAGCTTCATTCTTTTTTCTTTTCATGGATTATAAAATCTTGGTGATACAGCTCCATGGTTTTTCTCATGGATATTTAGATCAAGATTTAATTTCTGCTGTTTTTAACAATGGAAATTAGACCAAGTGCTGATCACAACTCTTTCATGCACCTGAGTAAGTGACTTTTGCACTGCCTTTGCTCCTGGGAGATCAGGTTGTTGAATTGTGAAAATCAGAAAGATTTTCTTCTGATTTTTCTTTCTTCTCCATACATGCTAACAAAACCATCAATGATAAGCTGACTCAAAACCTGGGCTTACTGATGGTAATGTATAGAAGTACATGCAAGAGAACTTGATTTTCATTACTTTTTTCTTTCCATAAAATTGATTGTGTTTCAGGTTAACCTGCTACCTGAATTGCCAAGTGAAGTGTGTTTAATGAATGAATGTGTACATTTCAAAACCAAATTACATAGCTGGATGAGTGAATGGACTGGCATGTCTAAAAAGGAAATTCAGGTGTTCTTCCCTATTCTGGAAGACTTTGCTATTCAGCAAGAGTGAGAAGTTTTTTGCCACTACCAGTAAATCTTCCATTTGCTATGTCCATTTTCTAAAAAGTCTGCTTCTGTCTCAATATAGCTCTCCTCTGCCAAAAATCCTCAGAAACCTGGACATTAAAGAAACCTGGCATTTCATTTGTCATTTCATTAAATGGTAACTGTGCTTCTTTTTAGTAAATTAATCTATGGACATGCTAGAGTTGTCTTCATTTTGATTACTTGAAAATACTGGCCATTGGTGTCTTGTTGTACATTATTGATTCTCTGCAAAGAATCAATGGGCCATATGAGAGGTAAGTCATAAAATAATTCAGACATTTATGAACAGCCAAAGGGAAAGCACAGCTTTTATGGCTATGTTGCTGTTTTCATAAATGTTTCAGCTTCATCCCAGTAAAATACTCCAGTGTAAAATTTTGCATTCAAACACATGCACAAGTAGTTCTCTAAAGCTTTATTTAGGTTAAAGCATTTTTCTTTGCCTTTTAACATGTGATCCTCTGCAGACACATAGAAAAAGAATCAGAGATCATGAAGATAAATCAATGCCAATTCATGCCAGGGCAGGCAAGTAGTTAAAATGTGGGTTCTGTATAAATTCCTTTTGTATAGTGATCCAAAATGGATTATACTCATGTCAGCCAAAATGTCACCAGTGTAAGTGAAACAATGACTTGTTCACACAGATATTAAAAACTGCCCCAACTTTGGAAACTCTGCTGCCAAATGCTGAGGAACAGACAATGTGAATCTAAGAGTATAAAGCATTGGAACAGAAAAGGCTGACTCTTCATTAGCATACTTCTTTATGTTGGTTTTGAGGGGAAGGGGATGGAAAAAGACAAAGCAAGGAAAAATGGGCTGTGTAGCAATCTTCAGAGCTTCTCCTCAGATATGCAGTCCAGCATTTCGGGTGTGGCCCATTGCTTAGCAAATAAAACTTGCCAGTAACAGGAATTAAATGGATTTTCGTAATTGATGTTCACATATGTAAGCAGCATTGGTTTTTTTCTTTGCACACATGTGCAAGCGAGTACACAAAATCATCCTCTATGACATCTGCAAACAAAACATTGCAGTTTACTGGGAGGGGTGAAAATCGGCCTCCTACTAAACCCTTTTGTCTTCATCTGGATGTTTTCCCACTTGCTCAGCTTTCCAGAGAAACATCGCCAAGATTTTCTGTGCCTACAGCATTTTTAAGGAGTTGTTCCCTTCCTCCCTGGTGAACCTTCGGCTCTGTTGGCTGGTGTAGCAGCAAGCAGCAGTACAGCTGGTCACTTTACATGCTGCTTGTGAAGGAAGGGCTCAGCTGAGGCTGGTGTTCAAACAGGACCAAGGGGCTGGGGGAGATGATGCTCTAGAAAGTGCTTTCCTTCCTGCCACTTGGCATCACTGATCATTTCGTGAGGGAGGGTTTCCTGAATACAGCCGTTCCTGTGTTCATCACAGCTCCAGTGCCACTGCTCTGGTCATCTTCATTCCTAATATGTTTTCTCAGGTACTGTAATGACCAAGCAGGAGCCTCAGCTCTAAAGGTAACGTTGGGGCTTCAGCCATTTATGTTTGCTGTCTGTTTTCCCGTGGTTTCAAACACAGGATTGAGTCTCTCGAATGTTTTACTCACAAGTGGTAATTCAGGCTGTTATGTCGGTGAGGGACTTTCTAGTTCTCTTGAGTTTGCGCTGAGGTGCAAACTTTCTATTAAACAAAAAAAAAACAGTATAGAGGTCTTGGTACCTAAAACTCAAATTTCATTTGAGTGAACAGAGCCTGGCATAGATGGTGAAGTTCCAGAAAAGGTGTCTGGGAAACCTCTACGTTTTATAATCCCCAAAGCCTTCAGGAACATGGCTGATCTTGCCTTGAGGCAGGGAACAGCTTGTGTAACCCCTTAGGGCCTCACACAAACCTAATATTCCACAAGTGCTCCATGTAGCTGCTTCACCTTTGAAAACCAATATGTACCTTCACTGAAAAATAAACAAACTTTGATCTAAAACTTTTTTGTATCATTTGATGTGCTTTTCAAGTTAGCTGGGGTTTTTTCCCAGCAGTATCAGTTGGTTTAAACCCTGATATTTGTAAATAGCTTGTAAAACCTGCCTCCTCACCCACTTTCTTCTAATCACAATCAATTCTAGAGTAAGCATTATAATGTTTTAAATCAAACAGATGTTCTTCCTGAGCTCTTCAAGTTATCTGCATCCAAAAGCATGTTTGCTTTTGTTTTTCTTTCTGGCAGAATCATTTGGTTCAGTATAAGATGCATTTTTCCCCTGTCTAGGAGCTTGCTTTGTTTCTCTCTGTAAACCACTGTAGCTGCATCGACACTACAGGAAAGGCTTTTTCTTTTTCACTATTGTATTTGTGCATTAATCTGCATTTCTTAGCTGTTAGCCACTATTTTTTTTAATATATGGGCAGCTCTTAAGTGTGTTTGTAAAACCACAAAAATTTGCACAAAAGCTCAGGCAATTTGCAATACCTGAAACAGCTCATTTGCCCTCTATTTTATTATTATTAGCCTCTTGATCATGTTGCAAAGCATATTTGTCTTAACACCCTTTTATGGAGGAAGTCAGTGATGTGCATTTGGAGTTTATACATGTGGGAAACCTGAGGCATAAATATCTTGAACTGATTTACTGAAGGATTATGTAACTGTCTGGGGTGAAGTTTCAGCCCAAATGAGTTTTCATCCCCCCAGTCCTGCCCTTTCAGTCAGTGTTGTCTTAGTAACTTCAGGTTTGAGCCCTCCTGCAGAAAACCGAGGCCTCATTCTTAGTTAAGGAGATCTTATAAGCTTGGGCGTGTAAATAAATTGAAGTTTAAGATCTCAGGGCATGGGAAGAGAAAGTGGGACAGAAAAGCTGGAAAGTTTGGGCATGAGACCACTGAAGAGGAGATTACGGGAAAGCTCAAGAGTAGGATTTTTCCAGGAAGTGAATGAGACAGAGGCTGGGAATCCAAGATGTGTGGCTTCCCCCAGAGAGTGGTTGGAGGTGGTGCCTGAGACTGCACCAGCAGCCCTGGGGTAGCAGTTAAGGAGGCAGAGCTGGCTGCTGGCATCACTCATTAATTCAGCAGTAGCTGGTGGACTTCTGTTCCCATTAGCTCACACTCCTCATCTGTTGTCTGAGTTTTAATTTGGTGCACAGCAAGCATGAAAAATGGGAGCCACTGTGATACAGCCCCTCGACATAATGGCCCAAGTCGGTGGATGTGGGGATTTTTTAAATATCTTTTGGGAGCTGTGGGATAGAGATTAGGGTGAAGGACAGGAAACAGTTCTAAAAAAATCAAACCCCTAACCAAAACCCACTCTCCACCAAAACACTTTGCATGATTGTAAGGTAAATAGCAGAGGATGTATTTGACATTCAGAAAACGGGCTTTTAGGTGGGAAGAAACAGAGCTGGGATGATTGTGTGGCTGAACCAAAAAGCTGAACTGTACTCTACCCTTAACCTGAGGGGTGCTGTTAGACTGGCCTGCTTGTGTCCTGTGCCTCAATTACTGTGTATTTGCTGACACTGGGAATAATGTCACACATCTTTGTAGAGGATTTTCACTTGTAGTAGTGAAAGACAAAAGTAAGCGTATCACAGTACTACTGCTTCTGAAACAGACTAGTCTAGAGGAAATGCGCCCTTGGTCTAGGCAAAAGATTGATAATTAGTCTCTGATTTTAGTTTGCAGATGCTATTGTGTTGACTCAGGACCAGCACTGCAAAATACAGATGTAAAGTGTAGTTTTCATTGGGAAAGTGTAAGTATGTCCTAGAGACATAGTACACTGTATATAAATATCCCATGTGTGAGAAATGCTGTATTGATTTTTGTTTATTTATGTGTGGAGCTGATCCAACCAGTATAGGAAAATGTACTTAATAACTATGGGCATTAAGATCTAGAAGTGAACCTCTGCCAAAAATGATCTGGAAATTTTTTCTTATTGTTGTTTGTGACTTTGTGAGTATGAAGGCTAAAACTCATGTGTTTTGTTTGTTTAGGGGTTTTTTTCCATCCTTCTTGCAAAATTCAGAAGTGTTTTCATGCCCCTCCCTCATGTAACACACTGTCACACAGGATGTCCAGACTTGTCATCTTCTTTTGCTTTGCAGTCCCTCCCTTTTTTCCTCTCTTCTCTCCCAAAATGTCCTTTTCAAATCTTGGAGCTGAGAAGGGGGCAGGCTTAGTCACTCCTTGTGTAGTAGGAAACTCCTACTGAGAAGCTGCCTGTTTTCTTGGTGCACCCTGTTGTCAAAGCTAAACAAAGGATGTGAAACTTTGGCTGAGAAGGGAACTCTACTTGATACTGTGCCCATCAGCACCACAGTGTGGTGGTAAATCCTCACAAGGTGGGGGCACCCGTATCCTGAATATTTTACAGTGTAGCCCTGGTCAGTTAATAAAGATTCAGTTTGAGCGGGTTCAACTTGACATATTGGCAATATGATTTATGTAAGTGATACCTTCTAACTGTGGGAGAGCTTGAACCATCACTCAGTTTTGCAAGGCACAGATTATTATGGAAGGAGAACTTTTTTTTTTTTTCAAATGAGCACTAAGAGAGCTACATGTGGAAAGCTGACAACTGCAGCTAGACCAAGGCGTTCCTAACACAATCTTCTCTTATCAAAGAGCAGTTAGATGGGTCTGCTTAAAAATAAGAGGGAAAAACGGCCCAGTTGTCATCAAACTGCCCACATGGTGGCACACTTATTCCATGCACAAAAAGCATAGTAAAAACCCCACCTTGCCCTCCCAGCCCCTCCAATCTAATGGCTACAATCTTTAATCCTTGTCATAAAAAAAAAAGAGCTGCCAGTCTTTTAAGGGCTGACCTCCACATGTGTAAATGCGCCTCTGCAGTGTTCTCCGCTTTGAGGATTGGTGGCTTTTTAAATAAGAGGTTTTTTTCCTTTTCTTCTCTGTGACCTTGATTAAGCAAAGTGATTTTGTGTTTGTGTGTCGACTTTAACGTTTTTCTAATTGCTGTGTGTGGGCTTTTTTTCTCCTCTGTGCCAGAAACACCGTGGTGCTCCCCCATTAAAGTGAAACACGGTTATGCAAACTGCAGGACACCTCAAGGGGAATATTACAAGAATGTATTGGGCACAAGGTGTGATATTCGCTGTCAAAAAGGCTACGAACTGCATGGCCCTCACCAGCTAATTTGTCAGTCAAGCAAACGCTGGTCTGGGAAGGTGCTGTGCAAACGTAAGTGGCTACAAAATCTGTGTGTGTGTGACTTGTGCTCCAGGTGCAGCAGACAGTAAATTCTTATTTGCCTTTGAAACTGATCTTTGGATTGTTATTGTTGTTTTAAAGGTTGGCAGTATGCTTGGATATGTAGATTAGTTTGTTGAGGATCTCACAGGGGTACATAACATGATATGCATCTGAGTGGTACAAACACTCTTGGCAGAAAGGGAATATTCTATGAATGTGGGATTTTGATTTGTGGGAATAGTTTCATGACAGAGCCATAAAGCTGTTTTAAAATATCGCCCATCTTAGACTTTCTAAGTTGACACAATTTGTATCAGGTGTCTAAATGGGCTCTTGCGGTAAAACATTTTCTGAGAAGAGAGGAATAGATACTTGTCATCCCTTTTCTCATATAAGTATTTTATCAGGCCACTAACACTTATGTAGTGTTAAATTTGAAGTGCAGCTAATAAGAACAGTGTGGAAAAACCTCATGTGGAACAAAACTTTCTCCCACTTGTTTGCCAGCTGTGTCTTTATTTCTATGTAATACCCCACATTTACATTACTGTAGATGGAGGTTAGCAGGTTTCCAGAAGTCTCTCTTTGCTTTTCCAGAAAAGCGCTGCCCTACCCTTTCCATGCCGACCAACGGGGGCTTCAAGTGTTTGGATGGTGCCTACTTTGGCTCGAGGTGTGAGTACTACTGCTCCCCAGGGTACCAGCTGAAGGGGGACCGCATCGTCACCTGCATGGACAACAAAGTCTGGAGTGGCCGGCCAGCGGCCTGCGTTGGTAAGCGGGGTGTTGGGTCTGCATCCCGGGAAGTCTGCACCCGGAGGTACCTGCCAGTGCCCAAGTCCTGCACACATAAATTCCAAAAGGCCTTTTTTATCCAGTTCATAAGGTGAAAAAGCAGCTGTCCCTCTTAAGGAAGCAGAGAGCAGTTTTTCAAGGATGCAAGGTTCTGTCACTCGGTGCTTTCAGTCCAAAGTGAGTATCTTTCTTATACAGGAGCTCCAAGCATTACCACTTTATTGCAGGTGAGTCTGGTATAAATGGCCAGCACTTTACAAAGCTTTTAACAGCCTTTGCTGATTCCTGAGTGACTCCTTGGTAGCCTGTCATTACTGTGCTGCTCTTCCAGCAAGTTCTGTGTGCTGGAGTCTGTCACTCTTCTGCTTAGTGATTACAAACAGGTTTGAAAGTAAACCTGTTGTCTGAACTGTTTTTCTTCCTTGGGATCGTGGTCTTCAAATATATCCAGAGAATGTGAATGGATTGTAGTTACCAGCATGGTTGCAGTGAGCTAATTTAAATTTCATCCTAGTTCACTCTAGTTATGCCAGCAATTTTCATTACATAGTCAGTGGTCTCCTGGGAACCTCAGCTGGAAGAAGTGTTTCTATATACATAAAATCAAAAGAGAGATAAACAAATATTGAGATTTAACTTTCCTGACTACTAACAGAATTTCAGCACAAAGTGAAGTCTCAGCCTGCTGCTGTCTTTTCTGGGAAGCCTCTGATAAAGGCTTCAGCAGCCACCCACAAAGGAAAGTATTTTTTGGCCATCTGAAATGGCTACCAGTAATTTAAAGCACGTGGGTGGTAGAATGTTTGTGCTTAGTGTTTTGTGTGTATGATAACTTGGTTTTCCTCAGAATGCCTGTGGCTCAGTCTAGGTTGGCAAATGGCTTTGGAGCCTCTCCACTGCGGCCTGATCTTCATAAAATGTTTTTCAGGTTTCCTGTTACTTGGTGTTGTACAAATGTAGAAGTGAGCTGCTTAGGTCTAGACTGTTTGTTGTGTCTCGTTTTTATATGCAGAAACAAGCTTTGTCTTTCTCAGTGGTGTGGGCAGAGGAAGAAAAACAAACCTTTTAAGTTTGGAAATGATAAAATATTGTCCTCTGTATTTCCTGGCACTTTCAGAAGCTCATCTATTTGCAGAGGTGGTGTGCTTATTACAAAGGATGCTGTCTTGCAGAGTGAAGTAAGCTAGTACCTTAAGCTGCAAAGAAAAGAGGCTAAGTTAGCACTATCACTTCTTTTTTATTCCAAAAATGCAGGGTAATTGTTGCATAGGGTATCGAGTCCCAGTTGTTACCTTGGATTACAAGTCCCAAGTAACCCAGTAAAAGTGATACTAGGATTTAAGTTGTGGTAATACCACATAGTTCAGAGAAGGCCCCTTCAAACCTTGTGTGTACGCAGTTCCTGTATGCACAGAGTGAGATGTGCTGCTAGCAGGCTGTTCAATAAGGTTGTATCTCGACCTCTTGATAGGTAGGATAGAGAGTTTTTTGTGACCAGACATCACAGACATGATTGTGACCAGACATAATTCTAACAGTATAATGAAGTTTGGAACTGAACGCTTGTTCCTTAGTGTAGTTCAGAAGTTACAGAACTGCAGCCTACAGTGGCCAGGAGAGGACTGGCTGAACAGCTCGCTTTCAGCTGAGGAGTGAAATTAAGGTGAAGGGAGCAATGAAATACAAAGGCAAAAAGGCTATCTAATTTCTTCCTTTAATATACAAACAATTAGTTGCACTGTGCACGGTAGGGATGTTGCTTGTGATCAGAGGCATGGGCTGGTAAACTTCCTGTCATGGAAGTGGCCTGGGAATTCCACAGCTTTTGGCATCGAGTATGGCTAAAATTACTTCAGACCTGAACTTAAAGTGCTCTTAAAAACTGGGGGCTTTCCTCTACCCCTTTATACTGCAGTTGCACGGCGTAGCGTTTTTGCACTAAATTATGTGGGCTTCGCAGTGCAGCAGTGAAGGTCCATGTAGGAAAGGCATAAGGCCTTTCAGTAATGAAACAGATATGCATTAAAAGGGGTAAAAAAGACACATTTTTAAAATTAGGTATGTTCTAGCAGTCACTTACAGACGTTCTTACAGTTAGTGAGTATTCTGTCCTAACAAAGCAGACTGTCTCCTGTCCCCACCCTATAAGAGGAAGGATATCCCTCATTTTGCTGAAATAGTTTTGATTGAAAGAAAAATCAATGTACAGCTGGTTTTAGTTATCAGTTAGCTAAAAATGCCAATACTCACTTGAATAATTTTTCCATTATATCTGTAACGCACTGTAACATACGTTAAAATAGATACTTTCCTGTAGAAGATTGAAAAATGTCATTGTCTTTTCTTCTGGAAAGATTGCCTTTTCCTGCTGATTGTATAACAGAAGTTGTGGTAAATGGCTGTCACCAAGCTAAGTCATCCTTTTGTCACATCCTGAGGCTGTATTGATAGGATGCTTGTCCTAGTAGTGCTGACTACTGATGTAAGATGTTATTATGAGAGTTACTAGGAAAAATCAAATGCAGCATTGATTCTCCACAAAATGGTAATTGTGCCAGTCTTCTGTTGTTTCTCATTTTGCCATTATTGCAGGAAAAATAACCAGCATGGTAAGAGTAACATGCAAAGTTACCATGCAGAGAGAGATTGATTTTCAGCGTGCTTGAAAAATGCTCTTAGTCACATTATCTACTGCACAGATGGACAAAGAAAAGAATGCAGAGAAACAGAACATCCAGGCTCCTTGGGTAGGATCTTGGACATCGCTCCTTGGAGTTCAAAGCCATCCATTTGTTGACATTACTTTTTAGCTGAACTATGTGAAGAAATTTACACTAACTACTTTTGGTTGGTTTTTTTGCATTGCAAAGGGCTGATCATTGTCAGCTCTTCTTACAAAAAGTTGAGAAGTGGGGGCTCCGTGTGCCTTCGCTGGGATGAATCCAGTGCTGAGGAGGCCAGCTGGAGATGGTCCTGGGCTACCCTGACAGCAGGCAAGGAGCTGTGAAGAAAATGCACAGCTCTAGCAGATGCTCCAGTGCATTCTGTGACATTTATTTCAACAGATACTGAACCCCCAAGGATCCAGTGCCCGAGCGTGAAGGAGAAAACCGCAGAGCCCAACAAGTTGACAGCCAGAGTGTTCTGGGACACCCCGGAGGGACGGGACACTGCGGACGGGATTCTGACGGAGTAGGTGAAAATCTCTACATGTTTGCATTTTCTCCTTCTTACTCTTTCGTTAGCAGTTTGGCAGGCCAGGTACCTTTTTCCCTTAATTCATCCAAGATGCTTTCTTATGGCTGTCACAGGTCGCTGGCCTGTAAAGAATTGCATGTTTAACTGGAAAAGCTGGCAATTTGGAGGTGAATTGTTCAGGAACTGGTTAGCCGCTTGTGGTTATTTAGAGCTGGTAGAATAAACAACAGCATTTTTACTGCACCTGCGAAGTTTTCCAGAGCTCCTTTATGGGTCTCACAGTCAACAAGTTTTCTTACAGCAAGTTACCTTTTGTACATAACAATGAAAACAGAGTAGTGCATTGGAGGTAACAGAAGAGGTGTGACTGTCTTAAAAAACCAAGGTGTGTCACAAAATCATCTGCTGTCATCTTTAGCCTTCTTCCTGAAGTAGTGCTGGCTACTGATGTCCCAGGATTCTGCAGTTACCTTTAAAGTAACGTTTCTTGTTTGTAATCTTGATGGATTTAAACATTGGATTTAGACATTAAACTTCAAAGTTTCTTTGTCAGTTTCTATGGTTTCACAGACACATTTTCCAGAAGAACAAGGTGTACTTGTGTACTTCTGTACTGTCACTGATTTTCCCATTTTTATCATGCAGGACTTAGTCAATCTATCTGGATTATTATAATGATAGGAGTATAGAAAATCTGCTTTATCAGTTTCAGTAAGCAAGTTACATCATTACATTAGTGGACTGGTTAAGCTTAAAAGCTCAAAGTTGAGCTTGAAGATGTTGTGAATACAAAAAAAGCTGTTGAAAGACACAATGGTATTGCCCTTTTATTGCTATAATTTAATAATTTCATAAAGAAGAATTAATTGCATAATTAAAAACTTAATTGCTGTTAAGGTCTGATGTAACAATTTGGTGACAGTTATCAACATTAAAAGTTGCACCTGGTAAAGTAAAAACTTGGAAAATATCAATAAAGAAATTCCTAAGTCTTTTTGACAAAGGAATGTCTGATAGGCAAAAAAATGGGGAATATCTCATGTAGACTTTGTCATACGAGTAGCTGTTGTCAGCTCAAAAGAGCCAAGCTGTCAATTCAGTGAAAGCTTTTCCATAAATCACATCTCTATTTTTATAAAAAGTTGCTAAACCATGCTGTTTTATGGGCTGTGCCGTGCTTTTCTTAAATGCACAGAGTCCTTCAGTTTCAGGAGTACAAAAGCTTTCCCATTACATGGAAAGCTCTTTGGTTACCCTCTGCTTCAGTACTGAGGATATGTTTAATACATCTGAATTCTCCCACCTTGTTTGCTGGACAGGGCCAAATTCCAGGTGAAAATGCTGCTGTGGATCACCACACCCTTCTGCTGTGACACTGAATCTCACTTTCTGTTCCATTTCTGTACATATTAACAGTCACAAATGACAATCATAGGAGCAGTTCAGAGCAGCCAGATGGGAGTACATCCCTGCTGTGAGAGGCTGGAAGTTTTCTTTCTAATGATGACTTCTTCCTTATGTAAGGAAAAGGAAGCTTGAGTTCCTCTCAGCATGATGGGCTTGGCTACATTATGGATTGTTTCATAGGAAGGGAGCAGACCCTGCCCACTCTAACCCCCTTGTCTCAGCAGGGTGGGCTGTACATAGCTAATTTAAATACTCTGGTTGCTGCTGCCCAACTTCTTCCTTTGCTTACTCTCAAGTCTTTAGTCCTTCAGTGCAGCCAGACAATGCTAGCATGCCACAAACATCCCTCTTCAGGCTTTTACATCATTGTCAGTAGATAAATACTGGTGAATTTATGAATATCTGTCCTGTTTTATCTCCTGTTTTAGTGTTATTTTGAAAGGCCTGCCACCAGGGTCACATTTTCCAGAAGGAGACCACAAAATCCAATATACTGTGTATGACAGAGCTGAAAACAAAGGCACTTGCAAATTTCTTGTTAAAGTCAGAGGTACGAATGGTGTTTTACCCTGTAAATACAGACACTGCTTTGCATCTGGCTTAGTAGGCAATTTGAAAATGTCCTCATTTCTGTATTTATCTGCATGTTTCTGTGTATATAAACTCCTGTGATGATGCTGAAAAAGAGAACAGTCTTGCTGAAGACCCTTGGGGCCAGGTGTGCAGCATTCCTGCGTGTCCAGGAAGAGCTTCTTTGATCAGCCCTGCCTCCAGCTCCACGCCCCTTCCCTTCTGCCATCTCCTCCCTGATACATAGCTTGTGAGCTCCTGAAACAAGGAGGTGAAGACATTTTTTCAGCTGGGGCTCACATCTGTCAAGCAGGGCTGCCCTTTCACAAGTCCAGATCTTAACATCTGGAGTTGAAAATACAGAGATGGTACCTGTAGGTTTTGGCTGCAGCTCTTTGTGCTCCATGACCTTTTGTCACATGCATACGCCTACACACTGTTTCATTTTACATTAGAGTGAGGGGTGGGGGAGTTCAGGTTGGTTGTTTGGGGTTTTTAAGTGCATGACTAATAATACAGAAAGCAAACAGAAAAATGTCTTTGGTACTGGTAGTCCCCTGACCCATGCTACCTTAATGACAAATGATGATTCATGCTGTGTCTTTATTTTGTTTTGTTTTTTCTCTCTTGCTCAAAGTCAGGCGCTGTGTGAAGTTAAATGCCCCAGATAATGGCTACATCAAATGCTCAGGTGATGGAAATAACTATGGTGCTACCTGTGAGTTCTCCTGCATTGGTGGCTACGAGCTGCAAGGAAGCCCAGCTCGAGTCTGCCAGTACAATTTGGGGTGGTCAGGAGTGGAGCCAACCTGTGCACGTAAGTGAGTATTTCACCACTTTACCAGGAGGAATCTGGTGCAATGGTTCTTAGGGCAGTGAGAATTTGGGAAGGGGTTGTGGGGTGCAATACAGCTGCAGTGTACCAGAGGTGGGAAACTTACCATCTTCTGTCTCCCCTGCCAGTTTGCACTTACAGCTGAAGCCTTTGCCACCTTTGGCTGCTCTTTCCTAGAGTTTGTTTTAGCACAAAGCTTTCTACAAAATGTCATGTTCTGGAGTCAATCCAGTGTGCAAGCTAGAACAGTCTACAGTAAAATTGTTGGCTTCAATGAGGCCAGCATTTCACCCATGTCTTCTTTATTATTGTTTCTTGTTCTTGTGTTTCTGCTGTCTATCTCTGCCTCTAGAAATAGATCTGTTTTCAGTATGCTCCATAACTTTTGTTTTAATTTTAATTCTAGCCATGAATATTAATGTGAATGTGAGGACTGCAGCTGCACTGCTGGATCAATTTTATGAGAAGCGGAGACTGCTAATTATTTCAACTCCTACTGCAGCCAACTTCTTCTACAGGATGCAGCTGGGAATGCTGCAGGTAAAACACATTTAAGGGGGATGTGCAACTATTTTATTTCTTTAAAGAAAGACACAAGAGGACAAGCTCCACTGTTTGATACAAATGCACAACTTCAGCTGTTGTATTGTAGCCACTGAAAGATCTGGCTGAAACAGTCATGGTTCTGGATTAATCCTTTTCACAGGGGTTTGAGTTGAAGTACCTCCCCGGTCTCTAATTCAGCTCCATTCTGGATTGTGCTGCCTCTGACTGACCAGTCACTGAATCCCAGGCAGTTCTGGCACTTCCATCCTCCCCAAATTAATTATAGTAACTTGTGTTCAGTAATAATTCCCTATCTCAGCTGCTAAAGAAGTTGAAAAAAAACCCAAACCCAACCTCCAACACTTAAGCAGCTCATGCAGACCAGGCTTGCAGAATTTGCAACTACAATGCAAGGAAGTATGAATAGCTTCAGAAATAAAAAGTGCAAACAAAGGACCAGAGACACAGCAGAGAAATCATCCAGTGTGCTGGAGATAACACTGTGGGGTGTTTTGTTCCAAAAAACCCAAAACTTCTGGTAATTTTCCTTCTTTTGTGTTGTAAATGTGGTGCCCTTGTTGGCTTCTTGCTAGACTTAGGGATGTGTCTCCCAAATGTATCTGTGTCCTCAGGGAAAGGGAGGAAAGGAACCAGTCCTGTATTCTTTCACAGCTGCAAGTGTTTTATCTTGTTTTTTCTTCTCACAACTTGTAACAAAATGCAGTATAAATAATCATTGAGATATGAATGTGATAATGTTTTTAACTGCTGGCTTAAATTACAGTTGTATTTAAGAAAAAAAGCCAAAGCAGCTCTTTATCCCTATTAGATAAACTTGGCAAGAAAATTCTATATATTGATCAAACTGAGTTTAATGGCTATAGTACATTTTCCACTTCTTGACAGTGGGCCGATTAGTTGGCATGGAAGAAAACTTTCTGCAGTCAACTTCTGTTTCACATAATTTGCTTTGATTGCCAAATTAGATTACTGGTACAATGCTTAATATCCTGGCATCTTTTCGTATAACTACAGACACAAGTTGATATTTCACCTCGGTGGTCCCTGTGTGTTGGTTTTCTTAGAGTAGCTGAGAATCTTGTTACTTAACCTCCCCTGGAGTCACGAAGCTCCAGTTCTTTGCTGTGAGAACTTGGGTGTTTGCAAAATGTGCTCTCAATTCAGTTTGAAACATTTGACTAACTTAAGGAGAGGGGACTCGATGACCTCTTGCTGCACACTCAAAACACTCCCCTGTTCTCTCGGGGATGACTAATACCCCTCTTTCTCCTGTTAACCCTTGCAGCCGGCACAGTGTGGGTTAGACCTCCGACACGTCACTGTGGTGGAGTTGGTTGGTGTCTTCCCAGCACAGATAGGAAGAATAGGAGTGAAGCTGCTGCCCCCATCACTTGCCCTGCAACTCAGGTAAAGGAAGCTCTCACTGCTGTTGTGTTTGCACCTTATCCTACAAGTTGCATTGCTTTTGATTCCCTGCATCCTACTCTCCAAATACACGTATTCTACTCTAATGTACACAGCTAGACACTGGAAAGTAGATATTGATGAGCACACTTTAGAATTAATTTGCTCTCTATGTAATAGCTACAGCTAATTAAAACATAACGAAAATTTATTCATTATATATTTAATATGCCTATGATCATAGGGATATAAGTCTGTATTTTTGGGTGCTGCCACTGAAAACAGTTCAGAGTCTGTCTGTATTTGTGTTGGAGTTGCTCCTTCACAAGGACAGCCCCAAATGGCAGCGACAGCCCATCCTCTGCACCAGGGCTGGCCGTGGTTGTGGCCAGGCCTAAAGGGGGGGCAGTGAAAGGGGAAACTCTTTGAAGAGTTTCCCACATGTAGGACTGAGATGGGCAGTATTTCAAAGAGGAAATTATCTCAGCCTCCCCAGCCTGACTGCAGCATCAGCAGTTTTACTGAGGTGCCTAAACTGTTTTGACTTGGGTTTAGACTGGCAGAGGATTGGTTTTCACTTGAAAGGGAGAATTCAAGTGCCAGCATTTCCTAGGGATAGGAAAAAAAACAAAACCCAAAAGTGAAGGCCTCATTGGCAGGAAAAGAAAGAGTTGTTTAGAATAAAGTCAAGGAGCATTTTAAGCAACATATTCTGTGATATGCCTGAGGAAAGGGAATAAGTTTTAATTGGAGACAATGAAAATTGCTGACACAGCAGAGAGGGGATTTTTTAAAATTATTTTAAAAAATCGTTCTCAATAGAAGGAAAAGGAGAGCACAAAACCACTCTCCTTTTTTGAATAAAGATACTTCTGCTAAAGTTGAAATTATTTTCTTGTGGCTCTGTAGAAAATAATAAGCTCTCTTAACACCTCATTGCCTGCTCCATTGCAACCTTTAATGAAGCTACATTTCAGAAATTGTTATGGTATGACCTGCCCTGCACTCAGGGAAAGCTAGTTTTCCATTGATTTTTTCTTTGTTGTTGCTTAGTGTGTGAATTACAGCTTTTTAGTTCTGCAAGGTGTTCAAATCAATATGAAATGCACTCTTAAACATCTCGAATAAAGATGTCATCCAGAACTGGCATTTCAGTATAAGCTAATGAGCACAGGTACCTTATTTAAAACTTTGGAAAGCACAGAACTTGAGCATTTGGATTTTTAGAAGCATTTTTTCCTAGGTGATATAAGGCACAAGATGAATGTAGTTTTCTATTACCATTACTTAGCTTTAATCTTTATTTTAGTTTGAATTTAATGGCCAAGCTCCCTAATTGCAACAAGATTATACCAAGAGCACTCAGACTTGTTAGGAGGCTGAGGAAGGCCAATTTTGGTGCTTCACACCTTTCCAACATCCCACCAGACTCTTCTTCATGGCATCCTTCTTTCACCAGTCTCTGGGCTGCCTGGATTTATTTACCCCACACTGATGATGTTGACTGACGGCATATCTAAGGGTCTTCTAGTACATTAGTCCTTCAATCTAAAGATGAAAAGAGCACCAGAGATAAACTTTTCTTACTTGTGTACCTTCAGAGGAGCTTAAATGACCAGTTCCACCACTTCAGAAGAAAAGGACTCCTCCATGATTAGCAGTGGTTTGTGTTCCTCTAAAATTAGAGTCACAGGTGATTCTTATTATTGGGTAGCAATGAAAGCAGACTCCAAAAATTTTTGTCCTGCTTTCCTTACCATGATTTTTTTGCCAAGAAAAGCCAAGAAATGGACGTCAAGAAAGGGAATAGTCTTATTTATAACTCTTGCTTCATCACAAGGGTTTTCTTTAGGCAATGTTCATACTACCTTTTTTGTCTAACCTTTTTTCTGTCTTGTGACAGCAGTGGGTAATGGCAGAGAACAGAGCTGGGTGCAGTTAACTTGACACTCCCCTAATGCAGAGTCAGAGCCTGCAGCACATGCAGGCACCTGCTTTTTATCTGGCTCCTTGTTAATGCTGAAACCAAGTGGACTCTGTGTAGCCCCTGTGACCATCCCCACCTTCCTCTGCTCAGCCTCGAGAGGCTGGTGCTGCCCTTTAACACAACCAGTTCCTTGCTTTGCAGGCTGCTGCTGAGGATCCCCCATTACAATTTCAACATCGTGGTGATGGACAAGCACGGCATGGACAAGGAGCGCTACCCTTTCCCAGCAACACCAGCTGAGCTCTTTGCCCTTATTGACAAATTTCCCTTGAGAAAAGATGAGATGAAACTGCAAGCAGAAATTGGTCAGTCGTGTCCCTAATTCAGCACTTCAGGGCCTACGGTTGTCAGTGAATTTTTTTTAATCCTGATAATTCTCCCCTTGGTGCTACACAAAGCATGGCTTTTTTAATCACTCATGTGATTTTTTTGTGTGTATTGGTAAATCTGTCCAGCCATGTAGCTGCTCTGCATAGAAGTGTGCACAATGCTCTTTTGTACTTTCAGTCATCTTTAGATCACAGAATGGCCTGGGTTGGAAGTGACCTTAAAGATCATCTAGTTCAAACCTTGCTGCCATGGACAGGGACGTCTTGCACTAGATCAGGTTTCTCAGAGCCCCATCCAACCTGGCCTTGAACACTGCCAGGGGTGGGGGGGCATCCACAGCTTCTCTGGGCAACCTGTGCCAGTGCCTCACCACCCTCACGGTGAAGAATTTTTCCCTAATATCTAATCCAAATCTGTTGTCTTACAAGTTGAAGCCATTCCCCCTTGTCTGTCACTCCAGGCTCTTGTAAAAAAGTCCTTCTCCATCTTTCCTGTAAGCTCTGTTCAGGAACCGGAAGGCCACAATTAGGTCACCCCTAAGCCTTCTCTTTTCCAGGCTGAACAATCCCCCAGCCTTTCCTCACAGGAGAGGTGCTCCATCCCTATGATCACCTTGGTGGCCTTCTCTGGACTTGCTCTGACAGGTTGATGTCAGTCCTCCTGCTGGGGACCCCACAGCTGGATGAATGTGGATGTAGGATTTACTACCTAATGGAATTTCTTGTACAGAGAGTGAAGAACTGAGGCACGTTTCTGGGAGTTTATTTTGGATTTTTCATTCAGTGTAAAATTGGGGGTTCTCTCTTACTGTTTATAATTCTTTTTATTAATAAAATATTGTTTTGCAAACAGATAGTTGTCTGAAATTCCTTTTGGGGTTTAAAGTTGGTCGATTTATACCAAAGTTGGTTCAAAATACCTTTCTGCAAACCATTATAGCAGGCATTAGCCTCACATTGAAAGTATACAAGCTGGTACCTTTTAGTTCCACTAAAAATATGGTCAATCACAGACAAAAAGAATGATCCAAAGGCAACACAAGCATCGATTTTCAGCAGCAGCAAGGAGAAAATTTGCGATAGGAGGAGCATGGAAGTCATTGCCAGAGGGAATATGATAAAGGAACAGTGATCAGTGTAGAGGATGGGCAGTAATTACTAAAGCCCTTGTACTGCAGTGCTTAGTAGACACATATGCTCTTACCTGCTACACTTCTGCTTCTGGCTTTTAATGTCCAGCAGTCGTGGAGTAGCAGATTTTTTTCCTTCTTCATCTTGGAGACAGACCAGGCTGTTGCTTCAATGGCAGGGAAACATTACTCCAGGGAAACTTCATTGAGGGTATGTCACTTCCAGAGCTGTGAAAATACTTGTTTCCGAGTCATCACTTTCAAATTAACAAAAAAAGTTCCCTGTTTGATAAAAAATATTAGGAAGCAATCAAAACAGGAAAAAATTTTCATTTGTTTTATTATAGCCCGCAATCTTGACAATCCACTGCAAAGAATACACATCACGCATGAAGAATACAAGCATCAGAGGCGTGAAAACTGAGAGTTACAGCTTTGGATGCCTGTTCACAGGGTTTGGTGCCTAATTTGACATGTCTGAAATGCACACCAGCATCTGTGCTGCCCCTCAAGAGCACAGTGTTTTTTCAGCCAAATCCTTGTTTGACTTTGACCATAAGGTAAGAGTTTTAAATTTTACACTGCTATCAGCAGAACAGTTTTACCAGCATCTTTAAAGCATTCCTCACCAGAATTTGATCTCTCACATCTTCTGAAATTACACACACACAAAAAAACTCTTTTAAAAAGATTGGTCCTGCAAGTGAATTAATGAGGGAGTGGATGTGAAGAGAGGTAAGTCAGCCTCGACACCAGCTAGCAAAAGCTAATTTGTGGTCTGAAGCCTGACAGCACCAAGGAGGAGGTGTGTGGGGGTATGCCGTGTCTTCTGAACAGGATGATCTGCTTCCCAGTGTTAGGAGAGTGTTGCTGAACACCCAAGAGCAGCTATGACAGCATGGCTTGGCCCTGCAGTGCTGATGCCAAAGGCCAAGAAGATCAGGATACACCCTGAACTCTGCAGGTGGTGGTGCCAACTTTGCCAGGATGGGCAACTGAGCAGCAAAGAAGCCCTGAACCATTCCAAGTGTTGCTGTTAGGATTAAGGGGCAAGGACAGGATTGGTGACAAAAATCACAGAAATACCATTTCTCTTCCAGACCTGACCAAACCAAAAATAAAGTCAGTCTGGAGGCCACTGTAAAGGAGCAAGGAGGGTAAGAGCCCATGGGGTGGTGGACACAGCTGTACCCCAAGCTGCCTTCCTTCTGCTGCCTAGGAGAGTCAGTGGTTAAGGAAATCAGGGCTGGGTACACCAAGGACATGGACCTCTGGGAGGAGCCCAGAGAAGCACCACTAAGGAGGTCCAAGGGCTGGAGCACCTCTACTACAGAGACAGGCTGAGAGCATTGGGGCTGTTCAGCCTGGAGAAGAGAAGGCTCTGGGGAGACCATAGAGCAGCCTAAAGAGGGCTACAAGAGAGCTGGAGAGGGACTTTCAGGAGGACATGAAGTGATAGAAAAAGCCTTAAGCTGAAGGAGGACAGGTTTAGATTAGATGTTAGTAAGAAATTCTTTACTGTGAGGGTGATGAGGCACTGGAATCGGGAGGTGTTTAGGGCCAGGTGGGGTGGGGCTCTCAGCAGCATGCCTAGTGGGAGGTCCCCTGCCCACAGCAGGGAGGTTGGAACGAGATGATCTTTAAGGTCCCTTCCAACCCAAACCATTCTGTGATTCTGTGCCTGTGGAACAGAAACAGCCCGAGGACACATCCATACACAGACTGCTGCAGCCCCAGTTCTCTGGCTCAGGTTCTTCAGCATGCACATGCTTATAGCATGAATCACAGGTGGACAGGTTTAGTGGTTTTTTCTCCTCACTTTCCTCACTGAAAAAGCAGAGCAACTGATTTCCAGTGATTTAAAATCTAATTTAAAAAAAACAACCTCAAATGGGTCTGATTTTTCTCCTGTATTGCTGCAATTCCAATCTGCTGCTGTTGATTTAGGTACAGAGTCAGTGAATCCAGTCATCTTTCACGACTGGGTGAACAGGAGCAGGGCTTTACAATTGCTACAATCAGGAAAGTGACTGCAATCACTAGGCTGTTACAGGAAATTGAATTAAGTGGAGGAGAGTGCATGAGTGATTGGATTACTAGGTAATTCTGCACAGAACATCTATTAAAATCCTATGATTAAGGAAAGCTGTTCTTGATTAGTAATACAAGGTTTCTGGCATTTTCTGTTGTACATTTTTGTGGGGAACAGTGAAAAACACCATGTGCAGTCTGTTGGAGTCAAATCAGCCTGCATGTATGGTATGCAGGGATTTGGTAGAATGGCCTTTTAGGAGTGTTCAAACAAGGGATTTAGTATTTCTGGCTTTAGCCCAGCATTTATATATGCAAATATATTCCAGTAATTCATCCTGTACACTTTTGGTCCCAGAAAAATAACATTGCATAAGCAAGGTTTGGTATCTACACCGGTGCACTTTTTTTATTAAAGGTTTAGCAGAAAATTCCCCTGCTTCAAAGTTACGCTGTCTGGAGTCTCTCTGGTGCTACCAACACAGCTCTTCTTGCCATAGCTCTAATCCTACCACTGCAGTCAAAATGCAAATCTGATTTAGAACACGAATATCAGACCTGCCATAAGTCTTGTCCTTTCCATCCCACCTCCAGGCTGTTTATTGCAGGAGATGTGACACATCACAGTGTGTGGATACAGTCAAGGGCTGGAGGTTCCTACATCACTCTGGAGGTTCTGAGTAAGAACCAGAAGACTTCTGTTATTTCAGATGAGAAAAGAATTACTGTTCCTGACATCCAGTATCTTTTGCAAACAAAACTATTGAGATAAATTGTGGGAGGCAGCAATTTATCAGTAGAAAACAATTTTGTAAATGGCCTGATTTTCCCCAGATTCTACGCAATAATCCACCTAATTAGATGAGAACAACCCCTGCTGTCACACACCTCCTCTACAGCTGCAGAGGAGAGGCAAAATTTGAAGTTGCACGTCCCTATTCTTGAAATTCAAAGGCCTCTGGGACAGAAAGTGTTGCATTTTAATGAAAACACCAATGATCCTTTACAGCTCTGCGCTAAACGACCACAACATGGGGCTTCATTACAGCTCAGTACTTACATAAGAGCATGAGTCAGACTGCATCACATAATTAATGAAAATGCAGAGGCTAAAGAGTAACCTGGAGTATATTTAAATCCTCTTACGATCACAACCCACTTTTTAAATTGTGGTGGGGAAATAATAGAGCTCAGACTGTGCAATCTCAGCACCTGATCACTTCCAGCCACTCACCAGTCTCTGCTCCTGCAGTACATCCACAGAAAGGGAAAAGGGAGTGCGTGCTCCACACCATCAGGAGGTGGCACAGCTCCTCTTGGCCATGTACCTGCTGCCCATTTCACTCTCCCCATTTGTGGCTGGAAAAGATTTTTATGGCAGCTTGGTGAAGGGAAGAGTGGGAAACCATCTGCAGATGCTGGGAGGCACAGGAGAGCAGCAAGGCTGCCTGGGCTAGAGGAGCCAGTGACGACATGGGCAGCTGAGGAGAGCACATGCCTTTTTTCTCTGGCCTCTTTGAAGCAGTGGTCCAGCTGCTGCATGCTCTGTCAAACACAGAGGAAACAAATGGGAATGCCAGTGTCCATGCAGAATGAGCTAGTGCCTATCTAGTTAGCAACATATCTCCCATTGCTACCCACTCAGCCAGAAAATACCAAGACCTGAATTTCAGTAATTAGGATGGCCCGTACTTCAAATTTACAAGGAGAATTTGTCATCTATCACCTCAAAGAGAAAGGGAGAAGGGACTGCAGTTCAGTTGTATAGGAGTGACAGAGGTGTCTTCCAGACCCCCAAGCAAGTCCTTAAGTACAGTCTTGAGCAAAGGTACAAAGAGCAGAGAAATGGCAGGAGGGCTCTTCCCTATCGGCAGCTGCCTTCCAGTTTTCGGGTGTCTGACCTGCCCATAAAGGCCAGAACCAGCACAGGGACGAGCTAGACAAGAGTGGTGTGAGGGCAAAAGAGCCTGTGCCCAAGAGACCCCTGAGCCCTGCCGAGGTGGTCTCCCCTTAACCTGGGCACAGGAACTGAGCCAGACTTTGGGACTGCTCCAAAGCGAGCAGAGGCAGCACAAGGCCAGAGCCCAGGAGCAGGGATTGCCTCCTTTCTCACTGGCAAAGCCACAGCAAGACACAAAAGCCCAGGGAACTGGAGAACCACAAGATGCAAGAGAGCCCTCGGCTCTGAGGTAAGTTGAAGTGAACATGACTGTGCTGAAAGTGTAAATTGAGGGGTCAAATGTTTTTTCTTAAAATAATAATAAAAAAGAAATCAGAACTAGCAATTACAGAAAAGATGCATTTTGAACATACCTGGATTTTCAGGTGGGCAGGACCTTGAACTAGGGAAGAAGCAGGAGATTCAGGGATGGAGGGAAGGTCCTGGTGAACAGGCAGAGTTAAAGCACATGTAAAATAATTTTGTAGCAAGAAGGAAGAGAACAGTGCACTTCCCTATTTCTTAAAATATTTTAAAAAATCAGATTTAATGCTTCTGAAATAAAAAATAGCTGAATTTCTATACTTTTAAGACCAAAACAAGCCAGACACCATCAATGGTGAAGACATGCCAGGCCTCTTGCATTAGTCACTACTTCAGTGAGATAATATGGGATGTTCCCAGGAGACATAGTTTGCTGTAATTCATTTTAGGAGAGACAAAGACACAGCAACTTTTCAGTATTTTAATTTAAAAGACATAACAGAAATCTTGACAACAGCTGAAAACAGCCACCTTTGTCCACAAAACAATGTACAATGCACAGTACAAAAATATTCTCAGCAGAAAACTTTGCTTTGTCTTAATTTGGGCAGAACTTAACATACTGCAATGCCATTTACTGCTACTACCATTCATGTCCAGAAGAGTAATTAAACACATTTCTAGCAACAGGTTTTCAGCAGAACAAAGGCAGCACGAGGATATGTGACATTCTCTAATTGCTGCAGCAAACGACTATGCTTGGCTTTAGGCAAACCTCAACAATTAGAACTATCCTCAGAAATCTACACGGAGCTGTCAGGAGCAGTAGCACACGGCCGTATATATATGTTATTGCCACAAAGTAGAATTGTTGAAATAAATAATCTAAATAAAAAATGCAGCAAGGGTGCGTTTCGAAAGCAACCTAAAAAAACACCTAAGAAGCAAGCTGCGATTCAGTTTCCAGTGTCAATATACACAGTATAAGTAACACTGTATTATTACCACTTATTAAACAGCATTTGCAAACGTGAAATCACCAGGTAGGAAGTTCATGGGCACAGTGGTAAGGTTCTGCTAGCGTGCTTCTCAGCAATGCCTGCTGAGCTGTGGTAAAGGCCATCGCTGCAAATAGAAGTCTGCATCCTGTTCTGGAATTCACCACTGTTTCTCTAGGGTTCTCAAATGTTAACATTTCTGGGGGTAAAAAATAAATTTTAAAAAAACATATCTTTGTAATTACTGTAAAAAAAATTTTATAAAGTGCATGGGCCATGTCTCAGAAGATACTGGTTTCTGTCATAGTGGCAAAGTGCTGAAAATCAATACTGTGTGTTAGCAAAGGAAAATTCCAGTCTTAACCTCATATAGAAGAAAATTAGTGGGGCTCTCCCTTCACTTCTGCATGCTGCCTCCTCCCACACACTGGGGATCAGTGTCCAGGGAGAGTCTTCTGGTCAGGGCTGGTGAACTGAAGGGAGGGATGAAGGGAAGAAAGACCCTTGCAAAGACTCAGGTACAACTCTTACTATCTTGTGTGAGCCCACAAACCAGACAGCTGTGGAACTAGGACTCTTATCTCTTCTCCAGAGGTGTAAGAGATCCAAGCAGCCTTTTTCTTCATTGATGCTACAGAGCAAACTGCAAGCTTTACATTCCTGAAGCTGGGCGATGTGCCGACCCATCAAGAAGTCAAAATTACACCAGACTAAGTACAACCCTCCTGTTACTTCTTCTTATCCATTAGGACCAGTGGATGCTCAAAGGCTGCTCTGCTGTTATAGTTGAGTTGATATTTTGCAGAATACAACTTAGAATAATTGCATTTAGTAGGGCTTAACCAGTCAGGAAAAGAAAAATCAAAAATTAATATATAAAAATGCTTCGTTCATGCTACCTCAGCATAATCTGTATTAGAAGAGGCACAGAAGACAAAGCTTCCAGTCTAATGCTCAGTGATCAAAACATGCTTACTGTTCCAATGCTTTCTCTCTTAAACCATTCCAGCAGGGAAAGAAAGATGAAAAAATGTGGCATCTGAAAGGCATCCAAGGAGGGCAGTGGTGCTTGGATTAGCACAGGAAGATGGCAACATCATCCCTCAGTCTTTTCAGCTTCCATCTCATTTGTGTAACATGGTGGAGGTAGAGGAGATGGGGAGGACATTTCAAACCTGTTTTACCCTGCTTTTGGTATCTCAACATGCAAGCAGGTTTGGAAGCCTCAAGTCCCCATACAGCTGGTAGAGAAAGCCACCAGAGTGCAGGGCTGGGTACCAAAATCTGTTGGCATGGCTTGGAAAGCCCTTGGCATCAGCTCTTTTTGATAGATACTGGCACTGTCTATTGATGTATTTACTGGCCCCACTTGACTTTTTACAGCAAAAGTTGTACTTTTATTCTTCTTTAAGGGGTCAAACCCTCAAAATTTAATCACAAACCTTGCTAGAAAAATATGTATGAGAGTAAAATGTGTTTTGTAACACATTTTCCAAACCCACCATAGAGCTGATTTCTTCTCCACTGATGCAGTTTCAGTTGTTCAGGTCTGTGTAGAAAAAAACTTCAGAAATGTCAGCTCTATTGTATTTATATACTCAGGGCAGGAGTTTATGAATCAATGTTAAAATTGTGGCTATTTCCTCCTAAAAATTAGCTCTGAATAAACCATTAATGCACCTTCAATACCATAAATGCACATAGAAAAGGAAGGCTTTGGTCTAATTCCTGGCTTTCTGTCTTTCTGTTCAGCCTGGTAACACACAGTACATGATGACGCACAATTATGGGCAATTAATTCAAATATCCGGGAAACAAGAAATCACATCTGCAGTTAATCATCTTGTGCTTTTTCCAAACCATAAACCATCTTTACAGAAGAAGAGAACAAAGAGATGAGAGACATAATTAAATGTGGCATTTTCCATAAATCAGATGATTCCTACAAATGAGCTGATAACATCAGAGAACAGCAAAACTTTCCAAATTGCTCCAGTGTTTATCTGATGCTGATCATCTCTCCGAGCCTCTGGTGGGTGTGACACCTTTTATATTGACACCCTGCTGCAGAACTGTCCCTGCTAAGCCAGGAGGTGATTTCACTGTTCTACTCCAAAGCCCATCAATGGCAAACACCACCACCTTGGCCAGAATTACTTCCCAGGTGAAACTATTCCTTCCATATGCTGAACTGCAGCCTGTTCACAGCGCAGCCTGGAATTTCAGGTGTTGCTCAGAGCAATATTTTGGCCCTTTGCAAGGAAAGGCAGAGCTTAAAGCCCATGTATGTGCTGGGTGGCACTTCCCAGATGAGACCATTCATCACAAACTCGGCCTTAGGACCAAAATGGGCAGAAGTTGAAGCAGTAAAATACAAACTTTTTTGTTTCAAAGCAAGACATGGTTTAGCTGAAATGCTCATGCTTAGAAGGTTAGGAAGTGCCATTCAAAAATTAGGCAAATGCTTGTGCTCCATGCAAAAGTAAATTCAATTTAAAAATATTTTAAGTTTTTCGGTTTGGCAAATGAAAAGATGCCCATTCTAAGGTCCAACTTGGAGGAGTTTTTTTGTTATTATTTTTGCCATTTTCACCATCAAAATGAATCAAAGCCAACCATTCAACAGCACAATGTTCCTCTAAAACTCTAGCTGGAATTTTACCTTGAAGAACCATTCTCTTTAGATTCAACAAACTTTAACTGTTTGAAACAACTTCTAGCAAAAGAAAAAAATCAAGTTTGTGCCTACATGTCAATGTAATATCATTATTCCCAAAATAAATTCAGGTTTGTAGTACAAGCAGCCAAGACAATTCAAAACAATTCTGTTAAAGAGAGAGGTAGTTTAGGTGTCAAAAGTTAGGTTTGGTTTTTCTTTGGAAGATACTGATAAAAAAATAATCTAATACTTAAAGACAGACTATTGTGATAAGAACAAGGTCATAAAATGTTATGTGCTTGGTATTTGTGTTCTAATTTATCAGCTCACAGCATCTGCGGCACAGAATTGTAGAATGACAGAATTGTTTAGGTCGGGAAAATTAAAAGTCAGCTAAAACCAAACTAGACTTCCCTCGCTGCCCAATTTGAACAGAACTTCAGAATAAAATGAAGAAAAGATGAAGAAGGAAAATGAAGTCGGTTTTCTCGAGTAACCACTGACTTTCAGTTCCCAATGTGAGAGTCTATAGGAGAATTTTCATTTTCAAAGATGATTTGCTAATTCCTGAAAATGGTGAGTCTCCAACTGGGCAAGCAGTACAAGCAGTACCTCCAATGACTTTTAAAAGTCATATCAGAATTTTGAAATAACTTATGCATAATGAAACAAATAATTTTATTAAAACTGTTATTTTTAGCACAAATAAATACTTTTCTAATCCAATAATATTAGGATTTTAGAAGACTGGTTGTAAACTTCCCTGCAGTTTCCAGCCGCTCCAACAAAAACCAGCATAGAATTTCTTAAAAGGAAAAGAATTTACATTTTAAGGTTTCGTATTCAGCTCTAAATACATGTACTTAATTGTACACTAGGACAGCTACTGTTACCAAAATCTCCAGCTGTAGTTCCTTAGCTATCAGTTCATATTCTGTTGTTCAATCTAGATTTCTTGCAATAAACTTTGGGGGGAAAAAAAATAAAAATGTAGGAATGGCTATAGATGAATTTACCAGTGCAAATAGAAAGCTGTGTTCTAATTGTGGAAAATTCAGAAGAAATGCTGTTCACTCAGTTTCCTGATCTTCCTTTGTCTTATACCTTGAGGAGTCACAAAATTACTGTTGAACAATTGTCACGGTTCATAAGATTAATGATTGAATTGGCCAAGACCAATTCAATCATTAAATCCACTGGGGGATGTTCAGGAGAAAAAAAGTCCTACTCGGGTTATTATTAATGTGCATGGGCCTGAATGGGACCCCAGCCCATTCAGAGAAGATTTTACAGTTATGCAAATCATTTTGGCACATGCTTTAATCTCCTTCTGTTCTACACAATCTGTTGTATCAAGTCTCAGCTAACTCTGTCCAAACCTGGTGTGTGCCTCGTCCCAGCGACACATCAGATGGGGGCTGGCGTGTGGACATATTCCCTCTGTTCAATGATGTCAGAAGGTCTCGGCTAGAGCTGTCAACTGAACGAAAAACACAGTAGCATCATGTGGTTCTGGACACTCTTTGAAGATTTGTTATGATTTATTTTCATAAGAGGCTTTTTGATTTCACTGAACCAAGTATTGGCCCTCCTTCATTGGGTTTTTGGTCCCAAGCGTGTCGTGCTGCACCACTGCACAGCCCAACAAGCCAACACGACAAAGAAACACTGTTTGTTATCCTTCAGAACATTATGGCTTCTTAACTTACAAACACCAAGGCACAGACTCGCTCTGAATCTGCTTGTACTGTGCCACTGCTGCCTTCTAGGCCATCTCTGAGCCAGAAGGAGATTCGTAAATGTGGCATTACTCACTAAATGACCAGCAAGAGAATTTGCTCACTCTGAGCAGCCCTCAGGCCAAGTGTTCATCAACTGCACACCAGCTGCCAGAAGGGAAAGCCAGTCTGATCTCTGTACAAGGTCCACTTCTCACTGGCTTCAGGAGAAACAATTCACACAAGAAGCTTGGGTAAAAAACATGTACATGAAAGTGCAGAATGCATTAAAATCTCACTCAGAGCCTTGATATCCAAGGCAAAGAGTACAACCCTTCTCACATTCAAATGGGCAAAGTGACACGAGCCTGGACACCACTGAAGCCAGGAGTACCTGTGGCACCCCCCAGCAGTTAAAGTCTTTCAGAGTCTGCGTTTCCCCATGCTGGATCTCAGCATTAACACCCCTTCCACTGCAGCTCCCGGACTGTCAAGCATCTTCTGCCAGAGGTGCTGCTCTTCCCCTTGAGAGTCCATCCAGTCAACCTCCTTGCCATTGCTTACACCTGACAATTGCAAAAACATGAGGCATTTTGCCATTTTAGGAAGCAGTTGGGTAACATCACTGCTCATTTACTACAACAGTGTGCAAGAGAAATGACAAGCACTTCACACTTCCACCTGTACAGGGAGTTACACTGAAAACAGGCAGCTCCTGGAGAGCACCAGTTTGTCACTGAACTCCTTCAGGCACATGGGCAGAGGCTCAGAAACCTCCACACGCTGCACCACAAGCAGCTTTTTCCCAACACAGCAGGAACGGATTCACACCTCTTCCAGGTCACACCATCATCAGCAGAAAGGCTGCTGCTGGACAGAAGTAGTTGACTCCTTCTCACTGGGATGCTAAGGAATACTTCCCAAGGTACTCACAGTTGTTTTAGACCATGCAGAAGTACAAATGGGCACACAATTTTTGTGTCTCACTCAGTGGAGGAAAGAACTGAATCATCTACAGATTATCTGCATGTTGCCTTTCCTCCATTTTCAAATTCCACAACTTCCCATACATTTTCAAAACACTCAGTAACACTTCTGTCCTTCATACACATGAATCACGTGGAGTAAGGAAAGAGGAGAGCAGAGTAAGAAAAGCAACATGAGTCAGATGGGACCTTACCATTTCCAGTGCTCAAACGGACACCTCCCAGGAAAATATTACTGGAAAGCGACTCCTTGTCCCATACAGTCAGTTCCAGGCATGAATTCCATATGTCCCTTGAATTCAAGCCACTGAAGGCAAAGGTGTGATTCCACTGGGGATTCACGCTCTTTTTCACTATGGGAGTTTTGTGTTTTGTAGCTTTGCTGTCATCCGGGAGCAGGTATCTGGGAGATACAGAAAAGGAAAATGAGTATGGAAATGGCTTGTCACATGATAGTCACAATGAATGACAGTCATGTAGAGGCTCAAATGGGATCAGGGCCCCATCTCCCCACTGGTATTAAGTTCAGCATGTGCCTGAATTGCTTATCTTGCATTTGTGCTCCATTTGTTCTCATTGCTATAGTGTAAGTTACCACAAGTAGAAATTGGAATTAGGTCTCCTTGTCCCAAGTCTCAACCACAAGCTTTTTGTTTCAGTGAGGCTAAATATAGACAGAGTCATAAAAACTTTGGCTAGAAGGGGCCTCTCTGGAGTCATCTTGTCCCGTGTCCATCTCAAACCACAAGAAGAGATCGTCCAGAAAAAAATGAAAATCACTTTTTCTACTTGAAATGTATGAGCTGAGGGATAGTTTTAAACACAACAGAAGATCAAGATAAATTCTAAGCTCCACCAGGGAATTAAAGCCAGGATGTTTCTTGTGGTCCCCATTTAGTGACAACACTCAAGCCATTACTATGAACTAGAATATAGCTAGAAATCAGCAAGCATGAAAAATAGCATTGAGAGCAAAAACTGGCAAAGAAAAATGTTGTAAGATATCTATTACTTCCTACACATAACATTTATAATGCATAACCTACATCTATGAGAAATCCATTGTACTGAGACATGCAGGATTATTCTCATTTTTTTCAAACACAAGCATTCTGTGTAATTTGGATTTCGAGTGTCCTGCCTATCTAATAAAAACAAGCATATATTGTAATACTATGTAAATTTTTTGTGTACCCGCATGCTTATAGGTATGTTACACAAATCTTGAATTAGAGCCAGTGCAGTCGTTAAAGAAGGGGGAGAAAAAAATCCCACAAACCCTTTCACAAAAGTATCAGATGTGCCTCCTGATTTCACTGCTGTTAAATTCTTTGCTTCTTTGATGAGGACTTCTAATATGCCTCCAGATGGCAGATGAGAATCTCCTTTTTTTCCTTTTTTGAAGCCTCTCTTTCCTAAGCATAGAACAAAGTTGCAAAATTACAGTCAGAAATTATATATGATTTGGAAATGTAAATTGTCTTGGCTAGGTTTTTAAAAGTAATTTATTGCAATGGGACTAAAGCATTCCTTCTTAAAGCAGGGGCAGAAAACTCACTCCATATTTGATAAAGAACTTAACCAAGGACTAACTAGTTTGTCCTTGCAGGACACAACAACATGCCCTGTCTGAAGTCCTGTTCCAATATAAGTATTTGTGGACTGCTATGCTGAACACAAAAAATTGCATTCCCAGTAAATCCTGCCCTCTTCTCAGAGTCCACTTCCAGTGCTGATGTTAAGGCAGCCCTGGACCACAAAGGAAGCTATAAAACCTCCGTCCCAAAGCTTAAAGTCCAGAAATAAGCCAACTGTATCCTGCGTGTGGGATGCACTGCTCCCCAGAGACCACGGCAGAGGGCACGGTGCTTCCTGACACACTGCTGCATTCAAATAGCAGCACAAGGACACGGGCACTTGCTGCTGCTGCAGGTTCTAAGAAGCTTTTATCAGCAGAGATTGTGCAGACTAATTCAGGCTGAATACATCAGGGAAAGAAAATCAGGAGTGATGTTAAAATGTACTAATTTTAAAAAATGCAGACAGTGTATCTGGACTGAGCTGATAAAAATTAGCTTTTAAGAGAACAAACCTTGAGAAAACCTTACTGCTAGCAGAGGGAATATCATCTGTCATTAAAAAAAAAAGGAAGTAAAAGAAAGAAACCTAATCTATCAAATGCAAACGCTAACAAGCAATACTGTCACTAAGGTAGTGATATATGTGTGTCTGGTATAGCCCTGTGCACTCAGGTGCTACCCAGTGATTGCTCTCACTTCAAAGGATTGCTGTTCCTCATGCTACTACAATGCAAAGAGATGAGATGGTAACTCTTTTCCCTTGTTCTTTGCTGATGAAAATCATGGCTCACCCTAAAGAACTCCAATAAGATTTTACAGGACTAAACTGCAGCAGTAATACACTAAGACTGAGCAGAGGAAAAGCAGTGTGAAAAAAGGGTGAAAACAAGGAGGCAGCTTAAGGCGAATTAAGCATGAAGAACTAAGTAAAATCTATTACTTGATCAGCTAAACACTGTATATAACTATCTGAACAAAGAGCTCTCAGACTACAATGCAGAAAATTTATTTCTTTGTGGCTGCCCTTGATCATGTTACCTAATGTTTGGATTTTTTTTAAAAATTAAGTCAGAGCCATGCATCAACCATTGACTGCATATTCCTCTTCCTTTCTCTCTCCTTAAGTTCAGAGTAAGAGAAAAGGATGGAGCAAAAGAAACATACACATGGTACAGAATTTTCACAGATAAACACGACTGTGGAAGCCAGGTTGCATAAGGCCTGGAGCAACCTGGTCTAGTGGGAGGTGTCCTTGCCCATGGCAGGGGGGCTTGGGACTAGATGGTCTTTCAGGTCCGTTCCAACCCCTTAACATTCTGTGATTCTATGAACGAGCATATTTAAGTATGATTTCAATCTTCACCAGTACCATTACTTCACCCTAAGTGAGGGTTTTTAATACATCATCATCACGTGATTTTTTAAATCGTCATCATTTTTGTTTGTTTTACCTTGAAACTGCTCCAGAGGAAGCATTAGGTTTCTGTCTGGGGGAATATAACGTAAAACCACTGTCAGTTCTCCTTTGTATTGAAGCCCAAAATCTGTCACAAGCTCCACCTGAGGAGAAAACAAACAAACAAACCAACCAGCCAGAAATCCAGCCAAGGTTAATCATTCACCTCCTCTTTTTGATTTTAATTCTGTTGAAATATATCAGTATATCAATAAGTGTTTTAAACACTTCTTAAACACATCAAGATTTACCAGCCCACTTTCAGATAATTAAACATTCCAAATTGGAGGCAATCACATTTTAGAAAACTTCCTGAGCTAGGGAATGCAAGCTCTGAGAAAAATAAACCCATGTGGCATTAGACACGGTTCAGTGAACACACAGAGGAGAGAGTTATCTAGCATGAGTAAATGAAGCAAACCAACAGCAAAAAAACCCTTCAAACTTATTTCTGAGCATATAAACTGTAACTGATTTAAGCTGATAGCCCTTATTTAAATCCAGTCAGGATTTAAAATGTAATTATTTTCTTGTATTTTAGAGGAGTCACTCCTGAGTCACTCTTTGCATAGGTGTGTGGGGAACGAAGGTGAGGGAGAGCAGAGTGCAGCTTTGAAACAGAAAAACTTCTTTAAAACTGTTATTCTCAGTGTCCTTTTCCTTTTCTACACAGCTACTGTTTCTGCATTTCTACATCTTTTCTTATAAATGTTTAAATCTTACCCAGAAGAATCAATCAGTGCTCTTCAGACCATCCTTGTTAAAATAACATTAGGCCTTCACTGGCAGGGTGCTGAACTTCCATTCACATTGCAAGAAGTTGGAAACGACATTTTAAAAACATTGGATGGAACACAGAGAGATCTAACTTCACTGGTGGAGGTGGGACTACTCCGGTGCTGTCAGCAGCCTGGTCCAGTGAAAGGTGTCCCTGCCCATGGCAGGGGGTTGGAACTTGATGATTTTTAAGGTCCCTTCCAACCCAAACCATTCTGTTGTTCTATGATATGATTTCTGTACATGCTTCAGTGCTTAGGTTTGGGTACAAATGAACAAATCTTCCTGATTTCTTTAGAGGGACAAAGGACATGGAAAAAGGGAGAGAATCCTCCAGCACAGCAATACACACACTGAGGCACCCCACAAGCCTTTAAAGAACTGTTTGTAGATGAATGTCTGACCTGTGTATATATTTCTCTGAGATGCATTCAGCTTGTTTCCTGACACCCCGCAAAGGTCAAAATTCTGTTACCAAGAGAAAACAAGCAAAAAAAAAAACCCCACCAGAATAAGGTGTATGCAGAGGGTCAGCATTGCCTTCACCTCACAGACTCCAGGCTGAGGCACTGACCATTCGCTGGGGCTAAGTGTGCACCCAAGGATGGGACAGAGAACAAAGCAACTTTAGTGATAACAACATGGCCCTTTTGTGACTTTGAAGCATTTTTACAGCAACACAGGCACAGCTGTGCTGACTGAGAAAAACAGTCCTGTCTCACACCAGTGTCCAACACCAGTTGCTACAACACAGGACTAAAGAAAACTGGTAGTAAACGGCTGTGGAATAATATGCACATCTACGTTTTGCCAGTCAGGCAGCTCACTTATGGTCTAAACTAAGCAAGTTTAGGATCAAGTTTCCCATAAAGGCATCAAAGGTTATTTTTAATTTAGTTCTACTAGTGGGTAAGCGATGGTGTAAGTTCTAATGTCAGAAAAGGTTTGTCAGCCTCTCCCCCAAACCCACATATAACATGACTCTGTAGTCTGTCCCCTCTTCAGCCACAGGAGTGTTTGCTCTACTTTTTCTGACTTAACCACACTCCTCTTGAAAACAGATCTCTCAATGCTCATAGAAGAAACACATCTTTAAGTCTCCAACCTTTTCACTAAAGCAGCTAAATGATTCATGATAAAATAAACAAAGCACTGTAATAAAACCCAGAACATGCTTGGCTGCCATTCCTCCATTCCTGTCTCTATCAGACAGTCCACATAGGAGAATAGCATGTATTTTGTGGGGGTATTAACCAGTGAGGTTTTTTGTTAATTCAAACAACAATAATTGATTTTTCTTCAATATTATCCTTGCTGATCAAAAACCTTAACAGTGTTTTAAGTTTAGAAACATTATTTGTAACAATTTAGGAGGCAGACAAGACCAATTCTGTGCTTGCTTTCTTTGACATAAAAGAAGTAATTTAAAAATCCTTTTAATGGGTTTGGAAATAATCAGATAACACCTTCCAGGTGGACTGACTGAAGTGCTTAGTGCTTCATTACTTATTTTCCTGAGCAGAAGAGCTTCATGACTTTTTTGGTTATTTTCCCCTGTTAGGATCAAAAGAAATTACCTAGAAATTAATTTCGCAGCAATCAGATCCATCTCCCACCTGGTAGAAAGGCAAAAATCAAGCACACTCTCCTGAAACCCCCAATATAATACAATTTCTTTAAATGAAATGAACATAGAAAAACCAAGTCATCTAGTCAATCCTGACAGTATTTGCTGCACGCCTTATATTTTTTTGCTACTAGAGAAATACACTTTCTTAAATGGCAGTCAAAACCCCTGGAATTCCTGGGGATTATGGCTGCTGCAGGAGCAAGCAAGGCAGAAGCCTTTAATCCTCTAGTTTACAACAGCTCGTTGAATCTCTTCCAAAAATAAACACCTTTGCCAAAGCGGGGGAGCCCTGGGCACAGAAGTCACCCCATCCTTCCCTAAATACAGGGCACGCCCTGTTTCACAGACCGATTAATTTGCTGTTTTAGAAGCCTCATCTTGTGCCTTTCTAGTTAAGGTGAATGAGAGACTAAGAAGTCGTTTTGTCACATCTGAAAGGTGTAAAGCACTTTGAACTGAAAAAAAGAAAAGCTTGTTTCTTTAATAACCTGTTAAGGATTGGGTAGGGGGAATGGTAGGAAAGTTCTTTGTTTTATGTGCTATTTAAAAGAATTAATGTATTTATTAGGTCATTTTTCTATTGGAGTTTATTACAGGATGAACTTATGGCTTATTTAAAAGGGTTTTTTTGTTACTGTTCTTAAGTAACCAATCACGTGAACTTTTCATGAAGAATTCAAAACCAGTAAGCTTTTACTGAATTAAGAACAAATAATTATTATTTTTCATTGTCATTTTAGAAACTTATAAAGTTCTGCTTTATAAACAAGTTCCAAAGGAAAAAAATAACAAAGTCTTGCTAAATTTGCTTCACAGCCCTTTCACCAGTCCTGGAAACCCTTACCTTGGGCTGGAGCACAAACCACTCATCGCCCTGATTTTCAAAGTTCCAGGAATCGAATGGAATTTCCACTTCCCCAAGGAAGCTGTTGCGTCCAAATCTGTCATAGTGCCAGACAGAAAGCTGAAGGGTCCTGGTTTCCAGCTGTGAGTGACTGATGACATACTACCAACAGAAAGGGAGAAGAAGAAACTCTCAGAATAAGCAGAAATAATATTTTCCACTAAGTCTTTCACAGCTCTAGCTCAGTTTCACCAAGCTCACAGCAGCTAACAAATGGAGCATGAAAGACAGATTTGTTTTCCTTGCAAAAGAGATTGATCTAGCCAGAAAGCTCATAATGTTAATGTGAAATCTGCTGTATGCATCCAGTGATATTTTATGTTACTATCACTATTGTGGGTTTTTTTTTTGGTATTATTTACTGGGTATTTATAACTATAAAGTAAATTATGATGCTTAAAAATATGATTCTGTTAATTCCCTACAAGTTTATGTAAAAGAAGCAGATCAACATCTAGGCTAATAAAAAGAAGGAACCCCACTGGTTCTTTCATCCCTAAAGAGAGTCTGCTGAACACTGCTTTCCAGAAAGCATCCTCTCATTTCCAGTATTGTGTTTGTAGCTTATGAAAAATTGTTCTGAAAACACGTACAACAGCATCTGCAAGGCATGCACTTAGTGTATCAGAAACCATTGTTGGGCTTGAAAGCTATTGAAAAACTCATCTACAGCTATTAATATAGCAAAGCTATTAAAAAAACTAGCATTGTAGTCTAGCAAATACACAGAAAATTATAAACATCTGGAATTCTGGCTCTGCACACTCTACATTTAGCAAAAAGCCCATTATTTCCCTGACGTTCACCCTTCTAGTGTTAGCTGAAGAGACCCAGATGTCTTATTTTTGCATCACGAGCAATATCTGTACATGGACAAATACTCTCCAAAAGCTGAAACAGTCAAGTCAGTTTGCTAATTATGTACAGATATATCTACAGTGCTTAATCCTAGATGCCAACTGTCCCACTGTGAGAAACCTCATATTCTGCAACAATGGAGTAATAGTCAAAGAGGGAAGACACAAGACAGATTTAATTATTTTTCTTTTTAAACAGGATTTTCAGCTGAGATGAACAACTCTTCCTTACCTAACCACATTTCAAGTAAGCCCCTTTTGTTACAATCTGTGTTTTTGAGAAACTTCTAGGTCCTATCCTCACCCAGCAAACATGTTTAGTGCTATATTACTTGATAAATAAAGTCTAACACCTTATTTTTTTCCAGTTCCAGGCAAGCCTTAATTTTACTCTATACCATTTAAAAATGAGGCTGTAAAAAGACTCTCCCTTGGCAAGCAGTCTGGCCAGACCGAGTGTGTGCGCCTGCAAAATGGTTTTGTAGCCAGGCTAAGCCAAATACACCAGCTGGGGAACATCTATTTGCCTCCATTATAGGAAACTTATTTAAAACCTAATTGAAATGAAAAAAAAAAAAAAATCAGGAGAAACTAGAGAGTTTCTGGCCTCACGGCAGCCTGCTGGATAACTCCCTTCAGTTGGTAGGAAAGGGAATCACCAGGAGCCTTGAGGTCAAGATGCCAGAGAGGCAGTGAAGGGGCAGCAACTCCACCATTCCCACCTGCATCACAGAGCCAGGGAGGTGAATGAGCAGCTTGTGAGGAGCTCAGAAGAGTTCAGCCTCTCTAGGGGGGGGTGGGTAAAGGTCTGGGCACTGTGTCCTCAAGCACATCAAGTCCATTACAACAGAAAATGAAATGCACCACAGCTTTTTAAGGAGACAAATAGTGAAGCAGTTGTTGGCATTTTCTTATCAAAGTTTTTTCTGCTTTAGAAATGAGTTAAACCTTCCAGAAGAATTCAGATCTTACTGCAAAATATTATTTTCTCTTCAAAATTAGTTAGGCGGGAAGTTTTAATCTAGCTTTACTTCAGCATCAGGCATATAAAATCTTTAAGGTGCTTTTAATAACTCTAAGCTCAGGCTAGATGGGAACATCAACAGTTTTAAAAGAGATCTATGGAAGCTAATAGAATTTTTAACTGTAAAGGGGAGAACCAAACAAAACCACTTCTTTAATGCTGAAAGCCAGAAATTGCAACTCATAGGTTTACTAGATGCTTTTGCTTGAACACCTTCCCTTTTGAGGCATCTCTTCCTCAAGTTCTAATCCCTATACTGGAACACACATAGAAAATACCTGTGAGCACAAGTGAAACATTCATCACAGCCTGAGAGAGAGACTATTCTCACCTTCAGCGTCTCATTAAATTCCGGGTTGGTGCTGTTACTTTTAATTTTGGTCTTGCGCTTACTTTGGCGGGACTTATCAGGCAGAAGGTAGGCTTTGACATATCTGCAGAGCAAAGAGAAAATTGTTAGCAAGGGATAGAAAATGACCAGTTTGAGCAAAGACCTCATATTCCTGCATCAGCAACACATATGAGGAAATTAATTTTTGCGGTCTGAAGAGTGTAAACATGAAACAGAGAATATACAAAACATGGAGAGGTATGGCCTTTACCTACAAACATTGTGGTGTTAGTCAGATAAGATCAGAATAACAAAAGGCAGAGCTAAATTAATTTACTTATCCTCAGAAATGCAACAAGCTTTCCTAACAATTTTCCCTTTTGCTATATATGATTACCAACTGGTCAGATATGATAAAATACACACTAAAAATACAAGAGAATTAAAAACTACGTAATTTATATACTGTAGATTAATCACGATTAGAGACACTAATGTTTACCTCCTGATGAGAAAGTTTACATATTATATTGAAAACTGTAGTGAGAAACTCAGAAAACATGGTACTTGTAAAGTGAATCTATGGGCACATGAAAACAAGGTTAATTCCATTAATCCTTGCCTCCAGGACATCACTCCTTTCATATCCTTTAGTCTTGATTAAAGAAGTAAAAGAAATTCAGTGCTGCCTCGCTATTCCTTCCTAATTCTTTTCCCTTTTACTATCAAATAGGTTGATAATTTAAATAATCTTATTGTTTCCCCAGAACAGGCACATGTTGCCCTAAGAAGCACACAGAAAATGCTCTTCCCACAGGGAGCCCAAACCCGACCATCACCAAAATGCTGCTTGTAGCAACTGATCCTGTGAATTCCCAGGCTCGTATCCCAACCCCTGGTTACAGTCAGGGTGGGATGTGGGGGGGACACTCCTAGCAGAGCTGCAGGAAATTCCTCTCTGTGCTTACGGATCAGTCCTTTGCTTCCTCTCATCTGCAATGGCCAGGTTCCTGCAGCTCTTCACCAGGATGTTGAGGGCACCTGTTTTGTAGATGTAGTTGATACTGAGGAGGATTTCACCGCTGACCTTCACGTTGCCATAGTCACCAGTTTCACTATATACACTCATCATGCTGTTAATGCTTGTCTGGAGGGGAACAGAAAAAGGGCTCAGAGGCTGAAACTTATTACTCTTTTCCAAAATTTGCTTTTTTTCATAAAGCTACAGCCTTGCAATATTGTCACAATTGTTAGGACTTGCTATGGCAACATGTATCACAGAACAGAATTGCCATGATTTGTTTTAAAGGGTATAAGAACTATAGTTAGTAGCAGTTTAAATGTCTAGACAGATGTTTTTTTCCATGCAAGACTCAAACCTATTTATAAACATGACTAAATCTAAATTAACTTTTAATTAATGTATGCACTGAAGAGCAGACAGGCTACATAAATTGTAAGCTCATGTAAGTTCCAAGCAGGAAAAAAAAAAAAAAAAGAACAAACGACAAAAAAACCAATCACTTCTCTGGCTCAACTGGTCACCTAATTTTTGCTGAGTCTCATAAGACAACTGCTGACAGAGTCCTTAGGAAAACTTACAAGGATGCCTCCCCTAACGGAGATAGTATAAAACCATATTTATTTAAAGTGACACCTGTCTCTCATTAACAATTCTAAAAGAAGGAGCAAAATTCAACCCCCACCCCATGTCTGCAAATTTTGTAAAGTCCAAAAATTTTAGCAACAATACCACAATTTTTTCCACTACAAAGTAATATATCACCACTCAATCCCTTTTCCTTCACCCTCATAAAATGCAGAGTACTGCTATGAGGATTTCCTCTCCCAAAAGTTTACAATTAGGAAAGAACTGAATATTTTTTAAAGGAAACTAGAGAAATGTGCACACTGCCAGAACCAAAAACATTCCAGAAATCTGGAGCACATTTCCTTTCGAGTCCTTGAACAAGGTTGCTCAAAAACATATATCACCATCTAAATTCTGACACATAGGAACCTTGCAAGACACACAGGTACAGCCTTCAACAAAAAGGGAGAAAGGAGAGAGAAACCTTGAAAGCAAGCTAGAGCAGAGGATTCAGGAGAACTCACAGTATCACCATCTGTTTCAGGCACATTTAAATATGTCCATTTTCTGTCAGAGCCTTCTGGGGAGGTCTTTAAATAAGGCAGTGCAAAAGATCAAGAGAAAAGAGCATTAGATTGTTGCAATAAGAAAGAATAAGTGCAGTGAGAAATCTTTATCTATATAGAAAGGTAAAGGAAGTTTGTATTGCAAAGCCACAGTGAGAAAGAAAGAAAAAGGTGTCACCAAATCAGAGAAATGCTGTGTTTTCCATACACGTCAAATATTGACGGGTGTGTGGTTCAAGATAATTAAGTAGAAATGAGGTAACCTCTGTATCAAAACAAACAGGTTATACTTTAGAACAGCAGCTCAGCAGCTTTGGATTCTTATTGAATTACATTTGGATTTGTTCTCATTTACTTGTCCATCTCCATGTGAGTCCTCCCTGAAGCCAGTCAAAAGCTAAATATTCCTCTATTTGCAGTATCAGTGCCTTTGTAAGAAAGGGCAGTTTCTCTGTCGAGTTCATGAGAATAGATGACAATTGCACTAAAATGTTGAAACATGCCACTCTCTGGGAAAAAAATGCAGCAATTGATTATTGGGGGACACGTTTTCCCTCCTCTGCTTGCTAAAGCAGGACCTCACCAACTGTATCTTGATCCATCTCCTTCCTTGCCAGCTGCAGGGAAGAGCACAGTTCAGGGAAAGGGCCACACAGAAAGAATTGGTTTGTGACAAAACCCAACTCTCCAAGCACCCTGCCCAAGGGCCCTGCAGCACAGAAGGCTCAAGGGATAAACAGTTCTGTGTCAAAGTGGTAAACAATAACAGACAGGAAAAAGTGTTGTTTATATAAGTGATTATTATCCATAAATTTAATTTTATACCCCATGTAGGAAAAATAAACAGAAAAAAAGCGCAGCATTTCTGCTGTCTTTCTTTATCCTTAATTAAGAAAAAAAGAAAGAAAGAAAGAAAAATGGTTGTCCTTTTAATCCTTTTTATAATTGTCTGAAATTTCACTAACTGGACTGATTAAAATTACTGGAGAATTATCAACACACACCAACCAATGTGTTGTATTTTCTCCAATTCCTAACATGCCTTGAGCTAAATTCCAGCCTTTACCATTTATACATTTCCATCTCTAAAATACATGAAAATATCCTTGGACACTGTTAGGGAATTTAACCAGCCCAGTATGTGCTAAAAAATGCCTAAATTATCCCTATAACAACTTGTATGCCCACTTCAGAAAAAAACACCGAGGTTATACCAATACAAGGAGGTGGATGAGTTGTTTTCTACTCCGAACACTTCTTTCTCTAATCCAAATACTTTTTCCCCTCAATCTTTATGTAAGCAGGCAGCAAGGGATAAATGATAGAGGGAAAAAACCCTTGACAGAAGGTCCTAAGCAAATAGATGGCCCCTAACCCTTGAATTTATGCAAACACAATTTCTGAATTGCTTACAAACCACAAAGAAGATCATACTAATTTAGTAGAATTTGATATGCTTCACTTTTTGCCCCCACCCCCAGACTCTGTTCTGTAGCATTTACACTGGACATTGCATACACTAAATGTAAAATCCCAAAGAAACATACTCATATTCCTGTTTAGAAAGTGGCAAAAAACATATGAAGGATGCAGAGTCTCATTTTGATACCTCACAAAGAATTATGTTTGTTTTGCATCATATCGCTGCAGTAGAGCACTGGAATATTTTAGTGTCACTGATGTGGTGGGTCTTGACAACACCACATAAATATGTGGACGATGAAGGATGAAGGGAAAACTAAATTCACAATTCATACATTAGCATTGGGAAAACACAAAATAAAACAGTAACACTGAGATACGGTTTCTCTTCAATGCCACTTTCCACCTCCATTTTTGCTCACTCGTGTTGCAGGTAGATTTCAAGTATCTTTTACTCTTTGTGATATTTCTTTCTTTTCCTCAAATATTCATTGTAAGACTAGCCATACTTATTTTAAATTCACAGATTCAAAAAAAAGAAAGAAAAGAGAAAAACATACAGTTAGAGTCTACTGTTCATTAATAACATTATTTCAATGTGACTTAATAGTTAGCAATTGTTTGACAGACATGATAAAAAAACATGCAGTGCAAGAAGGCTCAAAGGCTTAAAACAATCAAAGTAGAGGTAAAAATATGATGGGGAAATGTTAGCAACACACTTAAGGAGAATAAAGAAATGAACCTGTAAAATTGACCTGCTCTTGCAGGGAGAAGCAGCTGGCCATTCACAACTTTGCCATTAACATTGCATGCAGTGACATTAAAAGTCATGTCATGGTGAATAAGGAGAAAGGGGAGCATTGAGATGTGAGATTATCTCAAACCTGCAGCACTGGAAAAGCTGCACTTTGCTTAAGAGAAAGGTCAGAGGGAAATCGACAGCAAAGGACAAAACCCAACGCAGGGACAGAGTGCTGCCTTAAGCCCAGAGGGAAGGATCTCTAAATGCAGCTCCTTAATTAGTGGCCTAACAGAGAAAGCACTTAAGCCCCTGCAACCCTCCTATCAATATTCAGAGGAAATGAAAATTATTCTGCCTATAAAATCCCTGGGACCAGCAAGCCCTGGAGGCTGTGAGTCATTGTCAGCCTCGGCTAAGTGGGTGTAATTAGTCCAGTGTCAACAGGCTACAGGTGCTCCAGTCTGATGTGGTGTGAAGAGCTGCACTCTCCTCTGTGTCTGTTTCTGTCAACTCCAAAAATCAGAGGGAAAAATGGTCTGACATGGCCAGATCTAAGACATCAAAATGCTCTGTGATGTTAATATTCTCAGCCCTTTCTCCTCCCCGTGTAAGCCAAGTTTGGGTTCAGCCAACCCCATTTCTTTGGGATCAAGAGCTTCGTTGGGGATTCCCTTGGCCTCGCTTGTATGGAGACTAATGGGGGTGCAGTCTAGAAAGGACAATTCCTTGTTTATTTTCATGTACCAAATTTTCTCTCCCTTTTTAGTATTCAGACTCATCATCCTTCATCCTCTTCAGCACTAACACACTCTACATAGAGTTCGTTGCAGCTTTGTGCAGTCCAGAGCTATTCTTAGACACAAGTCGTAAAAAAGAGTGGCCAGAGAGGACTCTCTGAAGGTATTATCAGTTGCCCACAGATCCCAAAAAGGAGGTACACAGCAGAAGGTAATAACCTAGACAAGTTAAGGCTGCTTTTATCATCTATTTTCTTTCCCAGTGAATAACAGACTGCGTAATGAACAGCAGAAAGCTTCTTATACCAGTTTTGCTGCTACCATCAGGTGCAGCTATCCCTTTATTGTCACCAACCCAAATCTCCAAGCACCTCTCTCCTGCACTAAAGGCAAATACTTTCCAGATGTGGGTGGGTTAGCAATCATGCCATGAAGAATAAGAGAAGCTGAGTTGGGGGATGGACAATGATTCCATGGAAATGGGATGTATGCAAATACACAGACAAATGTTTGTGTCCCAAGAACCTAAAAAATCAGAAAGCAGTTTGAGAAGGAAGATCTCCCCCACAGCCTTGTTCTTTGTTTCAATTTAATTAAGATCAAGTGCTCCTCTGCAAAGCTGAGCAGTCACACACTGCAACACCTCTGGTTTGCCTTCTCCACATGTATGATTGACAATAACCCGAGTATATGAGGAAGCCTGCTAATGAGTATGCAAAATAGTTTTCTCTTTCCATACCCTGCAGAGAACAGCATTTTAGCTTTGAACAGCATTAATAATGTAACAGAAAATCTTTCTGAATGTTAAAAGAAGTTTCTCAAGTGTGGGATGAAAGATGAATGTGATAAGTAATATGAAGTTAAATTCCTTTCTGGAGGAAATACAGTCTTTTGTGGAGGGAGAGTGCGTGCTTTCTACTCAAGATCTTACTGTTGATAATCCACTTGGCATATGTTCATGTTTTCTTGGATGACGAGAGGCCACTATGTCATCAATATCTTCTTCTGTTTCATCCAGATAGCCCTAAATGACAAACGGATATTTTAGTTGTCATGTTCTGCTCTGTATTTGGTCAGCCTCTGCCACTTAATTTTGTTTCATGAGTTTTCCACTTTAGGAAGATGGTGCTGGATGCATTAAAACCCTATTCTGTAGAGGAATTTTGATTTACGTTTTCCACATCTTTGCGCAGACACAGAGCGTAAGGGAAAAAGAGAGCTGCGGTTTCAGGATTCAATTGTTTAAGAACTGAAAATCTTCACATATACACTTCATGTCTTATATCAAGCCAGTTGATAAGCATTTAAGAAAATAATTAAATTTCTGTATTGTATTAATAATAAAAAGGTGGAAAATCAGTAATTGCACAACTTCATGTATGTGCTTGAGTTTTAATAAGCAAGACTGAAGTTTAGCATCTTTAACCTATATACAGAAAAAAAATTCATTGTTTAAACACAGCAATAAAGTAAAACCTAAGCTGAATCTTTAGATCTGATTGATGGTCCTAATGAGACTCTTAACTTTTACTTAAAATAACATGAAAAAACACCAGCAGACAATTATAGTCACATTAGGTATAGCTTGGAAATCTCAGTGTTTCCACAAGCCGTATGGCAGGGATATTTTGAAAGACTTTGCTTTTAGTTTTAATGGGAGTCAAGTGTTCAACTTCCTTATATCTGCTTTGCAGCTATAAAAACCTCACCCTTGGAACCACCTCATTCTCTATTGCTTAGTTGCTCTCACTCTTTTGAAACTGAACAGAGAAACACTGTATTCAAATTCAGGAGTCTCAAAGACTTGGATGCTGATCAGCAAAAACAGAGCAGAGAAGAAATGCTGCTGGAGAGTTGAATTCACAGTTTACATAAAAAATCTGCAGCATATTTGCCTTAGTTTACATAAAACTGGCTGTTACATCTCTTCTTTGCTCCAGTGACCGAACTGATATGAAACCACCTAAAAGTGATTTTCTATTACTGCTTTTCAATTGTAACTGCATATTTAATATTGAGTAGAGGGAATTCAGAACAAGCTATCACCAAAATTTACACACTGAAGAAAACACTTAGCTTCATGTTCTTACCATGGGCTTGCTCTGCTGGTCTCTTATCTTTCTAATCTATTGAAGGCACTGTTACCACCCCACAGAAGAAAAAAAAAAAAAAAGAAGAAGTAATAGATATTTTATACTAAATAAAAGGAAAAATCCCTGGAGACCTAGGCAAAACAGAGCAAACTATTTCAGGGAGACAGACAGCTGAATCATTCAAACTAAAACCTCCCAAAAACCTGAAATAAAACAAAAAAAAAAACCCCTCCACTCGTCATTTCTACTCCCCTCATTGAGTTCAGATGTCAGGTGATGTAGTCTGGTTTTAAATTTGGAGCAAGGATACACAGTTTTTTCACTTGGCCAGGGAACAGGAAGAAGCAATTCTAGTAATTCATGCAAAACTCTTTCCTTTACACAGTTTTATGCTTGCCAGTGAACTTGGAAATAAACAGTGGTACATTTTTACTGCTAAATAATTAAATGCAAGGGGAAAAAGAGTAAGGCAACATCTTCAGATTGGGGTGTTTCAGGTCTAGACACTCAAATACTAGCAGTGCTTCACAGAGTCCTAACAACTGCTGAATACCAATTTTTGTCTGCAAGCAGGTATCTAAAACTTAAAAAAAAGGTTAATATTTAACTTATGCTCTCAATTTATTTTGCACCATGATGATTATATTTCTCAGGAGGTGTTACAGAACTACAGCTAGATAACTGGTTGGTGTTATTAGCTTATTAAAATTAGAGCTAGTAGGATATTAATCTCATGGTCTCCAGTGGGGGCTATAAAATGCACATCATCCAATTACTCCTAAAAAAGCAGCTGAGCATGTAATGAACACTGCTTGGTCAGGAATTCAACACAGAAATCTCTAGATCAGGTGCTCACACTTGAACACAGGACTGGATTTAGCTGGTTCCCCATGCTCCTTGGTAAATCTGTACCACACCCTGTGGGTTTTGGGGCTTGTCCCTCCTCGCTATCAAAAGCAATACTAAGTTAGAGAAGCAAAATATCCATTCAACTTTCTACCTGATTTCTCTGTATGTGTAACAGGTTTCCCTGATAAACGTGGGAGCAAAGCAGCTAAAAGCCTTTTCCCATCCTCTCAGCTGATAAATTCCAGCAATCTGCATATCCTATTGATGTGCGGCATCTCCCATACCACTGCTGTCAGCTCCCATCACCCAGGAATAAGAGACTGAAGGATCTCAGCTGGAAGAAATGGAGGTATAATTCCAGCTTTTCTCAGGCTGCAGGAGCTGTTGTTACCTTCATTAGATACCTTTCTTTTTGTCTCTTACATGCAAGCATCAAATAAACTAAATTCCAGCAGGAATACAGCTTTTATCTCAAATCACTGCATCCATAATGGATACGGGACAAGACTCTGAAGGACTCCTGTGAGACAAACTACCCTAGATAAATATGGTAACACAAAAGCTGATGAATGCAATCAATTCACTTCATAAGGCAGAGAAAGCGAGGATATGGGGAGAATCAGAGATCTGTGACTCCTGTTATGAATGTATTTAAAGGGGAATTAGCACTGTCACAGACTCCAGAGCAGCTAAATCAAGGTTATGCCACAAGAGAGGTCTCCTGTGCTAGCAAAGAAGCTACAGTTGCAGAGATGCAATCTGAAATTTCATTCGGAGTCAGCAAGAAAGAAATACAAAATAAAAACTCTGATTAAGAAGCCAAAAATCAAAGAACAAAAAACCTCTCTGGATTTGTCATCTCTGGTAGCTGCCTCAGAGAAAAAAAAAAGTTTAACTGTCAATTAGAGCAGAGAACAGATATAAAGAAATATAAAGTCTGCATTTTTTATTTTATGCTTTTCTTCTGCAATATTTCCCTGCTTTTTAATAAAGAACATATCCTTTTTCTTTATTACAATTTAAAAATAAACCATTTATTTTTGAAGTGTTTCTTCCACCAACAACTGACACACAGGAAGGTCTTTTGTTAATTCCTCAAAGATTAACCCAAAGCAGTGCTGCAGTCACATTCTCTGACTGCTACTAATACAAGAAAAGATGGAAATTCCATTATTTTTTTTCCACCAAGACTCAAATTTCTACACTACAAGAAGGGGAGACATCTGCCCTGGCCAATGCTCTTCTGGGAAGAGCAAATGGAAGGGAAGGACTCTGACAACAGGCAAAATGCAAAAGCTACAAGCACACATCTGGAAACTTCAGCACAAACTGTGATTAGATAAAGAACTATTTAAAAAACTTTTTTCCCCTCATGCATATTTAATATGGTTGGATGTTCTTTTATAGCGTTCATGAACATCTGCAAATTGCCTATCTTGGATATGTGCACAAGAGGAGAGGAAAGTTGTGAATCATTGCAGGAAAAGCTGTCCATAGAATATACAAAAAAAAAAGGCATGGAGATGTATGGAAGAGTCAAGAGGAAGAAGAGGCAAGCGACATTGCCAGAACAGAAAGCTGGGTCTTGCTTTGCTAAAAACCCAAACCAGACAAAGATTAAAGCCTTTAAAGTATGGAATTTCTCAGCATCAAAATTAAAACTTATGAAAATATGAACTAGCAGAATTTTGGAGCATGTGTAATTTAGTGCCTGAAATTTATTTTCAGGCTAGGTTTCTTTCATCTGTGAACTCAAACACCCAGCAAATTCACAACAAACTGGAACCATTGAAATCACTCTATAACAAACATACTCAGAAGGTGATGTTGTTTTAAAACTCATTAAATATCCCTGAAAGAATGTTCTGCCTTACCCATATTTTATATAGATACACATACAGTCCTGATTTCATTGGTCCAAACAAACAGAATTTCCACCAGATGAACATTTACATATTTACAACTCACCAATTCCTGATCTAAGGCACTAGGTACAGATTTGCTTCTTATGCTCAGGGTATCTTCATTTCCTTCAGAGAAAGATTCACTCAAATCTATCTCAGATCGGCTACGGTCTGGAAAACAAAAATAATTTAAATGTTTTCTATGGTTTCCACAGAAATATTCCATTTCATCTTCCATGCAAGTATTATTGCAACCCCAATGGTTTCTTAACAAAAAAAAAAAAAATCAAAACAACATTTTAGTTATCTGTCAGAAATTATGGCAACTGAACATCACTATGATAAATGGAGAAATATGCTTTCTGATGCAGTTCAGCCTTCTGGGCAATAATTTTACCCCTATACTATTTATTTATCTGCTGTGATTTTCTTCTGTGGGTGATACAGTAGATCAAGTTTTGATTTTCCCTGGAAGGCCTGTCAGCCTGGAATGTTGCAAAACTCTCTGTCCAAGTGTTCACAGTGATCATCACACATCTACCACCACCACCAAACTCTCCCCAGCACCTGCATCAGAATCAAGCAGCTGGGGATACAGATGGACGTAGAAAGTACTTCTCTCATTAACAGTGCTCCTTGTGCAGAATTTAGGAGGAAACAAATATGTCTCAAGAGCTCCAGCAGTTTCTCTCAGTCCTACAGGTCTCTCATCCACTCTATAGCATAAGATAATCTTTCTCCAAGGCATCTTAGTCCTCCCCATATAAATCTTTTGTGTGACTGTTTCAATAGAGGGGGAAGAGAGTACTTTTAGTTCCTGCAGGTAGCAATCTGAAAGGTTTTTAACTGTTCATCTTCTACCTGGTCTACAGCTGATGTGACAGGAAAGGTCACTCTCCTGAGCTTAATGCCCTTTGAGATCTGCCCAGGAGACAATGCAGAGTCTGAGGCCCATTCCCAAATTGCCTATATGTTTGCTCAGCATCCATCTGCTTTGGTAGCGTGAGGTCAGTTCTTATCTATCAGGAAAGCCTTTACTTCGTAAGGTAGCAGGAACAGGAGAATTTTTACTTCCTAAGTAAGTAGCCATCTGTAACACCTCTGCCTGGAGTTGCACTGAACAATATTCTCAAGGAAACTCTGATGCTTTCAAGCTGAAATGTCTGAGGTAAAGAATATTCCCTCTTTGGGTTAGCTCTGTGGGATACACCACTAGGTTTCTGCTTTGGGCTAAATCCAGCTACAATAAAGTGTGTCCTGCTGTGCTTCAGAGAGAAGCCTGTAAACCCAAACCCATTCCATTAACCCTGCAGGATGCTGAGTGCCTGAGAGAAGCAGAAGAGTGCAGGGTGCTCCTGCCTCCTATTTCAGAGACGAAAAAAGGATCTCCAGACACTACTGCAAAGTGGCTGTGACAGCACCTTCCTGTGTAAGCCCTTTTTACCTACCAGCTTCCAATGAAATGAGGTAAATTACAGATGGATTGACTGGTTCAGTGCATCACATATAAAAATGAAAAGACAAGAAGACTGGAAGGGGCTTCTTCTCTAACCACACATTGTTTCCCAAATTTGCTTCTGGGCAAAGTGGGTGTGAAATGCAATGGCAGCAGCAGAGTAATATGATATACAGATAGCATTTCGTATAGGGGAGCACACGGAGAATGACTGAGCAACATGCAGTTGTGAATGAAATCTTGTAACAATTCTAAGAGCGTGTGATTTACCAAACACTAACATTGTACCAATGTTTTTGGGGTTAGAATTACCATTTTTTCAGGTAAAACCTGTGAAGTGGTATGAATTTGGTTAGTGAAAGGAAGGTATTTCCAGAATGAATATGAACAAATTTATGAAACTTGCATCTGGTCTTTCAATGTGTTTTAAAAACAAAAGGAGCAGAGTCGCAAGAATAGGAATAATCCTCTGATAGTAAAGGTTGGCAGAAAGAAGGAAAAGACTTAATACTTGCCTGATGACAAAGATACCCTAGAAACTGCAATGGAAGGTGTTCCAGATGGTTTTCTGCAGTGCTTCTTTACTAAATCTTCAGGTACACTTTCACTTGCTGGAATAATCATGCCATTTTCCAAGCCAGTGTCCTGCCCAATAAGAAAGATGCACGTGCCATAAATAAAAAACCCAAGTTTATTCACAGTTAATTTATAAAATCATAATTGCTATTAGATTCCAGAACTCCAAAGCTCATTGAACATCTAGTCTATACTGAATATATTTAGATTCTAGTCCAATCTGCTTTGCTTAGCACTAATCATGCATAAAATTTGCACAAAGATGCAATTCTTGCTTACATTCTGAGTTCGCAGCTGAAGAATCAGCAAAGTATCAGGGAAGAGAAACATTCAAATCTATTAGAAGGCCACTCAGCTCAGAAATCAGAAAAAAAAAAATGAAAGAGAAGGCAAAACCTATGGGTTTTGTACTAGCATAATGATTTCAGCCAGGGTAAAACCAAATGCACTTGAAATAATTAAATTATGCCAGTATAATCCCTTAAATAAAGCCAATATGCTTGATATCATTATGACCTTTTGCCTGCCTATAAAAGAAAAGCTAATAACATAACTCCATTTAAATTAAATGGATTTTACAAACAAATCTAATGCATTTGAAAACAAGTCAGTCTCTGTGCCAACAAGAAGATAAATAAAACAACTATTCATTTATTTACAGCTCCCAAAACTGCCCTTCATATACACTAACTTATTTTTTATTAGGAAGGACAACATATTAGACCAAGTATCTGGAATTTATAAAGAAAATTGATGCCTTCAATAGGGCTCTGATCTAAACACTCATCTAGCTTTTTTCCAAACATTAATGGTTAATACATCCCAAGAGGCCTAACAGCACATGACAGGAATTATTCTGATAATGTGTTTATCACACATTTTGTGTTATGGAATGATTTACGCAGAGCCCAGCATCCAAATCCAGAAAAAACTAACATCAGTTTGGCCTGATTTTCTGCAAGTGCTGGACTTGCAAAGTTTCCCTTAGAAGTCAGTGGGAGAATGCTGGGTTGTGCATGCCTGAAAGTAACATACTTATTTCACAGCACTTACTCAAGGTTCTAAAGTGCCAAAAAATGCTCATTCTCATCCCTTGTGCCTCCCAGTTCAGAATCTGTAACTCATTATGTGATGCTGGACATCAACAGCAATTTTTAGACAAAAGAGAAACGCCTGCCAAACCAAAAACCACATCACTGATGAGAGCGCGACAAACTCTGCTCTAGCAGAGATCTCCACAGGCCGCAGCAGAACTGAGGAAGAAATCTGATTTTCTCTGTCAGGCTTGTCCTTGCTGCGCTACAGATCAATCTAACAGGGCAGATGCCAGCCCAGTCACCTTGTTTGGAGTCAGCTGTCCCTGCAGCCAGCCCCCAGCCCTGCTCTTACCCCACTGTAATCCGTGGTCATGCTGCGGGTGCTGAGCGCTGGAGAGCGCGGAAGGGGAGGCTTGGAAGCGCTGCCTCGGCTCGCAGGGCCCAGGGCTCCTCTTGGATGTCCTGCAGCAGCCCCTGCACCGCTGCTGGTCAGGGAAAGCGTGCTGCCTCTGCGGTGGAGAGAGGAGGAGGGAAGGGTTATTGCTCTGAGCAAACCAAGGCAGCTCATCTAGCAAACTGCAGCAAGAAATGTGCTTTGCTAACAGGTTATGAGAATAACAGTGTCCTGGTGGACTGTGGGATCACCTGGAAATAAAAAACACAGGCAAAGATGAATCACACATACAAGTGTCTTGGGGTGACTGTATAATGTGTATCCCCTATTGCTACCCTATGCCCACCAATCTTTTCTGTGTCTTTAAACTGAGCCTGAGAAGGACAGAAAACAAAAAACGTTTCAAAGCAGTTGTTTCAAGGACACGGAGATACGCTCCTCTGTTTCTGCGGTACCCTTGGTTTTTTTTCTCGGCTCTTTTTTTCCAGCGAGAGATGGAGGGTTGAATTTCGTTTTCCTAGGATTTTGGGGTGTTTTTTTTGTTCTTTTCTTCTCTTCTGGATTGTTTCAACAACATCTGAACACATCAGGAGAATTTTCCCGGAGGCCCGGGGGGGTGGCCCCTCGCCGACCAGCTCCGAGGAGGAGAGAGACGGCACCTACAGAGGACCTCTGAAATCTCCTCAGGTTTTCTCTCCACAGAGAGAGAGATCTCATTATTTAGCATTATTATTCCCCACCTGTGTGTTCGTTAAATAAAAACTTGTTATCTCTTTCACTTTCCTTTGACGAAATTTTTTTCCCGAACCTGGGGGGGAGGGGTGGTTGCAACCTGACTTCTATCAGAGGATATTCTCCTCCAAATTTGTCCAAACTAAGACAACAAGTCATACAGATGTTGTCAGCACTTGTACCAGAACTGCAGACAGCCCAAATGGGCAGCTCTTGTCCAGGCTGCAGAAGCTGCATTGTCCGTGTTGGATCCACACTGCATTCACATCCAGCAGGAGGTGGGTCAACTCGTGCAACCCTTCCTACCAGGCTGCTCCATTGGTGTAAAGGAAAACTACAGTACCATGACAGCTCTGGACACTTCTACAGCCAAATTAACGCCAGCACTATCTCCAGAAACTCTAAAATCCTTGTGTGTCTGTCTCCAGCATCTCCAGAAAAACACCAACTTGTTCACTGCCCTGTTTATGTTGCAATAAACACTCTTGACCCAAACTGATTGATCCTTTCAACCAAGGTGGACAGGTCTTCTTGGAGGTTTCACGTCAGCAAAAGTGACAAAAAATCATCTGTGACCAGCACACCAGACCCCAATTGCTGTCTAACATCACAACAAGTTAAAATCTTTCCATGGGACATTTTGTTAGAAAATACTGGTAAACCCATGTGAACACTGAGGGTTAGAAAGGGTAATCTGTTGCACTTTTTTCACCTTTTTAAACAATGAAAATTTGTTGTGGGGATACCTAGAAAAATTATTTTAAAATGCCTCCCTGTTCCCAGCTCGGTACATCTTCTCTTAAACAGAAATGTTTAAAAAGAATAAAAATTCTCTCTTGGTTTCCCTGCTGGTGGGTGAAATACTACCAATTTTGTCAACGTTACTCTGCACTTTGGCACAGGACACCAGTTTCACCACGAGAGAATGATACGACAAGTAGAGAAGAAGCCATAATGACTCAATACCCCTAATTTAAAACATTCTGTGCTCTGGGAAACAGCTAAAAATTGATGATTTATGTGAAAATGAAGCCAGGCAATCAAACATAAAATCTGTCTTTACAGACTGCTTCACTCCTTCTAAGTCTGTGCAGAGAGTTTATCGGGTGCTGAATTCCACCACCCAAATAAAATTATTTTGCTTCATTTATGGCTAACTGCACCATAACTTTCTTGTAGTTTGGCACATGAAAACAGCTGCACAGACCTCTCACAAGCATCCCTTTGTCCTTATCCCGGTAAACTCTCAGAGAAAGCTACTGATATTGCATAACCTCAGTATTAAGCAGCGCAGACTCCAGATTCCTGAGGTTCTGTCTCTTAGATCCTTCATTCGTCTCTACTCTGTTCAATGAAAAGCAAAACAAATGTAGAAAACCAGCACAAAATCTGCTTCTGGTCTCAGGGAAGTCAGGTATGAATCTGGTCAGACACAGAAGGTCTAATAAGCTTAGTCAAAAAAACCCCAAAACTGTGTATGGATTAAAAAAGAAAACTAGCTTGAAAGCTGAGTTGGCTGGTAAGTTCTGCAGCATCCAGTGGAAAAAAAAAATCAGATTATCAGCTTTCAAGAAGGTTGTCACCATCAGCTTTAGACATCTTGCAGAACATCTAGAAACTGGGATTTGGATTGTAGGTAAGAAACAGACACAAGTTCTTGCTTAAACAAGGTTTATCTGAGGATGTACTAAACTCCATTATGTTCCTTTTACCTGTTATCTTTTTTTCCTGCATATCTCTTTGGAGTCTCCCAGAAACACTAGTTTAGGGATAGAAATTTCTATTGGAACTTACAGCAAATTATTATTATTTTTTCAATCCCAGTCGTAAAATTTCTAGGCGTGTGCATCTGAGCAAAGAATGTGGGTCTATATCCACTGTAGGTTATCCAACTGAACAAGAAAAAAGCGAGCTGTTCTTTGGCTTCATTTTGAAGGTAGGACATGACAGGAATGTTGCTCTTGGCATTTTATAATGCCATCAGAGGCAACAGCAGAGATCTCTTAGGCCCAGAAGAATGATAAATGGAATCCTACCAGAAATTACTGTGACAATAATCACGGAAAGAGAAGGACAAACAAGCAACCTTTGAAGAAGAAAACATAAATTATAACCAATAAACATGCCATTACTAAAGAAAAACAAAGAGCTTCAGTTCTGTAACAAGAACACAGCTCACCAATTAAAAGCCAGAAAACAAAAAAACAACGTACCGACATCAGTCACCAGCTGAACAAAAGGAGAGTAAAATGAGTGGAGATAATTTTTAGGTTTTTTGGGTGTTTTTTGTTTGTTTTATGAACATGAGCTCTGTTTCTCAGACAGCATATATGCTGAGCATCTCAAGACAAAGAGCACCCCAGGGCACTGGCACACACCCCCAGGCCAGTCCCAGCAGGAGCTGTCCCAGATTCCTGCTCACCTCTCAGAGCATGGAGCTGACTTGCCACCACGCAGACTTGGGCTTTCAGCCTCTGAGCCTGTGTTCCTTTCACCTTCATCTTTCCCATATGTAATTTCCCCTTTGGTAACTGCCCTGATAACCTTCCTGTTGAACACAGGGAAAAAAAGGTTTTTAAAGTTGTGATGTGCACAGTCCATTAATTTCATCTGGCTAACCTATGGACAGCTCTGGATATAAGGGTCAGGAGAGCACCAAATCTGGCTATGAAACTGGTTCCTGGGGGGAAAAATATCATATTTACTACAAACTGCATTTTAAGACACCAAAAACATAAAGTATTCCTTCTATTCAAGCTTAGAACCAGAAGTGCCTTTTGTGAAATTCATTTCTATGTTTTTAGGATTTTATAGTTAGCAAAGTATTTTTCACTAAGTATGTGTATTTTCCCCTAGAAAATTATGCTATATGTATTTTCTCTTTTGGTTATTTCTAGAATTATATGCATCAAATACCCCAATTATGCCATTTCTAAAAAACATGACATCACCCCCTTACCCTGAGGGAGGTAACATGGTAAACATGGCCTGAAGGGAAAGAAATTAATGAAATGAAATTTTGAAAAGTAATAGTATTCCTCATGACCTTACAAACTACGACAGACTGGTAAGTCATCCCATTACACTGTCAGTAGCAGCTGGCCCCAAAAGAGCCTTGCTAAAACAAATCCACCTATGAGATACACGAATGTGGAACCTGAGGGAGGAAGCAAGCATGGAAGAGGAACAATAACGAAATATTTCTAAAGGAGGCCACCATATATACTAGGAAAAGCAAGTCAAACTCTTGTAGGATTAAATTTTTGTTACGGGGAACGTCACCACCGAAAACATTTCTGTCCACAAATGGAAAAAGCATCACTAAAATAAATAACAATTATAAAAACAATTGCTTCTTGTAAGGGAATACTACTAATTGGTTTGCTTAAAGGATTTAAATGGAAGGAGGATTAGAAAAGTAAACTTTAATGCACTCCTACTATAGCACGACTTATACCACTTAGCATGACTCAGGGCAAAAATCTAGGTCTATTATAGAGGATTCCCTAAGATGGTTCTTTCTTCGCCATAATTTGAGAGGCCAGAGGCATTCTGGTGCTCTTTACCCCTATATTAAAGAGAGATAAATCACTTGTGTTAATTTCTGGAGTTGCTGGAACAGGTAATTCCATACATATCTCTCCTCAGAAGTAAAGAAGTCATGGGAAGCATCCACCTGCCCTATCTTTAGGATCCCTAATAAAAAGGTGCTCTTCCTTTCAACAGAAACAAAGTTTTCCAGCTACCACGGAGGCTCTAGCCATGACATGAACTTCCATCCAGGTTTTCTTCCCATTCACCCAAAACCTCAGGTAAGGTCCAGACTCCACTTGTGCAACCACAGAGTCAGTGAATCCGTTCGTGTCCCCTGAGAGCGATTGCACCTCAAAGGGCACAGCCAAACTGGGGCTAAACCCTGCAAGATGACCAGCAGCAGCTCTGTTTATTCACTGTCTCACACACATTCTTAGGCTGCGCTTGCACAGCTGGAAGCTAAAGGAAAACTTGTCTTGTGAGCCAAACTGACCAATACACATAAAAAACAGGTCCTACAAATACTATTTTTTGCATTTGCTTCTTCAGCAATCTGCCTTTAAGGACACTGTTACTTCTGAGTAGAAACAAGAAAAATCTAGGAGTAAAATTTACGTTTTTTTCTGCTACCTTCATAGATGAAGAATAATTACTGCTGCATTTCCTAGGAAACAGCAATCTAATTATAGTAAGTATGCCTTTAAATGAAGGCTGTTTCTAATCCCGGGAAGTTTGAGGCTCACGTGGAAGACTGGAAAAGCTCAAAAGCAAATCTATCCAACCATATACAGCCGCTTTCAGATTAACCAGTTTTCAAAAAAACCCCAGAAACCAAAACAAAAACCAACAACAACTAAACCAAAGGATTCACCCAATCTTTCTCGGTCTGCTAAATATAGATTTGTGCCCGTTTGTGGAGGAGGCTGGTACATCTGGCTTTTTTCCTTCATTTTCTTGGGGTTGATCTTTGAATGTTCTTTCTTCATCTGCATTGGAAACACTCTCTGCAGTGGAGGGGGAAAGAAAATAAAAAGTGAACTTCTGCACAAAATCCACAGCACATGTCTAGCAACCTACAAAACCAGACAATGAAAAAACCCTGGGGGCTCCTTTTAATAGAATAAAACTTTAGCTTGAGATGCTCCTCATTATCAGCTCTTGTCTTGATCTACGCTTCCAAATTTATCAGTGACAATATTTAATAACCAAAGGACCTGAAATTTAATCTTGAGATGTACAGTATCTTCTGTTTTGAATGAAAGAATGTTTTGATAATTAAAATGTTTGTTCAGCTAGGAGCAAGGTATGGGAAAAATGGCTTAAAGATATTTTTCAATATATCCATCAAGTAACAAATCACAAAATACCCAATCTGACCACTGGCATGATATCAAGGACTTACACACTTGCCAGTTTTACAGCTTCTGAAGCACAGGGATATTGCAAGGTCTGTATTTTCCAAGGAGCAGGTTTGCATCTCGTATTTTTTCTAGTGGCAGTAAACCACTCCATCTTCTTACAAACTAGGGGATAAAACTAGGGATAAATGCTACACCTGAAATAGACTACCTAACTAACATCTTCTGTGTGCAGAGTGAAGGAGTTAAGTGGGTACAAACCAGCAGCATTCAGGGAAAACTCCTGTTCCTCACACCTGTGCTCCTGTGCTACCCTGCAAGGTACCAGAGCAGCTCACACACACGGTGCTGTTTGGCCAAGCACGACAGACAATTTACTGTACCTAAAAGTGCAGGTGCAGCTTGTTGGAGATACCTGGGCAAAAGGAAGGTCTGAATACCAGGTAGCCCCTGCTCTAGCAGACAGCACAGGAGCTCCCATTTACCTTTCTTCTTCAGAGTTGAAAAAGAAAATCTGAGTGATTTTTACACACCGCTATCACAAATAAGAGAGCCAAAGGCAAAAAAATGACTGGGTTTTTATCTCTCCATACAGCCAAACTTCCTGGCAGGAGCTGAGAATGAACTTTCAGAGTGTCTGCTGCTGGGCTTTGCAGCTGAGTAACACTGTCTGCCTGTTTGGACAGTGAGTTTTTCAGCAGCTCCCTATCTCCACAGAGATACTTCTTTCATATAGGCCTTACCTTTCCTGAATATAAATCATTCATAAATCACTGTATAGTAAGGCACAAAAAAAGAATTAAGATTAAAATTCTGATTATGCTTACAATTCCACAGTCAGGAATAAAATACAAGTCAAACACTCAAGAAACAAGGCTTTGAACGTATTAAGCACAAGCAAATCTCCCTCTTGAGATCCCTACCTGGGAATTTGTGTAGGATAGACTGTCTGACAACATCTGTTCCAAGATTCAATTGCTTGAAGCGCTTTGCTCTCTCTTCAAAGAACCATTCTCCTGTCACTATCCGTAGCTCTCTGTACGAGGAAAATTAATAAAGCCAGAGACACATACACATTAACAAACTTGGCAAACCAAAGCTACTGCAGTTCATCAATCAACTGCCATGCTCACAAATTCTGGACAACATTTGCTCAGTTCAAAATAAAGTAAAAAGTGATTGATTGTAGAGCTTGGGATAATAGGACACATCGCAGAAAAATATTACCTTACTTTGTGAATAGAAAGGAATTTTTAGTAGATGGAAATTTACTTGGCAGAAAAGTGTTTCAACTATGTTTGCAAGATTTCTGTAAAAAACACTTAATATACTGTCATCCTAGCCTTTTGTGAACTACTCAGTTCACAGTTTTCAATACCTCCAAAATGACAAGAGACATAGAAAAACAGCAACAATGGATTAAGGGAGAAAATCCCCCACCAAACCTTCCGCCAGATGAGCCAGCAGTTCATGGACCCTACGTGGTTATAGACAGGTTGCTGCAAGCCCATGTGTATTTTCCATTTCTAGTTTTATATGCTGACACTATGTGCGGTTTCTCCACATAGCAGTGCTGCTATGAATTAGCTGTGTGTCAGAGGTTCAGAGCAAAGAAAATTTGTCTTTGCTGCTGTTCTGGATAGTGCTGCTTTTTATGGCTTCAAGTTCTTTTACCTTTGCTAGCAATTCAGAAAACCTGTACTGGCATTGCTGGTTTTCTTGCTGGGTATATTTTCATGCTGGTTGTTAGCCTTTTCTTGAATTAGGTTCATTATGGCACAGCATCACCTTTTCTACTGCCTCACTAGGCACAATTGATGGCAAAAAGCTACCAATCATGAATACTCTAATAAAAAGCAAATAAACTAACTAATAAACCCCAAACATTAAAAACTGTTTTAGCGTCAGACATGTTCCTGCTTACTGTTCAATAAGAAAACTTACTTTCAAACCTCTACCGGAAAAGAAATCATCCAGTCTCTTGGGCATGAAAATTACTACAGACGGATTTAGAGCACTGATCAATATCTTCACTATTAAATTATTTCTGAGTCATGCCTGAACGAAGTCTTACTTGAGAAAATACTAAAAATTACAGAATAATATCCTGACACTGGTGAAAAGACCTTAATATTATCAATTTGTCCTAATCTGTTAATGAATCATGCATCTTTGCATGACTCCCTAAAAAAAAATTTGAAAAATCAAAATCCCAAACACATATCCACAAGCATAGAAATAGATTATTGCCTTGTCTTGTTGTTGTAGACTCCTAGTGAAAAAAGCCTCCATAATTCATCATCACGATCACTCAGACATTATGAAAGGTATTAAATAAAATCTTTATGCTTCTACCAGGAATTTTTTAATTACTTCTCTTGGTTCCAAACACTGAAAAGGATTCACTTTATTAGAAACTATGCCTGGCCTGGCTGGTGTGAAAAACGTTTTTTTCTCTGTATGTGTATTTTCAGAAGTCCCTTACAGCACGCACTTCTCTGTGCTGTTATTTTATACCAAGATTTACGGCATGTCTAATGTTTTATATCAAACCATAAACCTTCCAGACCTTCACTACACCATCAAATTCCATTGCAATGTGAATGACATACCACATTGCAGTATGATCTACATAGCTCATTCTTTTTTTTCCTCAGTTACTACCAAGTTTGACCATAAAACTCCACAAGAGCTGTTTTCCCCTTGGATGGAGACTTCACCCACCCCTGATATCTTACCAGAAATACTTAACTTGATCAAGGTCAGACTGAGCACTGCCCACATCCTTATCCAGAGAAGCATCTTCATCCTTCTCCGAGCTCAGACTATCCAAAGGAGGTGTGACCTTCACCCAGGGTTTCAGGAGAGCTGGAGGCTGCCTCACACAAAACTCCAGGCTTTTAAAAACACACCTTGCAATTATTTCCACACACAGCCCTCATAATGACATCCCCATGAGTTTCTGAGGGTCATGGAGGGGCAGCTCTTTGCCACAGGGCCCCTGGAGAACCATCCCCTGTATTTTCTAGCCAGATGTTAACAGTAATGAGGGAGAGAAATCCTCTCTGGTGCCTCCTGCATCACAGGCGCCCAGGGGCCTTCAGCCTGGGTGGAAGGGTGACTGAGACCGGTGTGTCTGCTTGTTTCAACATATATAAGTTTTATGATCTGATCTGGTTATTTGACCCTGCAACAGCAAGACCAAGGGGTCAGGGAGGGTCGTGGGGGCTGGAGAGACTGAAGGAGCTGCAGACAAGGGAAGGATGGTTGGGACAGCTGTGGAAGGAGACTGGGAAGGAAGCGGATGCAGGACTTCTGGGCTGCGCAAGGAAGGATCAGCAACGGTGTTGCTGGTGGAGGGAGGCCCTCCCTCAGCATCCAGCCCTGGGAGAGGGCCTTCCTCTCCTCCCTTCCGCTGTGGTATGGGTACCCTGCAGCCTTAGAGCTCACCATCACAGTCTCCTCCTCTGTGTCCCCACTCCATCCCATGCCATCTGAACAACTTCTGCTACTCCTCCCTCTGGTACTAAAGCAGCCTACAAGATGGGAAAGGCTGGCAGCAGGCTGGGAGAGAGGAAGGAATGCTGTCCAGAAGGACTTTCCCTTCCTCTTGCCCTCACTGTGCTGACTCTATACTCATCGTCCTCATACATCAGCTGTGCAGGAAAGGGTTTATTTGGGCAAAAACAGTTGATCCCTTTATCTTCTGGCAAAGGATAACTAAGCAATCTTCTTTTCTTACTAATCTCTCTCTGCCACCTGTAACCTACCACAATCAAACAGCCCCAAATTACACAGCTTGTGCCCTCTACCTTAGCCAAGGAAGTTCCAGGACACTGCTGCCAAACACAAACTGGGCCCCAAGGAAAGAGGATGGTGCAAATCCCTTTTTCAGGGCTGAGCAGTCAAAGGAGTATGACAGTCACTACACTGACAGAGCTGAACTGTGTGCCCATTCAGGTAATGATGGCAAACTGAGCTGCCCACCTTCTTCATTAGACTGATGTTATTAAGATCCACATTATCAGTGAGGTGCCAACTCCTCGGCAGGGCTGCTTTGAAGATGCTCACACCCATTCTGCTCTGCCGTCAGCAGAAGAACGAGGTCTGAGGTAAAACACAGCAGCTCCCCCAGCTGAGGCACAAAACATGGCAAAGAGAGGGAGTACTGCCTTGCTTTATTCAGGTGCTTCACCCCTCTGGCCAGCCCTGTTTATCCACAGTGAAAGGGAAAAGCAACAGGCACTGACATCCAGCCATTGCGAGTGCTGCATGAAACAAGAGGCCTCAACCCTCACTTCAGACCTCCATCCTTATTTTCATCAGTGTTACTGCCTGTCTTGAGATCCTGACTTCAGCTGGCAGATCTTTTTTTCAAAAATGGCCTTACCCAATAGATCATTTCTACAAAAATACCACTTTCTAATAAAATAAGGGGAAAACCCCCAAGCTTTGCAGCTTTGAATTTCTGGTGCACTTCTATTGGGTGTATTTTTCATGTATACTGAACAACTCACACAAAGACTAGTGTTCAAGTTATCTTAATCACTCATACATGTCAGGAGTAGCTATTAAGATAATTTTTGTTCTACACATAAATAGAAATTACTTCAGATCAAATGATTGCCTAAGTCTCTGACTTGAAGTTTGAATTTCATAATTGCATTTGACATTCTGAATCAAAAAAATGAAGAGCAAGACCTAAACAGCCTTTTAATAATACTGTTATTCTCATGCAATTATGACAAGGGGAGTCTCTTTCCTACTGAGATAGAAGAAAGATGCACTATTTCAGATACAGGATTTAAATGAACCCTTCCTGTCTAAACAACTCTTTCAGGTGAAAAGAAACAAGGGCTTTACTCAACAGTACACTGAATCAGTGCTTGCAGGTTTGTTTTTGTTGTTTTGTTGTTTGCAAAACGGGCCCAAGGTCCATATTGACTGCAGATCATGGTATATGCATGCATTTTCTTTGCTTTCTCAGTTGGATGTAGCTCATAACGTCAATATGTATAATTTCTACCAAAACAGGATTTAGACTGGTCTTTCAAGATGATCAACAGATGCTAAAGTCAGTAGCTTTAAAAAGAAGGAAAACAGTGTTAAAAATTGTATAACAGCAATTTTTGCATGACTGCTCTTTCCTATGGTCAGAACAGCTAGGCAAATGCACATTCAAGCAGTTTAGTACCAAATACTTTAGGTATCTGCTAAAGTCCTTCTACGTTAATCACTGATCCACCTACTCACACCATCATGCGAGAGGGAGCAGGTTATGGTTCTGTGTTTCCTCCCCCTCTGTGATCTCCTACTAAACAAATTAACTTTAATGACGTGCTGCTCAGTTTAAAAACAGAACACAACCTATGGCCCGCCCCTGGCAAAAATTCAGATTTTCCGCTCCCATTTTTGCAAGGCACTTCACAGTTAAATGCCCAATTAATAATAAAAAAAATCCATTTAAGATGGAAAGTCCCAATTTTTACTTTCAATTATTTCTTTAGGGCAAAGCCCCACATTGGTAAAACATTTTCATCTCCATTTGATCATCCTGTCTAACTCACATCCACAGCAGAGGCAGGAGATTCAGCCTACCTTCCTTTCCATCCCCTGTTCCTCAAGTTATTTTACTTCATCCTCAGGAAGAAAATGTGGGAAAAAATGGCAAAACCAAAGGTTGGATGATATGCAGCCCATGCTTGAACATACCAAAGCATATACCCTCATCTTTGTATGTATTCAATTCTACAGAATATTTTCTATAATATAAATTAATTCCACTCTAAGTTTTATCATGCTGTGAAGCTATTAAACACAAATTTTTGACCCAGTGAAAAGAAGGCAAACTTGCCTAGAAGTTACTAAAATAAAATTATAAGAAATTTGAAGAGTATTTGCATATTAAAACACTGGAAATGCCTCTATTTTTAGGCTCCCAATGGGAATAAATGTTACTAAGAGATACTGATGAATTTTCATGACATGTTAAGACAGCATAATTATTTCAAAGGTGAAGATAATTTTCCCATTACTGTTTTGTTCTGCTGTAATTGCTTGGGCTACCTAGGCACTTGATATATCAAAGGCAGTGCTCTCAGGTATCTATACACACTTGCAATAAGAAATACAGACAGTATCAAGGTGTGAAATATGCCTGTCAGAGGACTGCTGGAAGAACTTTATTTCCCTCAATCTATTGACCATTTTGTCTGACAAATTTAAAACACAAGCTGATCATAATTTAGGAAGACGCAGGGGAAAAAAAGAGATTTTAATGGAAAGTTTCTCTTTTAACACCCGTGTCTGAAAGCTCTTGATGACCTCTGTTCCTTGTATGCAGGGAATGGAGCAGAAAGCTTCCTTCTTCAAGTGCATCACTACATACAGGCTCGATTTATCTCATTAAATAGTGCAACAACACGGCTACCAAACACAATCACATGGATAAGGACTGTCTTGTTCTCTGACCTTAGCTGTAGAAATAAGAGTTTGGCTGAAGACTTAGCTCTAATCCTTCTTGACCTGTAAATGCTTTATCTTGAGACTTTATATTTCAGCTGGTAATAACACCCATGAGGGGCAAAATCCAACTGAGTGATTTTCTCTTTATGGACATACAAGGGAGATATCCTTTGACAGTAACTGTGAACTGTAAGACAACTTACATGGAAACCTGTTTGTTATAGTTAAAAATACTGATGATCTTCTCTCACTATTCACATTCAAATGTCTTTCCTCAACTTCACTAAATCTCATTTTTTGAAAGCCTTTCAGAATGTAATTAATGTATTGTAACGAGCTTCCTCATCACCGTAAGCTATTTTTCAGGCATGTCTGTCTCTGGAGAGATGGCAGATGAAATGCTCTAAATATTATTTTATAGAAGTCAGATTCTCTGGTTGCCAGGTGATGTTCTGATTGAGAGATTAACGAAGAGACTGTATTACTGAATGAACTGGTATCTCACCCCTACAGCCACCATCATGTTACTATGTGGTGTTTGGGGTTTATTTTAATTTGTTCAGATAATAATATTGTGCTTTACCACGTATTTATAAAATTAGCAGCATGAAATTACTCTTTATCAAATAAAAGTCAGCATGCTTGCACTTTGCTGTGTTTTTTTTTTTTTTTTAATTTTTTAAACATAGTTTTGGTAGCTGGACACACATCCACCATAAATGTTAAAGCAGTAACAACATTTGATCCGAGGCCATGTGACAAAATGCCCTTTCACTGTACTACGGGTATCCCAAACTCCTGTTAGGACTGGATAGGCAGGACTCAAAATCTCAGAGGGAAAGAACAGTCAAAATGTTTTAAATGAAGCAACAGGCAGAAGCCAGCTGATATTACCTAAATTCTTTTTATTGACACAACAAGTTATTTGTTTCAGCAACCATTTTGGATTATCTGTGCAGTTCAAGGGATTTCTGCAGTAATTTCTGCAGTACTTTTCTCTTTGAATAAACACACTCCCCACCCTGTACCTGACCTTCTTCTCTGACATCAGATGTACTAATTAGGTTTTCCGACATTTGTGAAGAACTTCTGGACATATTCCTGCAGATGTAATTCATGGCTGTGTAGAGAGGGCTTGTATACTATGACCATCACCTTAAATAGCGCTTAAAAGACACTCTTGAGTACAATTTGGGGAGCACAGCCATGATCTAATGCAGCACCAAAACTGTTAAAGGGTTCACAAAGGCCATAAACACTTCTCCCTGACTTTTAAGGGTGTCACAGTCTGTATGACAACGGACAAACACATCATAACAACAGTATAACCTGGTCCTGCCAATGGAAAAACTAAGCATGTGCTAGAGTCTACACAGATATCAATATAAACAAGGCTGCTAAAAGAGGGACAAATATAAAAGTTTTCCAACACTCTTTGGAAAGCCAGTATCATGGTAAAAAAGTCCAATTTGACAAACACTGTATGCAGATCAGTGCCATAGAGCTAAAAGATTTTTCCACTCTTCCTGCCTTTTGTTTGCTATTTATAAAGCATAAATATCTCCTAACACTGGATTATTTTCTTTTTCTTGCCTTCTGCCTTTTCATTTTGTCAAAGGCCCTATTTACATTAACTTAATCAGCTCATCCATCAACTGTAATTCAAAAAGCTAAAAATCCTGATTCCCCCTGCATTTCTCACTTGGGAGAAAAGCCGAACTGAAATAATTTAAATGAGAACTATGCACAATGATGTAACTGAAATGCCTTTCCCAAACTTCCATCTCCATACTGCCCACACAGAAGATCATCTCTCAGTGTACTCACCGCAATGCGAAAGACGTTTTACACATCATTAACTGTCATATAGTCTTGCAGAAACAGTGCATATGAACAAAAAGAAAGGAGAGAGAGAGAGCTTTCAATTTCATAAAGATTCTCAACAGGGACAGAACTTCAGCACTTGCAAAGTTTAGCACTTTGCAAGCAAATTACACCATGGTTTGTGAGAACCTAAAGGCGGCTTCAACCAGAATTAATTGTCGAGGTGATTGCTAAGAGCACTGCTTGGCACACAGAATTGCAGCACAGTCAGGAGAAGCAGGGGCCATGTTCTGAGAATTTGCCTCACCCATCTTTCAGCCTCAGAACAGGACCATCTTTATTGATGTCATCATCCCCAAGAGAGGTTTATCCAACCTGTTTTAAAACAACTTTCTGCAACCCTTCCAAGTTATGTCAGTGTTCGTACTATCTAACCTGTATCCTCTCACTGCACTTTGAGTATCACATTACTTTTCTTACCCAAAGAGAGGTCACAGAACAGCCTGTAAGACACCTTCTGTAGATTTAAAGCTCAGCTATTTTCAGTTTTTCTTGCCTAGGCCGGACACTTGTGACTCCTTCCATTGCTCTGAACATCCTGTGTGCTAAGCTTCTTTATTTTCTGCTGAACTTTCTCCGGGTGGCCAATATGAATTGTGATACACAGAAATGGGCAGGTACTCTACATAAAATAGGATTTTATAATGTATTTTATAGGCCATAATTTGGTTTGTACATCATTGTGTGATGCTCGATTTTTCTGCAGTGGAAAATTCTGTTGATTCATGTTCAGCTTTTATCCAGTACAATACCCAGATCCTTTCCTAAGGAACAGCTGCATAAGCTGGTTTTATCCTCATTTTATGTTTCTGCAGCTGCATTTTTTCCCAAATGTAGTACTTCCACATGCCCATAGGGAGCCATCACTTGCTTTAACTTCAAACCACTTCTCTAAATTCTAATCACCACTTTGAAACCTAATCCTCTCCTTCAGCATGCCTGGAGCACCTCTCACTTTTATGTCTCCTGCAGGTGTAACTGGCCAACTCATCTCCTGCATCAAGGTCCTTAACTAAAATACTTAACAGTAATAAGCCAGGAAATATTCTGCTCTATATCACTGGGGTTTTTAAAGGTTTTTTTTGTTTGTATGTGTGGTGCTTTTCTGGGTTTTTTTTGTTTGTTTGTTTTTTGTTTGTTTGGGGTTTTTTTTGGCTTTGTTTTCTTGAGGTTTTTTGACAGTGAAACGTCCATAACCTTGCTGAGAACAGGGCTTTATAATTTTCCAGGCAGGTCTGCAATCACACTGGCAGAATTTATTCCAGGGCACTGCTACCCTAATTTGTCAGCCTATTAGTATGGAACAAGAGAAAGTATCAAAAGGTTAGCTCCAGCCAAGTTATAAGACATCAACAGATCCTCCGCTGTCACCCTATCAAAGGTGGAAATTAAATTGGTTTTGACATTATTTGTTCTTGAGCCTGCTCTTACTCATCTTCCTGTCACCTTGTCTCGGCTTTCAAACAAGAAGAATCTCTAGAGAAATTAGAGGTAGTGTGACAGGGTCAACAAATCCCTCATTCTTTTCTTCATTTTTAAAGAGTAGCATTGTGTTTGCTGTTCTCAGTGCTGCCATCTCACCTGGGCCCCATCACTTCTGAAAGGCACAACACTGATGTCATCTCAGGAACTGCCTGAGGCAAAATACAAGGAGCTCAGTCAGGCCTCCACCAAATTAAAATCATTTCACAAATCAAACACTTGAACATTTTTCATCTTAAGAGGTGAGACACTGTCCTTTGGATGTGCCCCACTGGATGCAGAGGAGGTTAAGACACCTACTTAAAAATGGATGCAGCCATCTAAAGCTAAAGTTAGAAGACATAAACCCTAAAATCCATGTCCTGCTGTATTAATTTTTTGCTGTATTAATTTTTCACTGTCTAGGTAGCCAAAGTCTTGACATAGCTAGCAATTTGGGTTTACTCGCTGAAACAATTTACAAAAAGCCTTCCCTTTTTGATCTCATTAGTTTAATGGTCTGTAAAAAAAAAAAATCCCTTCAATTCTTTTTTTATCATGTCTCTTTCTTGTATCATCCAGTCCTTACATCAGGATACATAACTGAGTTTTGCTGCCCAACACATTCCTCCTTTCCTTCCTGGTTATCTCACCAGGTCAAGCTAAAAAATCCCATATTACCAAACTAATCAAGTGAATTATTCTTCCAAGTATACACCAAATCTTTGGAAAATGAACTAGTTGAAACTGGCTTGGAGTTGGGAAATAAAACCCCCAGATAAGCCTCTCCCCTTGTGTATTCTATGCCTGTACTTTGTGCTAAGGGGATGTACAACAGTAGCACCAGCACAAAATCTTGGATATGGCTGTAACCTCCGAACGTGGTTATGAAAACTGCCCAACTTACGCAATCTTGGCACACACCGAGCACTTCCACTGCCCGTCAGCTCCCACCACGCGACACGTGTTGCAAACCCGGAGTTTGCAGGTCTGGCACAGGTCTCCCCTGTCAAAGATTAAGCCCAGGCTTTTCTGGCAGCGAAAACAGACCCTGCTGTTGTCCTGCTGAGAGTGGCTGTTTCCACCTTTCCTTCTCACTTCCAGGAGCTCGTTTTTCAATTTCCTAGAAGTAAAAGGATTAAAGATTAAAAAGATTAAAAATCTTTTAATTTGGAGATTCAACTCAATGATCTGTAAGAAATTTTTAACAGATTAAGATTTCGTGCTAAAAATACAAGACATGAGTTAGTACACTTTTTTTTGTTGTTATATTTGCTGTATTTCTTTACACACACGTGTCACAGAATAAATCTATCCTCCAGCTGTCAGACACATAGTCAAGAGGAAAATCTAGTAGATCACTATAAGTAACTGCAGATGCTGAGCAGTTCTGGACAACTGATAAACCATCTTTGCTTGTCCCTCATCAATAATTCAAGTCATGCTGAGCCCAGGTTAACAGCAACTCAGAACTGAGATCTTCCAGTGTGCCCACAGAAGGAAAAGAAGAAAATCTTTCCTGGAATTAGTGTGCATTTAATAATATGCCAGTGCAGAGTTAGTTAGGAGTACATATGCAATTCTGCACCACTTATTCAAAGCCTTAAAAGAGCCCAAACCAAAATATCTAAAGAGGTGATGGTGTCATGCTGTGATGCCTCAATCAAAGTAAAGAAGGAGAATGCCAGTTTAAATAGTGTGACTTGCAGATCTTACCAGTTCTACCACTGACTCTACAGAATAAATTTACTCATGTTTAAGACGTAATTTTGGAGTCTGCAGTTTCAATGGCACATGAGTTGGGTCCTTAACAGGAAAATAATCCTGAGATGTAACTAAGCTCAGTGGCTGCTAAGTTCTTTCGGTTTTACATGCCTGGGTGTTGCTGTGTCCCCATTACCCGACCCTTCCCTATGCTGTCTTTCATGCCCACCATCAGCCAGGAGCCCCCAAAGTCCCTCAGTCATGAAGCACTCCAGCTCAACGAAATCACAATCTCTGTGCACACATAGATGCTTTAAGGGGGCTTTAAAAAACCTACTGTCACCTTCACCTAAAGATCAGTAAAAATGTGTCAGAAGAAAAACACATGGAAGATAAAACCAATAAATGATTGCGGGTTGCAGCGCAGTAAAGGAGGCCAGAAGCATTGCTTGGGCCACCAGGGAGTCAGCTCTGACAGAATTAGGTTATTTGTGGATACGCTGTCTTGCTAAAAGGTTGGCCAGCATTTTGCTTCCCACTGGGATGCCATGAACAGCAGCTGCTCTGCAGCCACCTGACCTGTGGATGCTCAGCCTCTGACAGCTTCAGAAAAAGGGCATGTCCAGTCCCTCCAGGCAGCAACTGCAAATCCCAGTCAAGGGTTTACCTCTGCTGGCCTCTATCCAAAAGTGAGTTCTTCATCCAGCCTTAGGCCCTTCTCTCACATCCCTTCCAAACAGCCTTCCTCTCATGCCCGAGCCTTCAAAAGTCTGTCCAGGCTTCACAAGATTTCTTGGTACTTTGCTTACTGTTCTTGCAGTTTATTGTTTGCATCTTACATCTCCCTGCTTCCTGCAGAGAAGCTTTTTGTTCCAGGCACACGTCCATTTCCTTCTGTGAGTCGGCCAACTCCAAATGCAGACAGGTGACTTGTGTTGTGAGCACTGCCAGTGGTGCTGGGTGTTGCCACTGGGCACAGGGAAGGGAGACAATCTCTGCTTTTGCCTTGGATCTACCTTCCAAGCAAGTCTGCCTTCAAACATTAACAGAGAACTCATCTGCTTCTTCTGGACTGAGAACTAGACACAACCCCACCACCACCCACCACCAGAATGCTCTTGATCACACCGTTTTCAAAAGAGACATGAAATCTATCCACTTGAATAACAAACACACCTTTAGGTGCTTGTGAAGGCATCTAATTACCACCGAGTTTAGGGTCACTCACATCTCACCAAACATCAAACAACATTCACAGATGCTTGGTGATTTACTGTCACCCCTCCAGAAATGTGAATTTATCAGAGATAAAGTGCTGTGCTACACGGCCACTTCAAGCACCGGCTGACATTAGGGAAATTTGTTAAGATTGATTGTGCTTTCACACAGTGAGAGAGATTGCAGCACTTTCAATCTTCAAAAGAGAAGTCCAATTCACCTTGCCCTGCACTTTTGCAATGACCTCAGGAGCTGGGATTCCTGAAGATCTGTCTGACCTGTAAGGACTGAGGCCAAGAAGACATTGTGCACGTGTGCCTTTTCCACATGCTTTGACTCTAGGTCCTCTCCTCTATCCAGCAGCAGGCCCACACCTTTCCCAGCCTTCCTTTAGCCTCCATTTTCTCAATTACAATGTTCTCCTGTCAATCTCACCTAATTTGATGGCCAAACTGGACCACCACTTCTTTACATCATCATCATTGGTCATTCTCTCTCTACCTCATCTTTTTCATGGCCTCCTGACAAAACTGTGACTTTTTATACAGCAGAACTGCCAGTGAATGTTCAACAGAGAGTCTTTGAGAGACAACTGTATTTTCATTTTTTATTCAGGTTTGCAAAGATTTGGTCAATCACATACCAAGGAACTAAAGAGGCACAAATAATTCAGTTCCGGTTTCTTTTGGCACTTGAGTGTCTGCATGCAAACCAGGCACCTGATCCTTGCCTAAATGTCAGGGTAACTCAGAAGCTGAATATTGTTAATCTTCAAATCTCAAAAGGGTAAGAATACTATGCACTTGCAAAGGCTCATTTTTTCATAACAGATTTATTTCCAGTGGCTTATTTTTACTTAAAAAATTTAAATCAATCATGACCCATTGCATTTCAGGAACTTGACAGGGAGTTATTGGCAGATTGGGAGTTGCCCTCTTTTTGGCAATTATCACTGTGTCCTGTGGACTGCATCCAGGTGTCCAATGGTGAAACAAAGCCTCTGTGGTGGCCGGTGAACATACCTTTATGTTAAGGCGACCAAAAGGCTTTTCCCAGGGTGCATGGTTCTGTTAAATTAATCTATTCCAGTTTGAATTCCCCAGTTGGCTGCTGGCCTTGGCTCCTCATCACTCCTCCGGGGCTCTCCCATTGGTCCCCGCTCCCTGATCCCGCCTTTTCCCTGGCCCCAGGAAAAACCCTGAGCTAGCCATTGTTCTCGTATTTGCCCCTGCGACCTTCGACAGTGAAGAAGCAATAAACTCTCCTGCCGGAATGGAAGCAAATACCCTTCCTGACTCTTTGCTACTGACTTAATACTGAACCTGCCCAGGCTTCTGTGGGAGCATGCGGGACCCCACGGAGCCAGGAAGGAAGGGTATTAAGCCTTCACTGAACTTCTTCCACTCCATCCTTCTCCCCATCCCCACTGTGACTTCTAGGCCCTTTTGTGCTCAGTTAGTATTATTGGGCACAAAATCTGTTTTAAATAGTTCCAATTTAAAATTAGGAAATCTCTATCAGCCCAAACCAATAAACAGAGCATTAAAAGATAGAGATAAGACAGAGCATTAAGAGGTCCACATTTTGAAAACTTATCAATATTCTTTTGACATTAAAAAGGCATTATTCTCACTATCCAGTAGTGGTGATTGCAACAGCATTTCTCTCCCCTCTCAGGCTCAGTTTAAAGGCACAGAAAAGGCACAGAATTAATTTCTGGGCATAGAGCAATGATAGGGGATACAACATCACAAAGTCACCCCAAGACATTATGTGATACACAATCTAAAACTCTTATCAGGTGATAGCTGATCTGCTACAAGTGTAAATTCGGAGAAGTGTTTGTTTTCTTATTTTTGAATATAAATTCCTTTGATGACTTCCAGGGAACTGAGAGAAAATACATCAACCCACTGTTTCTCCACTCAGTTAAACAAATAAAAGAGAAAAATTAAAAAGCAAGCAAGGAGTGCATGGACAGATGCACTGGATATGAACTTCCATTTGAGATCCCCTATATTATTTGTTGAGCTGAACTACTGATTGACTGCAACAAATATATTCGTATCTTAAGAAAATAAAAAAAAATGAGCTGTCTCAAGGGCCAGGAAGAGCAGGAGGAGGTGGGTGAGTCATCTGAAAAAATCCATCATCATAACAGTCCCTGAACAAGCACAGCTGAGCTGCACTGGTTACACACTACTGAAAAGGGAAAACAAGTGCAGCCTGGAGCTGCACTGACTTACCACTACATTTATTTCCCAGGGCAGGAACCAGCTGGATTATAAATTATAAATTATAAATTATAATTTTACCAATTACAAACATCCTTTTGCAAGTCTAACATTTGCACTCGCCATAATTTTAAAGGAATACATTTGAAGATGGAGTTAGATATGTTTAATCGCAAACATTAAACAAGAATTAATCTTTATCAATCTTCTCCTTGTAATATGAAAGAGAATATAAAACTCAGCAGAAGCAAATTTAATAGCCTTCTGGAGAAAAAGAATCCTCTCATTCACTGAAGTTTCTAAACCTTCTATTACAACAGCTGTTTGATAAAAGATAGTTATTAAAAACAATTTTGATTCTGCCAAGGATAATAAAATACGTGGCCATTTTTCTAAACTATGAATTTATATTAAGAGCCCTCTACTGTCTGAGAAAATATGTTAAGCACATTGGGGAAGAGTTCTGTTGTAAGCAGTATTCCAAGTAACATTGAGCCAATTAATCTGAGCCTTCCCAAAGGTGGCCTAAAAGGCCCATGTGAAATCCCACAGCAAGAAACAAAACAAAATCCCCCAACCAAATAAACCAACTCCAGAATTCATAGCTCTTGGCACAGCTGCCCATCAGCTACCAGAGGCACAGGAATCCCTAAAAACGTCAGGTTCTTCCTTACAGATGCTGAAAGTTATGAGGAAAAAGTGCTTCACAACGCAGCCTCCAGAGATGAAATATTCTCAAACCCCTGTAAGGCTGCAAGGAGGAAGCAATAAGCCTTAAAAGATCCATTTTTTATTAAAAGTAAACTTTACCCCAGAGAACATTTATTCCCCAAAATTAAAATAGCTATTCTGCTGCAAGAGGCAAGACGTTCACCATCCAAGCCATTCACTTAAATGAATGCCATTATTTCCTTTAACTCCATAAGCATTATCCACTTACTTTAAATTGGGTAACTTTTAATACCAAACTGACTGATTTGGATGGATTTTTTCCATTTCAGTAGGATTTTAGAAAGCTTTTTATATTGAAATTTCTTCTACCTCATCTTCTCTCCATTAAAAAAACCGCAAGAAACAAACTGTCAAATGCAATAGCGTACATAATTCCTGAGTTTGATTTTCAAATTTCTCTTGGATCTTCTTTCTCCCTGTTTCAAAACCCTTTTTCCTCTGAACATGTAGAGCAGCATAATCCAAGGATACCTATTTTGTTTTGCCATTCTAAATTGCCAGAGTTCAGAGAGTCATAAAAAATTGAATTAAAAATAAAAAAGGGCAACCGTCCCACTCCCTCAATCAATTAAAATGAAAGAATTTAGCAGGAAAAAAAAATTGCTCTTGCAGAGATTAATAGAAACATCCTTCTTCTGAATCTGTGCAGCTGTTAACTTAGATACCAGAGAATTTTTCTGTGCAGGAACTGGCATTGACTTACTTCTGGAGCATGAGGAAGAAAGGCAATTTCCTTTCCAGACTGATTCTCAGTACCTTCTCCAAATTCAGCCAGATTGCCTTCACTGTCTGGCACAGTATGCAGAAAATAGTAGTAAATATTATTGAGAATTCACAAAAAGAATTAGGCAAATTACCAGCTTCCACTGAGATCTCCTTGCATTGTAAAAGCTGAGTACCTGAAGTATTTTCTAGACTTGTTTGATAAGCACAGACTTTCACATTTTGTTGATGTAGCAGATCAACCTGATAAAAACTGTGTTAAGAACACCCAGGTGTGGAGGTACATTGGTGACAATGCAAGGAAACAAGGAAAGAATGCATTTGCAAAGAAAAAGAGATCTGGCATAAGGAATAGCAGAATAGAGCCCAGTGAAGAGAAGGAAAGGAGGCACGGGAACTGAAGTTATACTGGATGTCATAATGGTGATGAACTTCCATAGACGAAACTTTTTCTGGGCAACTCATTCACTCATCCTCTCAAAAATGGTTACTAAGGTTTCAAAAAAAACAAACCAAAAAACAAAATGAGGCAAAAAAATCCAAAACAAATCCCCTGTTGGTTTCTTACTAGTCTTCGATAAAATAGATTGCACCCAGTATATGAGAATTAGTCACCATCAGAAATTCTTTCACCACTGGAGGATCATGGTTCTCAAAGAATGCAAGACAGCAAAACAGGCACCTCTACCCTTAGAGTAGTGGCAGCAGTAACTACTCTTGGTGGAAAAGCCTCTGATTCAAAGAATAACAATGTGTTAAACTGTGTTAAATACACCTCACAAAAGGCTGAGCTGCCGGACAGGAACTTTGCAGCTTCCCGTACAGGTAGAGATGGCCAATGTGCTTTAACACGAGGGCTCTCTCCTTCAAATATTTATAGGCAGTTTTGCAGACACGCAGACCATGCACCAAACTATGTACGTTATCCTGCAACCATTTGGTGCTTTTAAACTTGTCCAAATGTGTATTCAGCAGGTAAGTCAGTTCCCATTCCCAGTCCTCAAAGTCCCTCTTTTTTTCTAAAGTACTTGCCGCTAGCTACCACATGGTGGTATCCATGCAAACAATTTCTCTCGTATTAATACCCTAAATTGCTTCCATGGATCTCTTTGGACTGATAAGGAGGTGCCATTTCAGTCAGATGAATCAGACAGGAATCCTAACCTTCCTCATTGTCTTGGGGTTACTTTATGATGTGTATCCCCTATCGTTAACCTATGCCCACCAATCTTTTCTGTGCCTTTAAACAGAGCCTGAGAGGGAAGAGAGGAAAAAAACTGAAGGAACTTTTCAAAGCAGTTGTTTCAAGGACACCGATAAACACTCCTCTGCTTTCTGCAGCACCCTTGGGTTTTTTCAGCCAGCTTTTCGGCTCTTCCTTTTTTTTCTGGCAGGAGACGGAGAGTTGAACATTGTTTTCCTGGGATTTTGTTTTTTTTTTCTTTTTTTCTCTTCTGGACTGTTTCAACAACATCTGAACACATCGGGAGAATTTTTTCCCGGAGGCCCGTGGGAGGGTCCCTCACAGACCAGCTCCAAGGATGAGAGAGACCACACCTACAGTAGGACTCTGAAATCTTCCCAGGTTTCTCTCCACAGCAAGAGATTTCATTATTTAGCATTATTTTTCCTTTCCTGTGTGTTTGTTAAATAAATAGTTTTTATCTCTTTCACTTTCCTTAGAGGAAATTTTTTTTTTCCCCGGACCTGGTAGGGGAGGGGTTGTTGTAATCTGCCTTCAATCAGAGGATATTTTTCCTCCAAATTTGTCCAAACTAGGACACTCGTCAATACAGATCTGGGGCTGGTGCAATTCTTACACAACTTCTGGCAACCTAAATGGTGAGGGAGAGGTTCAAGCAACCCATTAAAGCCTTTTCCTTGGACAAAACTGGCAAGTTCCTTCTGTGCTTTCTCAGCACAGCAATCATTACTCTGATATCTCCTCTAAAAGCATGGCATTCATAGCTTTGCTCCATAAAGAATGGAAAGGAACTTTGTGTTTTAAAACCTAAGAAAATAGTTAAGGTAAAAATTAATTATTTTACTCAAATAATCTTAGCAATTGGATAAATCATGATGGTAATTCAACTGACATCAAGAGCATCATAAAGCAGTGTTTAGAACCCTGTAGGTTATTTGCACAAGTAATCTATTAACTGCTTCAAATCAATATTCAACGAAAATTTCCAGTCATGCTAGATGCACACTTAGAGTTAAGAACATAAACCATAATCTTTACTAAGGAGGTTGATTATCTGTATAATCAAAACCAGACCCCAGAAAAAGAACTTGCTGTCCTCTGTGTTTCTCTCTCATGTGGGTGAAATAATTGTGCATCAAACAAAAATACAAGAAGAGCCACCTGCACTCCAGAATGCGAGTATGAGCAGTGATAGTAAAAATAACCCTTAACAATTTCATCATTAGAACATCCTCCGAGATTTACCATTGCCTTCATAATGAATAAAAAGGCGTTTTTAAGTTAAAATGGCTTTTGAAAACTAATAGGAACAGAAAAAAAAGCAATTATCAAGATAGTTTCAGAAAGAGTAGAATGGGATAATAAAAATTCTTCTGTACAATGTACAAGTAAACATCTTCCCAGAGCGGAAAATGCCTTGAAAATAAATACAAAGAGACTTGCTCTTTTGCAAAGTGCTTCAGTAAAGTATATAACAGATTGTACCAAATGGAATTTTAAAGACAACAAATGTTCCTCTGAAGTGTACTTATAAGCCATGATTACAGATCCTTGCCAAGTTGTACTGAGAAGGAAAAATTAAAAAGACTCCTAGGAAGCAGTTAACCATACAATTCTGTATAGTTTTTATATCCTGGAAATCTTTTATAGACCACATTCCACTGTTATCAGGTAAAGTATGGTCTAGTGACAATAAATCTGAAGACAATTGGTTCATACACAGGTGCTAGAAGTATGCTTAAGCACCACATTGCATAATTAGTTATTCTAACTAGCATTATATTTCAGATTAACTTGATTTTGAGCATTTTCTTAGGGTGCTTCTTCCATTTTTACCAAAATACTGATAAGCCAATACCACCTGTGACTTCATTGAACTGTACTCTCCAGAGGTGCCTCAAGTTCCCAGACTCAACAGGTTTGGCAGAATGAATTCCAGCAATGCCATAAAAAGCAGAAAATTTCAGGGGTTAAGACATCATATTAAAAAAAAAAAAAAAAACACCAGCAATTAAAAAAAAACCCAANAAAAAAAAAAAAAAAAAAAAAAAAAAAAAAAAAAAAAAAAAAAAAAAAAAAAAAAAAAAAAAAAAAAAAAAAAAAAAAAAAAAAAAAAAAAAAAAAAAAAAAAAAAAAAAAAAAAAAAAAAAAAAAAAAAAAAAGAAACAAACAAAAAAAAAAACCTCAGGAGTTTCAACTTTGCATTTGAGACTGGGAAATGACAATAGCAGAAAGGAAAGCCTTCTGGGGCTTTAGGAAGCCAGTGATCTGATACACTCCATACTGATGGCTTTCACAGGTGACTGTTGGCACATCACACATTTCCAAGGCCACCACCTCAGAAAACTGAAATACTTTATTTGAGATTTTTATCTTATTACTAAATAGATAAGAGTGCCTGGAACAAACAGTGCTCCATCTGTTTTCTTCTTCATCTCACAAATCATTAAGGAGACAAAATGATTAACTTTCCCACACCACCTTAAAGAAACAACTTTCCTTCCAGCCTGGCAGCAGCAGAAGCAGCCAGTTTTCACCCCCTCCTTTCAGATGAGCCACTGTGTTCCCTCAGGTAGATGGGCTGCACACCAACAGGGGCATTGCACTTAGACTTTGTTCAGCTGAAGGAGAAAATCTTTCAAAACCTGTGACTAACTGCATAGATTTCCAAATAATAGTTTTGCACAGTAGGAGCCTCAGCAAGTGCTGAACACACATCTTTGCAACGTCTACAATATCTTTGAACAATGTATAAAATGTTTTTTATAAAATCAAAGGGAAGAACAATGCAGCCTGGCCTTGGAATTCATGGACAGAAACCAGCAAAGGCTGGAAATTTTCCCTCTGTCATCCATTATACTGAGCAGCCTCGCCAACACCGACTGCTGCATCCATCCACACCAAGCTTCCTTCTCAGAACCAGCACTGTGTGAAAGTTTAAAAGGGGAGTGGGGGGAAGTGAAAGGAAACAGCAAAACCATCCTGGAAAAGCATAGGAACCTTTGCAGAACTGATACTTAGCTGAACTAACTCACACTGAGCCTCTAAAACTGCTGACTCAGCCTGCCTCCACACACTGTTCTCTGAACTTGGTTTTTACTTTTCTGAATAGAAAAAGAACACATGGATTTTATTAATACCCTGAGACTCTACTTCTCCAAACAGTGACTTTTGAGATAAATACCTGAGATTTTAAATTTTATTTATTAGTAAATCTAAGTCATTTGAATAACAAAGAAAACAAATCCTCCCTCTTCTGTGAGCACCACAACAGAAATAAGAAGGACACCACCTTGCATTTGTCCCAGGCTCTAGGGAGTCCTGAACAGAGGCAGATACCGAATTTGTCTCCCTCTGACACCTTCCGAACTTCTCCGCTGTAGTCAGCTCTGAAGGCACACTCTGTGTGCAGCTCCTCTCAAAGGAAGAGAGTTCAAGAACCTTACTAAAGCTTTCCATCCACAGGGGGAAATTCAGCCAAACCAGGCTAAATCTACAGAATCTGAAATTTAAAAGCAACTGCTGCATATTTTTGCATTTGTTATCTTCCTTAAACTTTTGTCTTGAAGCAATGGACATGATTTTTGTTTGCAGAGAACCACACTAGCAAGCAATTTTCTTTTTAACACACTTTACTTAAATTTATAATTAACTGTGTTATCTCCCAACACTCATCCTTGTGTGAGGCATATAGAAAACCTTCACTGGGTACCACAAAAATATCTACCAATCATATTTTTAAAAACAATAACAAAAAGGGTTACCTTATTCTTTTATCTTCAACTTTTTTCAAGTACTCATCTCTCTTCAATACTCCCAATATTGTTTCCCTTTCATGTTCCAACAAAAACGACAAATTTATGATCTCCGAGTGCTTCGTCATGGTCCTTCAGCAGTCACTCTGTCAGTGACCACTTTGCCCAATCAATTCTTCCAATGATTTATTTGCACAAGTCCAAAGGCACGTTTGTGTCAGAGTTACAAGATCCGCTCAGTCAAGAGGTATTTTGAAAAATGCTTCTTTAAATTAACTGCGTGTCAAGATTGTATTGCTTTTCCTTCCAGCTACACAAGAAATAAAGGTTTCTCCTTTGTTTCTTCCTCAAGAAAGGCAGTCATTTTCCTGGTTATTTAATGCCCTTGGGTCCTGGCTGATGTTCACTGCAGGCCTTCAGATTGCACCTGGCGCAGCTGCAGAATCAGCTTCATGAATAATTGTAGTTTGGAGCCACGAAATCGCTGGGTATATTTATATCAAACTACCTGAAAGTCAAAACAAACATGTCTGGGTGATTTTGAAATTGCCATCAGAGTCTGTTTTGATAGAGGCTAAATCTAGTGAAGGTGTGGAAGCCACTGAAGAATGGCCTGCAGACTTACCAGGTTATCTCAGGGGTGACTTACACACAACTGGCATAGAAGTTTGGTGTTTTATCCTAAGAGAAGAGTAAAAAATCCCATTGTTTCTGCAATACAGATCCAACTCTCAGTGTCACTTTTATCAGGTGATGGGACAGGAAGGTGATACACAAATTGAGGCACACAACAATTCAATGCAAGACAGAAATACAGGTCAGGATTGCCAATTATGAGCTTTCTATCACTGAAAATGGGAAACAAGCAAACCACAGACAATTACTTTTGGTTAGATTGCTGCCTTAGACATACAATAGCTAAGTAATAAAAACACACATGGAAAAAAAATACATTTTTATTCTCTGCATTTATTTTAATAGAAAAAACAATGCCCTCCCCCCCCCCCCCCCCCAAAAACCCACCCACCAACA